>JAPQVY010000155.1:39947750-40435250 GCA_028535165.1 Quercus tomentella
AGTCTGACCTGTTTCAAGGTCACTAAACCCAACTTATGTGTCCCTAACCTCTATGGTGGTCATCTCTAAGTGATATGAAGTCAAAGAATGGCAAATCAAAGGGTAAAGGGTGAGTAAAACAGGCCTAAAGGGCAACAACTACGAGGTAAGAATAAACCTACTTGGGGGCGTTGCCCACCAGAATGCTCAAGAAACACCCCTAGTCTAGCAAAGAAGAAAGAGATAGAGGGCGTTTCCTGCCTAATGAAAGCAAAATCAATCATTAATGGAGCTTTGAGAAGAGAAGTCTTTCCGGACTGAATGTGTAGGGAGTTCTGAAAACTTCAGACCTCAAATACAATAAACGACAGAGAAGAAGAAGAATATGAGCTATTTTTCTAAAAAGGAAACAAAAATTAAGGCGTGGGAAGCTCAAGAAAAATTTACACATGAAACCAATGAAGAGTAAACACATGTCAATCACCTGACGAGAAGGTCGCGTCGCATTAAATGTGATGGGACGAGAATCTCGGGAAACAAAGGGGAGATTGAACCTCCAAAAACCTTTCGTATTCCTATGCTCGTCCAAACAAAGGACAACAAAGGAATAAAAGGGGCAATTGACGAGTAGTGTAAAATGGTCATCCACAAATGACCGTCCGTATAAGATCTTCATTATCGAGGACGATCGTAAGCACACATTAATGCTCAAATATAAATTCCTCACTTAAATGGCACAAGTGTAACGGACGTACAACCTTTCCAGCCACCAGCTCACTGCTATCACAGTCATCTCAAGCTGACCGTTACACAGCGGTTATAGGGCATTGAATGTGGAGGTTAAATGGCTATTAAATAAGCCATTTAATCCTCTAGCTTAACCATAACGCCTGAGAAGATAAATGCATAGAGTGTTTACTCACAGATAGGCTATATAAAGCCAAAAGGAACAAGTAAGTGGAAATAAGCTCAATTACATACAGATTATGTTGATTCCACAAGAAATAAGGTAACTTAATCATCGGATGCTCCCTGGTGGACCCCACACCGGTGTCTTCATTACATTGTTTGTTTCTTGTGACCAGGATCTCAACATCGTCCATCGCACTGACAAGGAACATATTGACGAGGCGAAATCGCGTTTTATCAATAACTATCAAAATCTTAAGTATAAATAGAGGCTGATTCTATAAGAAAATGACAACACGCACAATCAAGAACACCCTAGAGTATGTCTAAGATCAATTGTACTTCTCAAGAGATCTATTAGTTCTTAGGAAATTCAAATAATCCTTAAGTATATGCTTGTAAGTTCATTGTCCTGTACTCGTGATCTAGTTTAATGAAGTATTCAATTAGTTGGACCTGCAAAATTTAAGTATTAGTTTAAGTTTGATTTTAGCTTTCTTTTAATCAATTTAGTGTTAGATTAATTAATTAAGCTTGAATGTATTATATTTCTTGCAATTTACTTTACTTTGAGATAATGCACTTCGAAAGCTTGATAACTTAGGCTCATAACTTAGTCATTTAGGAACTTAGGGGCTGTTTGGATTTCATGTTTTCACTCACCCATAACTCAATTTCAATCACCCATTACTAAAAAATGGTGGGTCCTATGTCTAGGATGGTTATTTGGATTTGTTCTCATTTTCAATTCTCATCACCCATAACTCACCAAAATGAGTGATGGATGAGTGAGAAAGAAAACAAAAAAAAAGGTGTTTTTGAGTTATGAAAATAGAGTGATGATGGCAATATTGTAATTTTACTCAACATGTGGGGCCCACGGTCAGTGATTTGTCTAATCAGACCTTCTTCTTTCTTCTTTTTTTTTTTTTTTTTTTTTTTCTTTCTCTCTTCTTCACTTCATGCTGGCTCCTCTTCTTTTTTTTTTTTTTTTTTTTTCTTTTTTTTCTTTTCTCTCTTCTTCACTTTATGCCTGCTCCTCTTCTTTTCTTCCTCTAACCCATTTTCTCTACTTCTCATTTACAATTGCAACCTAAAATTCCCTCTAGGTTCTCCTCTCTTCTTCCCATCTTCAACCCAAATGTTCCAAACACCGGCCAAGCCTCCATGTCTAGATCTATCATAGCCACCATCAGAGGTGGTTCGATCACTATCTCTGTTTTTTTTTTTTTTTCCTTGTTTTTCTTTACCTATGGCCGAAAATCCCTCTCCCTATTGTTGGTTGTTTGTGAGTTTGGGGATTTGGAAAATGGAATTTTGATTTGGGTATTAGTGGGTTTATGTTTATATGTTTGTCTCCTTCATTTGTGTTTGCTTATGAAGATATGTTGATTTTCTACTTTTTGGTGCTCTTGGATTGTTTTTGTTGATGTGTGTACATGAGGAAGCACTCGTATCTGGGTTTGGTGGAGGAAGGAGGCGATGAGAGTTTTTGGGTTTGGTGAGTGGATGAGGATGGAGATGATGAACGGTGCTTCTAGGTTCGGTGAGTTTGGGTATTGGGGCTGAAGGAAAAAAAGAGCAATAATAAGTATGTAGAATTGAAGGGGTTCTTTTCCACATGCGGGTAGCCGTTTGTACTCACTGCACCAAGTTGGTCCATGGGTCCCACAAAAAGTTGAGATTTTTGAGTTTTTAGAATGAAAACTCTACCAAGTTTAAGGGCCAAACAGAGCTGGGGTACAAGTTGGGGATTTTCAAGTGATAAAAAATGAGTTATAGGGTGATGAGTTTTGAGTGATGATATTTGCACATTTCTCAAAAATTCCTAATATGTTAGGCATTTGTAGACCCCATAACCTAGTCTTCAAAGTATGATTATCAATTCAAGCTAGCATTAGCATTTTGAAATTCTCTTTAAGCAACCTAAAAACAATGTTAAGGGACCAAGGTTAATTAAAAATTGGTTTCTACTCAATTTGGGGGTAGGTGAGAAGGGAAATATCCTGCCCATGTTGCCAAGGCACAAAGAAAACTAAATATGGCGCACAAGGACTTTTTGTACTGAAATTAATGAGAAATGAGGTTTTGGTAAGTTGATTTAATGCTCAAGCATGCTTTGCTTTCCTAGCAACGCAAAGGTATACAGAAAACCCTCTATTCGAAGGTGAAGAATAATTTTAGTCAATGAATTTTGTAATATATGGAGTTTTTTTTAGTTAAACGATAGAAGATAAATGGAGTTTTGAGTAGTGGGATTTGTGAGAATGAGCCCATTTGGCTTGGTTTGTTACTATTAAAGAATTGTCTTATTATATTGCTAAATTTGTGAGATCATGTCGGTTCACATTAATGATGATTGGGTTGGCAACATGTATTCTCAAATGGGCTCCATCCGTCATATCACTCTCAGTTTTTGCCAACTACTCCATAAAATCAATCCTATCTAATAATTAGGGTACGTTTGGTATGCTGTAATAACTCCTGTAATGGAATAGTTATTCATGTGTAATAGCAATTCAGTCATTTGGTTGCATCTTTATTACATGGATTAGTTATTACATTAGAATGACTATTCTTTAAATTGAAGAATAGCTATTCCTCTTTAAAATGAATGTAATAGCTATTCCTTAGTATATATAATAGGTTTTAAAATTAATATATTTCTAAAAATATAAAGTTTCCTTATACATCATCTTTTACAAGTTTTTCATATGTAACAACCAAACCTATGAATAGTAATAGTTATTCCATTATAATGTCTTCTATCCCCAGTAATAAAGATTACTATTCCTAATGTAATTTACATTCAGTGTACCAAACGTACCCTTAAGAAATTAGATCTTTAACTTCATTTGGGATTAAGACTTGTTTTTTTTAGAGCCAATCATCCTAGGTTATTTTAAAAAATGGCCCAAAAAATTGCAAATCAAATAGTGTCTTCACTTTTTTTTCCCCAATAAGTGGGGTGACGGATTTGAATGTAAGCTTTTTCTATTAAAAAAATGACAATATTAATAAATAAAGGAATCAAGTTTGAATAAAGACAATAACACTAAAAGCTAGACTCTCCAAAAAAAAAAAAAAAAAAGCATTTGTGAGAGATTGGAACTTGGATGTTCTCAAAAGAAACTCCGTGAAATCTCTTTGGGGATCAATTATTTTGTGGAGTCGTCACTTATTTTTATATTACATAAAAATAAGAAAAACTAAAATACAAAAATGAAGAATTGAAATTTCATTGAATATTAAATAAAATTACATTTAATTACATCACTTTTTTGTCCTAATTACAATTTAAGAAAATACAAGGCTTTGGTCCTAAATACATTCAAAAGAAAGTAAAAAAGATAGGAATAAAACACTAGCTACTAAACCCGAGATCTTAGTTTGGGGACTAGGTAACAAAGTTGGAAGGTATTAGGCCCCCACTTCACCTGAAAAAATCCGGTCTTCTAGATTATGGATAACCATTCATATACCGACAAGCATTGACACGACACAAATCATACAACACACATTAATTTTGAATGCAAACATACAATTGTTAGTTTATATATCTAAGATTAAATTTTTAATTAGAACTCATAGATCTACTTTAATCCATGCAAAAGAGATCATTTTTACTAAGAAAAATATAAGATCTATATTATATAAATAAAGTAATTATTTTATGAAGATAAAATATTAAATCTACTTTTGTTATGACAAATAAATTATTTTTATAGACATAAAAATATCAGATCTAGTTTTATTTCTTATAAAAAAATATTTTTTTAAGATATAAAATATCATATCTAGATTTTTATATCAAAAATATGGTTTTAAGACATAAAATATCAAATCTGGATTTTTATAACATATTTGATCAGAATTTTTACAATAAAAATATTAGATTAGATCTGGATTTTTATAACAAAAATATTAGAAAAAAAAAGTTCAAAAATAATAGGAAAAAACGTTTATTAATACGTGACATACTAGATCTAGCAATATAATGTGCAAAAAGGAATTTTTAGATATTAAAAAAAAAATACTAAACTTAGATATATCATATAGAAAACATTTTTTAGCATGGAATAATGGCAAATCTATGAATCTAACGACAAGATAATCCTAAATCTAGATTCTAGAATCACAAAATTCAAAACCAATACATGTGAATAATCTATATCTACATTAGAGTATGTGAATGATTTGTATCTACATTTTAAACATGTGAATCATCAAACTCTAAAAATAGAAGCATGTGAGAATGAAGATCTAACATTAAAGCATGTGAATAATCTAGATCTACATTTTAAACATGTGAATTATCAAGATCTAAAAACAGAAGCCAGTGAGAATAAAGATTTAAAATAGAAGTACGTAAAAAAAATCAAGATCTAAAGCATGTTATATACCTGCACGTATTAGTGAAAGTGTAGATATCGTAATTTGTCCATTCTCGATTTGCGTACCGAACCCCTAAAATTTTAAAAATATTAACTTTTCACCATGGGGCCGTGGAAACATTTAGATTGACGTGACACAACTCGTTCGGGCATTGGAGCTCTCAAAGTATCTTTTTAGATCAAATTGACCAAAATGCCCTTGGTCAACCCTAGGTTGAATAAAAGTCAAAGTTGCTCAAAATAACCCTCCAAGACTACTTTTTTTAATGTTTTTACATCAAACTCGAGCTATTTAGAGATTTTTGTCACCTTTGACCAAGTTTAACCCAAGGTTGACCCCTAGGGGCACTAGAAATCCTAATTTTTATCCAACAGTCAGAACAAGTTAAAACAACCCCATCGCCATAGTGAATATTATTGAATTCCCTTTCTAACTACTATTCATGGGTCAAAATCGAAGTTAAAATGGCTAAGATATCTTGAAAATCATGTTGGGCGCGTCAGCTCGCTTCCTGAAGCCATAAATTTTGATCCAACCATTGGATTTTCAATTTTCAAGTGTTCTGGAAACTAGACATCCATACCTTTCCAGAGACACCATGATCAGCTCAATCAGATTCCGGGAGGGCCTTCAAATGCGCAATCAAAGTCAGAACTGGAAAAGTCAGAATTGCTGACATCAGCAACCAGCTCGGTGGACTCTAAAGGGCCGCCGGAATGGTTATATTTTGAGCATAAATACCCCCAGAACCCCAGGGAAAAAAAAAATTTGGGATTTTTGGAGCTTTTTCTGGGTAGATTATGTCTGTCTGTCTCTCTAAATTCTCTCCAAAATACACATAAAAATCTTTGATTTCTCACATTTTCCAACAATCAAGAGGCAGTATTTTTGCTCCCATTTTCCTCTCCTTGGTCTTGGTACCTTGGATTTGAGGTTTAGGAGTGTAGATGTTGCTTTTTAGCTACTATCTACACCAATTTAATTTCCTAGCGTTTTTAGTGCTTTATCTTGCTTTATAACATGTTTTATAGCTTTTTCTAGTATATCTCTTCCTGTATCTTGTTTCTAGCATGTTTTGTTGTTTTCCAAGCATGTCTACTAGCTTTTTCACATGTTTTATTGCTTTGATGTTGTTGGCCTAGGTTTCTTAGGCTAGGATATGTCTGAATTTCTTGATTGTGCTCTTTGCCATGTTTGTGTGCCTCTTGCCATGTTTATGTATTTGGATCTACATGTTTGTGTGCTTCTTGCTTTGTTTTGATGCTATGCCTAGTACTTTTTATAGCTTTGTGTTCCCTTGTTTATGCCTCTTTCTTGTGTTTGGCTTTTGGGTAGGGTGTAGATCTAGATCTTGTGGTCTAGGCCTACATCCATACACCAAAGTCTCAATAAAGGGTTTGGATTAGTTCCTTTATGCATGTTTGTGCTTTGTTTGCCCTTTTCCTTGTGTTCATGTTGGGATCCATGCTCGTTTGCTTAGATCTAGATCTTTGCCATGTGTTTGTCTTATTCCCTTTGTGGGTTTGTTGCTTATTGGTCTTTAGGGCCACTTGCTTGTTTGGTTGCATTCATCTCCTTTGGTGGTTTGTTTGGATGTAACCATGTGTAGGGGTACATCTTAGTGATGTTTGGCATGTTTGCCGCATGCCTTTCTCTCCTTTCTTAGTGTGCATGTTAGGGTTTCTCATGTTAGCCTTTATACGTGCCTTTTAACATGTTTACCCTTTCCCTTTGTGTGATAACATGCTTTGCTTGCTTTGTGCCATCTTGTTTGGCTCTTTGTTTGTTTGCATCTTTGCATCCTTGTTTATTATCCATGCATGTGTCTTTGTGTGCTTGTTCATGTCATCAAGCCTAGTCCCTACTTATAATCTCTTACGGGTTCGCACTCATCTCTTGTACGCGAGATCCCGAGTCCCTTTTAGGAACTTTGCTTGATAGCATGCGTGTTATCTGTACTCCAATATAATGGAACTATGGACACCAAATCCAAACCTACATTTGTCCTTCTAGGACCCCCTCTTCTGCTTGATAACATGTTTGTTTGCTCCTTTTTGTGCTTCAACATGCTTGTTTTCCCCTTTGTGCGCTTTCTTTCTTTGTTTGCTTCTTTGTGTGCTTCCTTTATGTTTTTGTTATCTCTTTGCTTGCTTGTTGGTTTTGTCGTCTTTATTGTTGCATGTACATGCTTGGAGAAATGACGCAACTTCCAAGATGCAAGCTAAAAAGGGCAAGAATGCAAACAAGAAGACGTAAGCCCAAAAAGGGCAATGTTCAGTAGTTTTGGAGGCCTAGCCTCTCGTGTGGTTATCTCTTTCTCTCTCCTAGCCTCTTTCTTTAGAACCTTGTATCTAGACTAGGCTTTCTTTTCTTGTACCTTGTACGGCAATGTCTGATTTATCTTTCTTGTACCTTGCTGGGCCATACCCTCGTTGGCAATGTCTAGTTTATTTCTCTGCTCTGTGTGCTAGCATTGTGCATGAGATAGAGATATATATATATATATATATATATATATATATATATATATATATATATATATAAGTTTACTTGTGGGTGGTCGTGCACTTTGTATTATGGACTCTCATGGTTAGGAAAGCAACCCTCTTGTGATCATGGGTACTTTTGACCTTGTAGTGCAGGTATGCGCTCAAGACAACTGTTGTAGGTGCATAATCATCGCGGTGTGATTGTTTCAATCCATGTCAGCTAGTGACATTGGTTTCCCTGTGTATGAGACACCATCAAAATGTTTGATGCTTTGGTGAGCTTCAGCTCACCTTAGTATGAACATATTGTCGCACGCTGTATACATAAGCATGAAACCCTATCGGTGTGCCATAGCGCACTAAATGCGAAACTTTGCCGGATTTTTGTCGTGGAAAGGGGGCACCTTTGTTGCCATATTCTCAAAACAAAAGCTTGGTGAGAATAGTGTTTTGTGTTCTATGATGCACTAGAGGTGAAATGCTACCGAATTTTCACCACGAAAAATAAGGCAAAATGTTGGATTTTCGTAGTGGAAATTTGGCAACAATTCCAAAATGTGCTAGCAAAGCATTAATTAAGACCACACCAATTTCAAAATCAACCCTTAAAGCCCAATTATTTTAAAGCCTCAAAAGTTAATGCCAACAGCTTGTTTTAAATTGTCAATGTCCGAAAATTAAGATTTTACCAAAACAAAGGATTGTCTTTGGACAGGCGTTGTGAGGTACCTAACACCTTCCCCGCATGTAACCAGACTTTTGAACTCAAGAATCAAGATTTTTTATTTGTCTGTATTAGATTAGGAAAAACAACATTTTTCTTAGCCTAAGATTGGTAATAAAATCAACTAGAGTCAGGTGACCAATCACACCTTAGAAAAAACCCAATGATTGGTAGCGAATTCACTTACCTTTGGTAATTATAGGTCAAAATTGAATCAATTAAAGTCACACACCAGAAGTCTATCCTTTCACCCTAATTTTCACACAACACCTAGGCTCAAAGCCGCCTAAGGGAGCACGAGCGTCGCCGTGATGGGTGGTCGATTGCCACAAGGCATCGACAGAAAGCAAAGGGGATCTTCTTAGAAATGGGAGAGATTTTGAATAATAAACTCAATTACTAGATTAATGAAATCAGTAGTGAGATCATGATCTCTCTAATTTCTAAGAAGAGTATACTAATAAATGAGAAAAGGTAGAAGGGATTCTACAAAAATCTAATATAGTGAAGATTAGTATTTTGGCCGAGCTTCAAGAATTTCTCAAACATTTAAGGGAATTCTTGGTGCCTTAACTGATGGGTTGGCCCCTCTATTTATAGAGGTGTGAGGGGCTTAAATTTAAGTTGTATACCTGTGATTTAAAATTTGACACTTTACCCACCTACGGTTTGATCAAAATTTAAGTTGCCTACCTGTGGTTTGAAATCCCATGATGCAAGTGTTCCGTTGGATTCTTTTTAATCTTATATGATCTTATATTTTTATGGTTTTTGTGTTTTTGGAGGAGAGAAATATAAAAGTGAAGCAAAATCACATATTTAGCTATATTTTTAACAGAGGTGGGTTAAGGAAATTTAACTGAACTAATTTCAAATGAGTAAAGTGTCAAATTTTAAATCACATGTAAGAAACTTAAATTTCGGCCAAATTACAGGTGGGTAAGTTGTAATTCATCCAAATATTTATTATTATTTTGATTTTCTAAGTAAGCTTCAAATATGCCACTTGTGCATGTCATGTGCCACATAGGAATTTCCCGTTAGTGAGTTAACGGTATGGACTAAATTAATTGCAAGTTGAAAATAATAAGAATTAAATTGACTATTACCAAAATATAGGGATCAAATTAACTGTATCTCAAAAATGTAGAGATTAATATGGTATTTTTTCCAAAATTAATTATTTTCCCTTAATTTTGGGTCTTTTTTTAGTGGGAGAGCCTTAGGCCTATGTGGCCCAGATAATATTTTTTCATAGCCCGTTTTTCTCATCAAAAAAAAAAAAAAAAAAAATCATAGCCAGTTTTGGGCCACTCTTGGTCTTAGGTGGTTTTCTGAACATCAGGCCCAATGGGAACCATCCATGGACCTTAAATTAAACCTATTTATGATCATAGCCCAGAGTCTGCAAGACGCACGTACTCTTCAATTACAATTACTATTTAGTATACGAAGCTTCTGGGTCCTACTCATAAAACATTCGTGTCGTGTTTTCTTTTTCTCTTTTCTTATTCTGGAAGAAAGTTTTCCTCTCCATACACGGCTGAGATCTCAAAATTTTGAATTGGCTGGCTTCGCGAACCCACCAAAAGAAAAAGAAGCTGGGTCTGCTCTGTTGCAATTGCAATGTCTTCTCCTGCTGAGTAATACCCTTTTCTCCTTTCCGAATTCATAGATTTTTGTTTTCTGTTTATTGCTTCTTTGTATTGTACTGAAATTTATTGATTCCTCAATTGGGTGTTTGTTCATATAATATTGATGTCATGAATCTCATATGGCTTTCTCTGATTATGAGAGTTTTGTTTCTTCGGCTGTTGTTGTGTCTGTAAACTGTTTTGGGCATGGTTGTGACTTCAATTTGAAATTCTTTGTGGTTTGTGTGTGTGGAAACAATGTTTGACTTTTGGGATTTGTGTTAATGGTCTGCTTATTTAGCTAGCAGTGGAGTAGAGCTATTCCAAGCATTTTGAGAACACGTTGTGGAACAATTTTCTCATATAAGCATAAGCTATAAATCTTACGTATATTTGCTTTATACTACGGAAACCATTACAGCATGTGGTTAATAATTACTTATCTAATTATCTTCATGTGCAATATCGTTTAATAACATAGAAAATTCTGTGTTTTCTACTGGAAGATATTGCCTTTGCTAAATTATGGAGGGAGCAAAAGCAGGGTCATGAATAGGCGATTTTGAGAGGTCATTTGTATATCTATGTCTTCAATATTGGCAGAAATCGACACTTTGGGGCCACTCCCAAGGGGTTGCCCCTGTAATAACCCTTTGTGTTTGGGACATGAGACGACACTCACCTATAAAGCCCTGGACATCCATTTTAGCAGAAATGTTGGCAGAGTTAAACACTTTGGGGTCACTCCCAAGGGATTTGTCCCTGTAATTACCTAGTGTGTGCGAGCTGGGGGGACTACACTCACCTATTGAATTAGTGGCACCCATGTTATCAAAATTATTGGCAGAAAGTTGCTAGGAAGTTATGATAAGGGGAAAATTGAGGTAAACCCTTGCACAATCAGAGTTTTTTGAATGTATGCACTTCAGTACCTTGGTTTTTTTTTTGCCAGTTAACTATAACTCAATTGGCACTTCCTCCAATAATAATGGGATGCAGGATGAAGCTGCAAATCCATGATCGCTAGGTGCGTGTGTAACTTACCAATAAATAAAATTCTCTTGGGTTTATCTGTTGCCTGAAAAATTATTACGCTTCATAACTCTCAGCAGAATTTATATTGTAAATCTTTTTCCCCTAAGTTGGCCAATGACTGCGGTCGTTGCCAGTAAGGCTTGGCATTGAATTGTTTTCAACACACAGATTATATTTATTCAAAAAGTTCTTTATTTGTGGTTTAGGACATTCAAAATGTGGAAATGTCATGGTGAACTGATACATGTAGCAATGAGACCTCAATATAGGGACACATTAATGTGGTGATGTATTCACTTATCACAGTGCCTCTCTCTCTATATATAGCAAAAAATGATGTTCTTTTGCTTTATATGCCTTATTCTTTATGCTTGGTGCTTGATAGCAGCAAAGTACTTGTTATAGTGGCAGTGCTAGTACCTGTACTTTAGACATATTATCCCTGATATTGGGTACTAGGGCTTGGTTGTTGTTGTATTAGTTATCCACCTTGCTTGAATATGATTGTCCAGAAATTTTTTTTTTATCATTTTTATTTGAAGATCTAACAAATGTTTTTAACTTTAAGTTGATTCTTTTATTCGATGTACGCTTTATTGTTCATTTTTGTTTCAGATATTATAAGTCTCTTCCACCCATAAGCAAGGCTTTTGGGACCCTTTGCCTTCTGATGACCACAGCCTATCAGTTTAAGCTGTATGATCTTCAATATATTGCGTTATTATATAAACCCATGTTCACACATTTTCAGGTACATCTTTGATCTTTGTGGATCTTGGATTACATGCTCTATTGGTACAATTTAATATTCATTCTTAAACTCTTTATTTTGTTTAAAATATTTTAATTTAATGTATTTCAATTTGATATTTTTCATATTTGAAGCTAGCCGCAACAAAATTGTCGTTGCTTAATCCACCGGTTTGTTGATTCCATGTATTTGGAAAGGGGCTTAGATGACCTTAGATGGAAATCAAACTTTTATTGACCTGTATCTATGTATGTTAATTGCTAATCAAACCTATCTTGCAGCTGATATGTAGCACCTTGAAATATATAATTTGGAATCTGTATAATCAACACTAGGTTTCTAGCCACTCATTAAGAGAATCTCAGTCATGTGCTAGTATTGATGTTTTAAGGTTTAAGGTTTATAAAAAGTGAAAAAGTTTTTTTCCCCATAATAGACCAGTTTTAAGGCAAAAATGGGCAAATAGCACTATTTGCCAAAATATGCAACAATATACCACTGTTTGTGAAATATTTTGGAGAATACCACTATTTTAAAACTTGAGTTCTACATAAAACTTGAGTTCATGGGCATCAAGTTCTATTAATGAATTTCCACGGTGGCACCCTGTGATGTGGATTTTGGGAATTTAAAATGCCACGTGGAACTCAAGTATATAAAACTTGAGTTATGTGTAAATAGAACTCGATTTATATAACTCAAGTTCAACTGCAACAAAACCCAAATGCCTCTGCCACACACTTTCACTCTCACTCTCCCTCTCCCTCTCCTACACAAACTCTTCCGTCTCTCATCGGAAACCAATGCTCAGTTTGAATCAACCCACCGTCGCAGACATGTCGGTCACTGGAAACCCATACCAAACCGAAATCACCCATTAAGAACCAAAATCAAACCCAATTAATCCGTATTAATACAAGGCCGATCTTGACGTTGATGATATCGAGTAAGAATCGGCGATCTAAATCATCAGATTCCTATTGAATTTCAAATCAAAGGGTACAAAACCCCTCTTTTATTTTGGATAATATTTGTTTGATTTTAAGAGTGTGAGAGAGGAAATAAAATGAGGTAGGGTTTTTGAATTTTGGGCATTTGACTGTGTTTGGATGGTGGGAAAAATTGGGGATTTGATGGAAAAGCACCAGAAGGTCCATGATGTCCAAAAAAAACTTTATGTGCAATTATTTAGGTGTCTTGGTTATTTTAATTAAATTTAGCTATGTGATTATATTGATTGATGAAACAGATGTTGAATTTTATTGATTGTGGACAAATTGATAAAAAAATTTTCAATACAATTGTGGTTAAATACAATTGCTAATTGAATTTTTGCTCTGGCCTGTATTAAGTATCTTCTTGCACCAGTCTCAGCTAAGTAAACAATATTGATTTTCTTGTTTTAGTCTGAGTGGATCTCCAGGAGACAGATCAGATCTGCTGGGAGGAGATGGACCGAGTTACCTTAGTGGGATTTGGGTTTCCGGTGAGATGAGAGGTAGAGAGAGATGGATTTGATTTCCATGGTGACCAGGCAAAAAGGTTGCTTAGAGACCTGGACTGAGTTATAGAGAGGGGAGAGTGACTGAAAGGGAGATGGCTAGATCCAGCATGTTCTTTTTATAAAAATTACACAACTCGATTTTGAGTAAATCGAGTTCCATAATATTTTTCTAAATAGTTTACATATAACTCGATTTACAAAAACTCAAGTTAAATAATGTTCTTTTTAAATATTTACACAGAATTCAATTTTATTAAAATCGAGTTCCCCTTACACATAACTCGAGTTTATAAAACTCAAGTTCCACATGGCATTTTTTATTTGTAGAATCCACATCACCAGGTGCCACCATGGCACTTTTATTAATAGAACTCGATTTTTGTGAACTTGAGTTACATGTAGAACTTGAGTTTTATAAACTCAAGTTTTAAAAGGGTGGTATCCTTCAAATTATTTCACAAACAATGGTAAATTGCTGCAAATTTTTCCAAATAGTGTTATTTGGCCATTTTTGCCCCTGTTTGAAAATATATAGATTATGTCTGTTCTGCTATAGAAACAGTAAAATACTTTTTCCCCCTCCCTCCTTCCCTTTTCCCCTTCTGGTGTAGAGGCTGTATGTTGTGGCTACATAAAATTTTAAATTATAAAGTTGAAGGCATCAATACGTACATAATAAGGGGCTGGTTGGGTGATCCTTGTGTCAATTCATTCTAAAATAACTTTAATCCTTTCTAAGAGTTGCTGTACGTATGAACTTCAAAGAGTTCCAGAAATTCGATCGTGTGCTTATTGACACGCACACACAGACATAGTGTGCCATTCATATGGGATCATTTTCTTCTTCTTTTTATTTTATTATTATATGAATTATTCTCTGCAATCATTATGTAGAACTCTTTGATAATTTCACATCCATTTGTAGGTGTGGAGGCTTATTACAAATTTCTTTTTCCTTGGCAATTTCTCTATCAATTTTGGAATCCGCCTATTAATGATGTAAGTATTGTTTACTCGGAAATTTTAATGAGGTGCGTCAATATGATCTATCTTCATGCAACTCTCCATTACTGCTAGTGTGAGAACTAAGTGATCAGTTGAGATCTGCAATGGGGAATTGTTCTTTTCATGCACTCACAGTTTCTTGTGAATGATTATATAGAGCTAGATATGGAGTTCAGCTTGAGAAGGGACCATTTGATAGGCGGACAGCAGACTTTTTGTGGATGATGATATTTGGATCCTTTTCATTGTTGGTATGTGAGATTATTTTCATTATTGTTCAGCTTTGTGATCTGGTAAACAATAGTAATTTGTCCTTTAAATTAAGGGGAGATTCATTATGTAGTGGAGTTGTGATTGGGCTTGCTCAAAATCATGAGAGATGAAAGAGTTTTAGAAGGGAAATTCAATATGCTCCGCAATGTGCAACTAATCTGAGTGAAGTTCTCCTATGTCATAAAAAAAGAAAAAAAAGTTTTAGAAGGGAAATGGGAAAAAATAATAATTAAAAGAATGAAAAAATAAGAGAAAAGGAGAAAAAGGGGAGTGGGGAGTCAATTGCACATTGCTTCCTCCTAAGTCCTAGCCCCCACCCTTGTTTTTTCCCCCTTTCCCTTCTGGTGCCAATCTGTGTTTGAGTTTATGGTATTATGCTTTGTAGACATCTTTCCTTATTATTAAATGCATATGCTAACATTAGTGGTTTTTTTTTTCTACATTTCCTCTCTCCTGTGTTTTAGGTATTATCAGCAATCCCTATATTTTGGTCCCCCTTCTTAGGAATATCACTTGTGTTCATGCTTCTCTATGTCTGGAGTAGAGAGTTTCCAAATGCCCAAATCAACATATATGGCCTTGTGACTATTAAGGTATGGCTAACTTGTGTTCATTCAGAAACGGTTGATTGGGTGACCCTAAGGCCCCTGACCTCTAAGCTTTCTGTTTGGGCTAAGTCTCTGAATGTTTGATAAATATGAAATTGACATCAATTTTTGTTTATTGCAGGCATTTTATCTACCATGGACCATGCTTGCTATGGATGTTATTTTCGGTTCACCGCTTATGCCAGATTTGCTAGGAATCATTGCAGGGCATCTGTATTACTTCTTGACAGTGTTGCATCCACTTGCTGGTGGCAAAAACATACTGGAGACTCCAATGTGGGTGTATCCTTCAAATTTTGGGTTGTTTAAGGTGAAAATTTGCAATTTTAAATATGTTTAACCCAATTGCTCCTTGTGAAGCCATTATCATCTCTCTCTCTCTCTCTCTCTCTCTCTCTCTCTCACACACACACACACACACACACACACACACACACACATCCACGATATGGTATCTTGTGTTACAATTGCATACATCATCCCTCTGCCATAGGGACGGGTCCCACACCTATATGAGAGGGGCATTGTATGCCACTGTTATACAAGATGATAAATCCTCACAGTTTGATGGCAATAATTGACTTTTCTTTTTAGGACACCAACAGATTTGATTAGTTTGTCCAAGATCGTTTCATAAAGGGTAACTGCTTTTGCTGTTGGTGACCTAGTACATGTTGGAATTGAGAACTGAGGCCTTTGCAAGACCCCCAAAAATTAGTGGAGCTAGTGATTGATTAAATATTCTTCAGTACTCCAGTTCATCTGTTATTGCTTGCTTGCTCACTCATTTTTAATATTTTCTGCAAGTTTCCTTAACTGTACCTGTACAGACATAAAATAGTCGCAAGGTGGCAGATAGGAGCTCAGCCAATCAGTCGTGCCCAGCCTGCAGGTCGTGCCCAACCTGCAGGTCGTGCCCAACCTGAACCGACAACTGGTACGGCTTTCAGGGGAAGGTCTTATCGACTTAGTGATTAACTCTGCTACTTTTTACCATAGGATCAGAAGATTTCCTATTATTTCCAACATATTCACCGTTTTCTAGATGACACCACTTACTGGGGAAGTGACGTATTTGATGATTGTGCTTGGAAAATGTTTCAGCAACATGATCCTGACAATTGCATTTCAAGCAAATGTTCTCCTTCACCATTTTTCTATTTCTCATTACTCAAATGTCTTTTCAAGTAGAATTCTCTCTCTTTTTGGGTAGAACTGAAAGAAAATATGTTATAGAATAGTTGGTGGATCCTTTTGGAAGCTTGCTATTTTTCAATTCAATTTTTTTACTACTGTATGGGACATGGTAAGTGGTATGGTCTTAGCACAAGAGAATTGCTAAAATTTAGTGCAACACATACTATTTAACATTTAATTGTGGCATAGATAATCAATTTTTTTTTTTTTTTAAATCTTTTCTTTTCTTTTGAAATGTATAGAAGCTGCAAAACCTATAACTGGATGAGAAGGCATCCTTGACCAGTATTAGATTTTAAATACTAATCAATTTTTAAGCCAAATTTCATTTTTTTTAATTAATTAAACAGATATTTGAAGTGAATAATGATTAGGTTCTTATTTTGGTCATCTTTGACGTTTGAGCTTTTGCCAAAATGACTAATGCGCACGAAGAATCCTCCAAATTCAATCCATCAGCAACATTTTCTTATTATTGGTAGTTTAATTTTGTGACCTGCCATGAACAAATCGGAATGTAAAATTGATCTCCATTCACTGAAGAAAAAGAGGAGTCTCTTCTATGCTTTGGCCACCAAATCCAAAAGAATAGAAGTGGTTAATAAATTTATAGTAAAAGGGTAATATATATTTTTAAAGGTAAAGGTAAATTATTATTATTATTATTTTTTTAATTCATGAATTCTCGCTCAGCCTGCGCGCGCGCGCGCACACACACATACATCTTTGATACTTTCTTTGTTGTGTCTTTCTTCTTATCTCCATTGGTGCCACCCTTATCGGAAAGTGAATTCCCTAAGGCCTCCCTAAGGCCTGTTTAGCTAGAAGAAGCGTTAGGGCATGAGAGGTAGAGGGTTGATTAGGGTATGTGTTACGAAATGCAATGGTTGTAAGAATAAACATAACAAGTAAGTGTTGAACCTAGGATAGAAGGGATAGATTATTTAGATCCAATTCTTCTATTAGCTCCAGATCTAGTGTCCCTCTTGATATTATAAATGAAGAAGACTACTCTGTTGAAGAAACTGGTTTCACTGATTTTAAGAAATGGTGTATTCCTAAAGTTGATACTAAATCCATCTATAAGACTAGTTGGGTTCAATCTACTTTCAATTCTAAGTTTAGTGTTAAAACTATTGAGCAAACATATTCTATTTCAAGAACTCATGAAAAATGTTGTTTGTTTAATAGAAGAAGTACTAATGATTTTCTTGCTAAAAAATTCAATTCTTTCCATATTGGATTAGTTCAAATTGCTGTTAAACCCCTTACCCGAAAAGGTATTAATGCTTCTGTGCTTATGTGCTTAAGAGATGCTAGATTTAAAGATTTCCGTACTAGTATTCTTGGCATGATTACCTCATCTCTGCTTGATGGTCCCGTTTATTTTAACTACTATCCTTATCTTACTCTTGCTTTGGATGATCCTACTATTATTAAAGCTTTAACTTTAAATATCTTGACATCTGGTTATGATATGGATGAAGGTAGTAAGCCCCTTGCTATTATTTATCGCATTTATTATAGATTGGTAAAGACTACCCTTAATCCTCATGCTAGACTAAGAGATACTGGTGATAAAACTTTGTTAATCCAATGTTCCACTCCTGATGGTTAGGTTCAAATTCCAAAAATGATTCAATGGAAAGATATTAAGCTTCCCAAAGAATGGTTGTTGGAACAAGAAGCTCAACCTGCTAAGTTTGTTTTTGATGAGTTAAATCTTGACCATATCTAACAATATCTTGATGGAACTGTTAAAATAAGTTTTGATGATAACAAACCTCTTATGATTAAAGAAAGAAGACATTATTTTGCTGGATCTACTGTTTCTGAAGACATTTCAAAAAGAGATCAAGATCTCAGTGATTTCTTACAAAAGAATTTTGAAAAACCTGATTTAAAGCTGAAAGGAGTTGCAAGTGACAACTCCCAAATAAGCACTGCTTATTATTCCATGAAAACAAAGCATCCTTCTAAACATGGCAAGCATGTCATTGAAGGAGAAGAAGAAGAGACCGAAGCCGGGTCTCCAACTGCTTCTGATTTTCAAGCTTCTACTGCCCTCGATTTTCAAACCCCTATTATTCATAGCCAACTAAGAGTTTTAAACAAAACTTTTGTTATTGATATGGTAGCTTTATTTAATGAGTTTAAATCTGCAAAAAACAAAGAGAAAAGAAAATCCTATCATGCTACTTTTGAATAGGAAGAAAAAGATCGTGTTAAAAGAAAATGGAAAGAAAAAATGCACCAACTGTAAAAATATATTTTGTTTTTTGATTTCATTGAAAACTACTATGTTTCAAAAAATATTTCAAAAAACAGTTTGAATATGGTAAAGAAATCAAATTTTGTTAAAGAAGATAAAACTATTGTTCGGTCTAGTCATCCACCCCTTGACACATTTATTATTAACTGTAAAGGGATTGAGATAAAGGCCTCCCCTTTCAAAATTGCTGAAATAATTGATGTTAACACACCTATTTCTACTGAAACAAAAAAGATTATTGAACAAAAAATTTTTGTTAATAATTCCTTACATATTATTGGCCAACAACTTGATCGTATTGAAGAAAAAATTGAAAAACCTACTTCTTCAAAAATTGAAAAACCTTTGATTGACTTACCCAGCCAAAGGCAAAACTTGAGCCTAAAGACCACCCAGACTAAAACTATTGAAAAAGTTGAACAAATGCTTCTTGATTTACAAAAACTAAAAACGAAGCAGAAAACTTCTACTAGTACTGCCCGTGCTATTTCAAGAAAAAAAGAAGAGATTGTTTTTTCTGAAGATTCAGATTCAGATTCCTCATTCTTTGCTTTTGATAAATGGTTTTTAAAGTACCTAAAGTTAAAAGATTTGTCGTAAAACCCAATCCCATGTCTTTTACAAAAAACTGGTATTCAAAACCTACCCCTCCTGATATGCAATTTGAAGAAAGATTTTTTCAAACCCAGTTTTCTGTTTTTGCTGACAAACTCTATGAATGGAACATTGATGGCATACCTGAACAAGAAATTATTAATAAACTGAGTCATATGTCTATGGTTGCTAATGCTTATATCCCCAACCATAATCTTGACCATGCTGAAATTGTTGATCTTCTTACTATCGGTTTTTCTAGAACCCTTCGCAGTTGGTGGGAAAAATATCTTATCGAAGAGTCTAGAGAATCCATCAAAAAGGCTGTTAAAAAAGATGATGATGGTTTACCCATTTTTGATGAAAGAATTGGTCAAGGTATTCTTGATGGGGTCAATACTTAATGCTTCGGAAAGACTACTTGAAACCTTATTGGAAAGAGAAGTTTATTGTTGGACTGCCTCCTCTTTTTGCTCATAAGGTAAAAGAAGAATTAACTGATAAAAATGGTATTATTAATTATGATGATTTAACAATGGTGATATTTTTAGCACTATTAAAAAACTTGGTATTAACATGTGCAATGATCAAAAAATGTTAAAACAGCAGTTAAAAAATAGTAAAAAGGCTAAATATGAAATGGGCAATTTTTATGAGCAATATGGTTTACCCCCTATTGCCCTTTCCAGGCAAAAGAGAAATAAGAAACATTATAAAGTCCATAAATATTACAAATATAAAAGACATAAAAAACGATTTACTAAACCTAATGATTTTTATGCTAAAAAGAAAAATGTTTATAAGAAAAAGGATAAGCAAAAACCTGGTAAAGGAAACTGTTTTAATTGTGGAAAAATGGCCACTTTAGTAAAGACTGCAACAAATAACCTGGTAAATTGAAAAACAAGCTTAGTATGTTAAATATCAATGACAGTGATAAAGACGATATGATTCGGATTCTTGAATCACGATCTTCTGATTCATCTTCTTCGTTAGATAATGATATTCTCTCCTCAATTGATTCTAGCTATCATTGATGAAACTTATGATTCCCCTGATATTAAAATTTGTTGTAGAGACTCTTGTTATAATACTATTAATGTTCTACCTGAAGGTCGCAAAACAATTAATGTTTTGACAAAAGGAGAAGAACAAGAAAATTTGCTAATAAATTTGATAAGCCAAATTGATAATCCTGAGCTTAAAGATAAATATCTAAAAAAGCTCAAGAAAACTTTGGTTAAGGAGGAAAATGATATAAAGAAGAAATCAAAGATAAGTCTTGATGAGACCTTAGAAAGGTTTAATAAAAAGAAGTCTAGAGAAATAACTGTCAATGACTTACAACATGAAATTACTATTATTAAGAAAGAAATCGCTGAACTAAAAGATGATTTAAAGAATGTCAAAAATGATAACTTTAGCTTAAAATAAGAAATGTTACTTTTAAAATTGATAAAAAAAAAAACTTGATAATGAACAAACTAATAGTGAGCCTGATGAGTAGAGAGGTGAAGACAACCCTAATCAACAAGCTCCTCTTTCTGATAATGCTCCTATAGATGGTAACAAGCTCAGTCTTATCAACATACTAATTCCTCCAAAATGGTTTTCAAAATTTAAAATTGTTGTTTGCTATGAATATGAATTCAATGTTATTGCTATGATTGATTCTGGTGTTGATATGAATTGCATTCAGGAAGGAATAATTCCTTCTAAATATTATGAAAAATCCATAGAGAAACTGTTTTCTGCTAATGGTACTCAAATGAAAATTAAATATGAATTAAATAATGCTCATGTTTGCCATGACAATGTTTGTTTTAAAATTCCCTCTATTCTTGTTAAAAACATGACTGACAAAGTGATTCTTGGTATTCCTTTCATAAATTCTTTATATCCTTTTCTTACTGAACATGATGGTATTACTACTGAGCTTTTTTGCAGAAAGTGAAATTTAATTTTTCTTCCAAATTTGAAATTGATACTGATAATTCTTTAAACTTGATTCATGCTAAAACCAAACACCTAAATTTTTTAAAATAAGAAGTTAGGTATAAGAAAATTGCTGAACAAATTTTAGATAAATTATTACAATCCAAAATTGATAACTTTCATAAAATATTGATTAATGATGTTTGTTCTGATATCCCTAATGCTTTTTGGCATAGGAAAAAGCATATTGTTAATTTGCCTTATGTTAAAGATTTTAATGAAAAAAACATTCCTACTAAGGCTTGTCCCATCCAAATGAATGCTGAAACTGTTGAATTTTGTAAAAAGGAAATTCATGATTTGCTTGCAAAAAAAGCTGATTAGGAATAGTAAGTCCCCTGGTCTTGTGTTGCTTTTTATGTTAAAAAAAATGCTGAAATTGAGAGATGGGCTCCTCGCTTAGTTATTAACTACAAGCCTCTGAACAAGGTATTAGAATGGATTAGGTATCCTATCCCTAATAAGAATGACCTAGTACATAGGCTAAGTAATGTTGTCATATTTTCTAAATTCGATATGAAATCTGGGTTTTGGCAAGTCCAAATCATTGAAACTAATAAGTACAGAACTACTTTCACCACTCCTTTTGGAAATTATGAGTGGAATGTTATGTCTTTTGGTCTTAAGATGCCCCTAGTGAATTCCAAAACATTATGAATGATATTTTCAATTCCTTTAGTCATTTCACCATTGTTTACATTGATGATGTTCTTGTCCACTCCAAATCCATTGATGAACATTGGAAATATTTGTATTTGTTCCTTGATACCATCAAACGTAATGGTCTTCTTGTCTCTGCTAAGAAAATCAAACTATTTCAAACAAAGGTTCGTTTCCTTGGCTATGACATTTTTGACGGACAAATTCGTCTCATTGACAGAGCCATCTAGTTTGTTGATAAATTTCCTGACGTCATTATTGATAAAACACAATTGCAAAGATTCCTTGGGTCTCTAAACTACATTGCAGACTTCTAGATGGACTTAAGAAAACTATGTAAACTCCTATTTGATCGATTACAGAATAATCCTCCTCCTTGGTCTAATATTCATACTTCTCTTGTCAAACAAATCAAGTCCCATGTTAAAACTCTGCCTTGTCTTGGTATTCCTACCATCAATGCTTTCGAAATTGTTGAAACTGATGCCCCTGACATTGGTTATGGAGGTATCTTGAAACAACGCGTTTCACCAAACTCATCCGAACAAATTGTTCGTTTTCATTCAGGAGTCTAGAATAATGAACAAATAAATTATAGTACTATTAAAAAAGAAATTTTATCTGTAGTATTATGTATTTCCAAATTTCAAAGTGATTTGCTAAATCAAAAGTTTTTATTACAAATTGATTGCAAAAGTGCTAAGTATGTTATAGAAAAGGATGTTGAAAATATTGCTTCAAAACATATTTTTTTTTTCAATGGCAAGCTATTTTAAGTGTTTTTGATTTTGATATTGAATATATTAAAGGTTCTCAAAATACCATCCCTGATTTCTTTACCTGTGAATTCCTGCAATACCACAATAGCAAGTAGAAGGTCGAAAGACAAACACCCTGTTATAGATACTTCTAAACAACCTGTTAAACAAGAACCTACTTCCCTTGTTGACATTGCTAACCGTTTTACCACCTTAGGTACTATCCCCAAACAAAACTACTTTACTGTGCTAACCAAGCTATCAAAACCACCTTCTCCAAAAACCCCAATGCTTCTTAATATATCACAAAAAAATATTGCCAAAACCTGTTCTCTATTGAGCCCAACAGAGCTATGATCAAAGATCCCCTCAAACTTGCTACAGGTTATTTTCCTTGGAATTTCCACTGGATTCCCGAACACATTGGTAAAGATTTAAGATATTATTCTGCTATCTTGTTCCATGAGAAGTCAATATTTATCAAACCTATACCTGATAAAGCTAATACATCCAAAGTTATTTACCATAGCGTTCTCTTACTCGACATTGTTACTAAAGAAAAATGGGGACTCAGTCCTGCTTCTACAAAACCTTTACCTGGCTAGACTATTCCTTATTCTTACCATGACTACATCCATGCCTGGTTCAAGTTCATGCTACACCAAGATGAAAATAAGACTCATTCCTGGTTTGTTAATTTTGATAAAAATTTCAGTTCTCACCTACCTCTTTGGTTCGCTCGTTAGTGGATGCAATTTGGCCCTATTACTAATATTTTTCCAAGACCTCTGATTGGCTCCTTCAAGTATATTACAAGTGTTTACAAAACAGATTCACATGGTGCTAAATTTCCTGCACACTTCACTTTGTTAAAAAATACAAGGTCCCCTGGATCTTGAAATAGCTGTATGTAAAGGAAGGGGATGTTCTTACTCGGCAATGGTTTGTTAAATGATGGGATAAGTTTTCCCACACCCAAGATGTTATTGATAATGTTACCCAGGAATTCCCTGCTGTTAACACCATTACTCATGATAAAGCTTAAGCTCTAGCTTACCCCCTCGTGTAGACAGCTGTGCCTCAGCCCACTGTAACTACACTTGCTACCACATCCACTGCTAAACTTGTTAAGCCTTCTGCCAAGACCAAAGAAGAAGAAGTTTGCTTTTGATGGTCTTAGCAAATATGCCCTAATCGCCCTGTTAAAACAGCAATGGAAGGATGAAGAAGAAGCTGCAAATGCTAACTCAGAAGAAGAAGAAGATGGCCAAGAATTAGGGGCATCCTCAGAAGCCACTGTTGCTAATACTAATCCTTATTACCCCTACAATTAGGAATTATTTGGCCATGATGAAGCCTTCATACCAGAATTAGGAGAGAATTAGCATTGTCGGCACAAGTAGCCAAAACTGCTAATATAATTCTCTTGCTAAGACTGCACTGATTCCTTGGTAAAGCTTCAGATTCCCTGCTAAAGTTACTAAAGCTGTTTTGATTCCCTGCTAGGAGTATGACTCTTACTCTGGCTACTCCCCACGAGTAAGGATGGCAAATATAACTCAACCCGCGAGTACCCGACTCGACCCGACCCATTAAACAATAGGGTCGGGTTTGGATTTTAAAAATCAAACCCGAAGCGGGTTCGGGTTGGTCCAGGTTTTATGCATACCCAACCCATATAAATATATAATATTAAAAAAAATTAAAACCCTAGTATAAATACTCTATTTCCTTTTAGATTTCATTTTCTAAACCTAACCCTCACCTCTCAGCCGCCCTCTCTTTTTCTCTCAAGCTCTCACCGCTGGCCATTCTCTATTTCCCTTTAGACGCTCCCCTCACGAACACGGCCTCACTCAACCTCACGGCCCCACTGCCTCGTTAAGCCTCAAGCTCCCCTCATGGCCTCGTTCACCCCACGACCTCACTCTGCCTTGCCTCCCCTTTCCTCCCTCACTCTCACTCTCATTTCCTCTAAGCCACCCTTCACCTAGTCACCCTCACTCTCATTCACTCACGGAGGAGCACGGATCTCGTGGTGGTTGCTGTTTGTCACAGAGGAGCACGGGATTGTTAGATCGGAGCACGGGATTATTAGATCTGAGCATAGGATTGTTAGATCGGAGAGAGATGAGATGATCGGAGGACGGGATTGTGTTTTTGTTTGTGATTTATGTTTTTATTTTTTTATGAGCGAAAAAAAAAAAAAAAAAATCTGATTTGTGTTTCTGTTTATGTTTGGACTTATGATTTGTGATTTGTGATTTGTGATTTGTGTTTTTTTTTTTTTTTTTTTTTTTTTTTTTTTTTTTTATGAGTGAAAAATCTTTATTAACAAAAGAGAGACAAAAAAACAAGTTGATTTGTGTTTGTGTTTATGTTTGGGTTTGTGATTTGTGTTTTTGTTTCTGTGGTTGTGATTTCTGGATGTAAAATCGATTTTTTTTTTTAAATTTTTAAAGATTGGGTCAGATTGGGCCATAGCTTTAGATTAGGCCCAGAAGTGGCTGGACAATACCCATGGGGCCTGTGGGGCCCAATGGGGTGGGTTTGGGGTTAAAAAAAACCTGTTTATTAAACGGGCCAGGTTCGGGTAATGGAGGAGGACCCGCGGGTCGGGTTCGGGTATCAAAAAACCCGCCCTGAACCTAACCTGTTGCCATTCCTACCCATGACGAATGATTCCCTCCAGGCAGCACATGCTGATAATTTTGCTGACCTACGATGAATAGTAAAAAAGTCAATTTTACTGTTTACTATTCACTATTTAAATAGTGTTTTATTTTGCCTATAAAAGGGGGATGTCCCTTTTAGATAGGGCACCACAAAATTTTCCTAGTTTCAAATCCCATTTAGTTTCCAGATTGCTAAGCTTGTAACCTTTTCCCTTTCCAGTTCAAAGCCTTGTAACTACTATTATCTCCTGTAAGTGTTTTAATCTATTATCTAAACTATATTTTGTTAAGATATCAACAGCTTATTTTTAAAGCTTTCTTATCTTCAGCATTTTACTTTAAGTATTTTAATTTAATATATATTGTGCACTTCCACCCCCTTATATATATATATATATATATATATATATATATATATAAAGTTTTAAATTGGATTTTAATTATTGTCTAATTTTGTGCCACATGTACTATTTAAGTTTTTAAAAATTTTGTTCTAGGTGAGTTAATGAGGTGTATAAGATGAAGGGTCTAATATAAATAATTCAGCAAAAACTCAATAAACAAAAAAGGAAAAAAAAAAGAAAAAGAAAAAGAAAAGAGTAAACTCATGTGTATATCCAAAATAATTTAAAATAAAAAATAAAAGAGAGAGAGAGAGAGAGAGAGAGAGAGAGAGAGAGAGAGAGAGAGAGAGAGAGAGTATAATTTGAACCCATATATGTATGTAATTGTAATTTTTTTTAATTGTATCATGCATATGCATGGGTTATACATTAGTAAATTAATAATAAATAATTCTTACTTAATAATAGATAACTCTAACTGAGACTTTTAAGTGTTTCAATAGAACCATCTTATCCTTTATTATTGTAAAAGTTTGTAACTATTGGTATATGGTCAAGGATTTGCTACATGCAATGTTGTAGCATTTGCTATATACTGGTAAACGTGTCAAACAATTAGAGTGACACTTGTCAAGTGACCAATTTAATGATAACGTCTGCTAACCTCTAACGTTAACATTTCTCTTATGCTTTCTCTCTCTCATGACAAATCCCTTTCTCTCTCTTCAAAACCCCAACACAACCCTCTCTCTCTCTCTCTCTCTTCTTCCTCCTTTGTTCTTCTCGCTTCTTAGATACCCAACCCCAAAACCAAATCAAAATACAAATCCCTCTCTCTCTCTCTCTCTCTCTCTCTCTCTCAAATAATTGTACACACATGCTTAGATTTACATACATACAAATCACAGCCAACAAAACCAAATCAAAACCCATTTGTTTTAGCCTACCCAAAACCCACAGATGGACCAACAATCAACCCCTTAAATATTCCATTTTTCAAATCCTCAAACAAAATACCAAATTCTCAAACCCATAACCAACCAAACAAATATAGAAAGGAAGGAGCTTTCAACCATACATAGAAAAATAGAATGAAAATAACAATAGAGAAAGATGAGAAGACCACCACCGGTGGTTGGTGAGCTCTTAAGGGTTTGGCCATGGAGGTTTGTGGTAGAGTTGTGGAGCTTCGGTTTAGAGAAGGTTTGAGAGAAGAGGAAGGTTAGAAAGCGAGTTTGATCTAAAGAGAGGTAGAGAGACCTGAGAGACCAAGAGAGCTGAGGGTTTCAACTATAGAGGATTCTAGAATTAGGTAGAATCTTATGAAATATGACCATTTTCTCCATTCATTGAGGTTAATCATTATAAATAATCAATTATTTGTGAAGAGAGAGAGAGAGAGAGAGAGAGAGAGAGAGAGAGAGAGAGAGAGAGAGAGAGAGAGAGAGAGAGAAATTTGTATTTTGATTTAGTTTTGAGGCTAGGTATTCGAAAGTGAGAAGAACGAAGGAGGAGGAAGAAGGGAGAGAGAGAGAGAGAGAGAGGGGAATGGTTGAGAAGTAATAATAATTTGACACATAACCCAGAATGCAGTAAGTCCTGCAACATTGTATGCAGTAATGCAGCAAATTCTTACCCAAATATATAAGTATTAAACTAGCCTTTAAGCACGCACTCATGCGCGTACTCAGAGGCTCTTTTATTTTTTGAGTAAAATTTAATAATTTGCATCAATTATAATTTTAATATTTGGTACAAATGCATAACACTCATCGCACCTCTAGGACTTTTTGTGATTGGAAAATGTAGTAATCCCAAATTATAATTGATGTAAATTATTAAATTTTACCCAAAAAAATAGTAACGTTTTAACGTGGGTTTATAAAAAAAAAATTGGCCAATTAAAAAAATAAAGAAAGAGAAAAGTTTAAACGTGAAGTTTGGTTCTGAATAAGTGGGTTAGTGAGAGAGTAATCCTATTTTGTAGACAATGTTTTAGTGGAAGTTAAAAATGTATTTTTACTCTGTTGTTCTTTAGTTCTGTCTTTACTTAAACTTAGGGAAATAAGGGTATTTTGGACAAAAAAAAAATCGGTTCAAAAAGGGGAAGCCCCTTAAATTGTAGTATAGATAAAAAGAAGGGCTAATTACTATTTACCCACTTGTGGTTTGGCCGAGATTTAAGTTGCCTACTCGTGGTTTGAAATTTGACACTTTACCCACCTAAGATTAGCTTAGCTAGAGTTCTATAACTCACTTCTATTAAAAATGAGGCTAAATATATAATTTTGCTCCCATTTTATGTCTCTCTCCTCCCAAAACATTAAAAAAAAAAAAAAATCATAAAAGAATTATGATGTCAGAAATCGTCAGTAAGTCACACAGTCCTCACGTACTCAAGACAACACCTGCACAACACAGAACAAGAAGACCTTAGGAGAGTATTGGTGTGGTACCGACAAAAGATCCTCTGAAGGTTAAGTTAGAAAACTTCTCACAACTCTAGAGTGTCAGAGTTGGGGTCAATTATGCGTACCTTGTTTTCTGAGGGCATTGAGCTTTTATAGTAGTGTAAAACCGACTCTGTTTCTTGGACCGAAAGATCTTTCCTTATGGAAAAAGATCCTAATAAATGTACCTTCTTTATGGGATTCTTTCCATATAGGGGTTCCTTGACCAGAGTCAAACGTAGAGTGCAAGATATTTCCATTTAGGATTCCTTGGAGTTCACTTAAGCCCCGTGGGTGCCACGTGGCCTTGACATCAGTCGCCCTCATGTCCATACACCAAGGATTCCGTCCGTATAGGACTACCCGTCATACATTCTTTCCGTCTAGAACCTTGATCCGTTGTTTTACATAATTTAGTGCCGTCAGGCTCATGTATCCGTCACGCTTTGATTTTTATCCCCTTCAACTGCCCTTTCACTCCATGGGTCTGTCACTTTCCTTTTCGAAGGAACCTGTGAAGTGATGGTCTAACTCATCTTCTGAGGAACGTACTTTGATTAACAGACTATACTAAGGCCATAAATGCCGTACGAGCATGTGGCATGTTTTTAGTGGTTAATCACTCGGACCGAAGCGTCCTTTCGTCTTCTGTGCCGTTCCCTCTATATATACACACGGTCCTTTACCTTTCATTTTTACTTTCCTCAACGAAATTACAACCAGAGCACTACCGTCACCCTTACTAAATTGGCATACCGTCTACATCGTGTGACCGTCAGCCACTCCTTGTTGCTTCCTCCAACCGGTAAGTATTTTTACCTTATGTTGAATTTCTTTGCTACTTATTTAAACTTTTGGACACCCGTTGTCTATGTAGACCATCAGAGTCTTAGGGTTTATCCGTCATATGTAGGTGATAGATATCTAGTGCGTCGAGTGAACAATCATGTGTCCACGAGGGAGCGGGCTACGATGAGGTGTTTCCATCAGGTCTTGATGACCTCGGCACCTTAAGTCATGAAAGGGAACCGTCGGCCACCTCTCCTTCCACAGGAGATGAGGACATGGACATGGATGGTTCGGAGGGAGACTCAAACGGTGATGATGTAGATATTGGTGAACCCTCTATTCAGTTCGTTGTAGGCCCTGATGGATTTAGGAAGTTCATTATGCTACCGTTGTGGACAATAAATGACTTCATCTCCTCCGTTAAACAAACACACTTCAACATGCTTAGGGAGAAGTACCAAATACCCGTCAACATCCCAATGCGTCTACCTTTTAAGCGTGAAAAGTGCTACTACAAGGGTGTAGAAGACGTCGGAGTGTATGAGCAGCACCTGAAAGGGGGACTTAGGTTCCCTTTAAATGCTCTTCACCGTTGTCTAATACATTACCTTGGACTGGCCATCACCTAAATCTCTCCAAACGCTTGGAGAGTCTTCCTAGGTGCGGAAGTCCTTTACGGGGTCATATTTGATGGGGCACGTAGGATGATGGTGGAAGAGTTCTTCCTTTGCTACAGTCCATCCAAGATTACTCAATCAAAAGGTATGTACAGTTTCGTGCCGAGGAGTCCGTTGCTCAGGCTGGTGTGTGACACCCCAGACTCCAACACAAACTGGAAGAGTCGTTATTTCTTTATTCAAGGGGATAATTGGATGTGTCACCCAGGTGATAAAGAGTACATGCCAGTAGACAAAACTTGGGGTATCATGCCCCCGTCTGGTATGTGTCTGTCTAAATTAGGCTTTTTTTTTCCCCTTTTGTTTATTTGATATTCTAACTGTTTCTTTTTGCAGCTAGGGACCGTCCTTAAGTTACTAGTTGGAGAGGATCTTCACAACCACTAAGTTGTCGGAGAGGTCGTGGTCAAAACTAGTAACTTTGGATACCCTCCACTGGTACTGTGACGGTCCCGAACCAATCGAGGCTACCCGTGGCTACGACGAACGAGTACGCACATGTGAGTCCGTCACCTCATACTTTTTTGCTTTTTGGTAAATTACCCAACTCTTTTCACCCATCCAACTTTATGCAGAAATGGAGGAAAGCAAGAGAAGGGCCTTCATAAAGCAGCAAGCTGCTGTGAAGAAAAAACAGGAGGGAAGTTTGCCTCCTAAAAATGGGGGTCAAGCTAACCCGTCCACAAAGAAAAAATCATCGGTGAAGACCGACTGTCCTCCAAAAAAGCCCAAAGTTACTCCAGAGTCAGCCGTCGGGTTAAGGGCTGAGACAAAGAAGACGGCTACTCTGCCCACCCAAGGGAGGGGCAAGGGACATATGATGGGTCATGTTCCCGTCACTAAAAAACCACCCGTCCTCCTCCACGAGGATTCCCGAAATGCGCTTGAGTAGCTTTCGTCCATCATCACAACCGACGATTATAAGGACTTAAGCAACCATGCAACTGAAGCTATGGGCAAGACAGGTCTTTTTAGCATTGCGCAGGTAACTGTGTCCGTCTTCCTTCTCTTTCTTTCAAATTACCTCGTTATATTCTAACCCTCTTTTGTTTCCAAGCGATGCTAATGATGAAAGGGTTAATGGGCCGTTGCCTATCCCACGAGATGGCATTGGACCGTGTCAAGGCAAAGGCATAGGCAACAGAGGTGGAGCTAGGGGAGTTGAAAGCCTAGAAGACGGTCCAAGAAAAGAAACTGGTCTTGTTGGAGCAAGTTTGAGGTGAGCTAGAGAAGCAGACGGAGGTCCTTGAGGATAAAGAAAAAGAGATTAAAAATGTCAAGGATCAGCTCCGTCAGGCCAAGGAAGACGCGATATGGGAGTATCGCAACTTTGACGCCCTCTTAGCAGAGCTCGGTGGCTCCTTTGCGGACTGCTTTGACAACTGCTTCCGTCAAGTCAAAGCTTCTTTTCCAGACCTGGACTTGTCCCATGTTTCCATTGATGCCCAGGCCCAGACTTTAGCCCAGCCCGTCCATTCCGAGAGAATTGATGAATTATTTGCTAATGATGCCCTTGTTGATGACCCTCATGGTGACAGAGAGATTGCTCTTTTTGAAGGCCAAGTCGAAGCTGAAGGAACAGAGGCCCATCCAGTTGATGGGGACCAGATGGTTGAAGAGAGGCATGAAGAAACCCCTGTTATTCAGCAGTAGTTTTCATTGTTACCTCTTTACTTTGTGTATTATCACTTTTTGTTTATGTGGGAAAACAGTTTTTATTCCTTCCGTCACCCTTGTTTTTGGGTGCTTGTAAACAATTTGCCTTTCACAAGCTATTTACTTATTGCTCCTTGTTTCTTCCATTCATATGTATATACCAATTTAGAAATCTTAATGCCTTCGTCAGTTTCATGGGATGGAGTCCTTAGTTGGATCCGTCCGTTTTGTTGATCAATTCTTGAATCTTTCCTTAGGGTGCCTTCGTATACTTAGTGACAATTTTGGTCGCAATTGAGATGAGCTCGTCCACGTGTGGATCTAGTATGAACCCGTCCATGTTTGGACTCGTTTACTTAACACTTTTTGGCCCACCCTTTGAACCCGTCCTGGCATGGAATTGACAAATATAAGTGATCTATTTAGAGTGAATTTGTTCTCTTTGCTGACTTGATTGATGTAAGTCAACCTTCCAAGATGGACCCATCTAGGTTGGACCCGTCTACCTTGTGGGCTTTAATAATCTCAAATCACCCCCTTTGGGTGAACCCGTCCATTTTGGACTCAATCCCTTTTGGGATAAGCCCGTCCATTTTGGATTTAACAATTTCAAATCATCCCTTGTGGGATAAGTCTGTCTATTTTTGGACTCAACAATTTCAAATCATCCCTTGTAGGATGAGCTCGTCTATTTTGGACTCAATATTTTCAATCATCCCTTTTGGGATGGGCCCGTCCATGTTGGACTTCATAATTTCAAATCATCTCTTGTGGGATGAGACCGTCTATTTTGGACTTAATATTTTCAGTCATCCCTTTTGGGATGAGCCTCTTTACTTTGGGCGTAATAATTTCAAATCACCCCTTGTGGGATGAACTCGTCCATTGTGTGGACTTAAACAACTTCAGATCATCCCTTGTTGGATGAGCCCGTCCACTGTGTGGACTTAATATTTTCAATTCACCCCTTTAGGATGAACCTATCCAGTGTGTGGATTTAAAATTTCAAATCATCCCTACTTTGGACTTTATAATGAATATGTAGACACGTAGATAGCATACACATGACATTTTTGAGTAACTCCTCTTATTGTGGTAAACATGCGTGTAAAAATTGTTCTTAAAAAACTAGCCCTTCAGGCTTAAAAGAAATTGTAGATAATAAAAATTTAACTAGAAAGCAATAAACTAGAAATGAGGAGTATTATTATTGTCCATGTTGTTGCCTACTGGTAGTACTTCTTCAGGTGCTCTGTGTTCCATGGGTGGCGCAAACTTTGTCCGTCTAGTGTTTCCAGGTGGTAAGTTCCCTTCCTGTACCACGAGGCGATTCTGTATGGTCCCTTCCAATTCGATCCTAGCTTCCCCTAGGAGGCGTCTTTTGTGGCGCCTATCACCCTTCTCAAGACCAAATCTCCAATCTGGAAGTCCCAGTGTCTGACTCTGGAGTTATAGTATTTGGCCATGAGGTCCTGGTACTGTGCTAGCCTTTGCTCGGCCATTGCTCTGACCTCGTCCAACAGATCCAGCTTCAGGCGCATAGCTTCGTCATTCCTACCTCCATTATGATTTCCCATTCTGTAGCTTGTAAGTCCTACTTCAGTCAGGATGACTGCCTCGCTACCATACACAAGTCAAAATGGTGTCTCTCTTGTAGGTGTCCTAGCTGTTGTCCTGTACGCCCATAAGACGCTTGGCAATTCTTCCGGCCATATACCCTTCGCCCCCTCGAGCTGAGTCTTGATGATTTTAAGCAAAGATCGGTTCGTGACCTCAACTTGCCTATTGGCTTGGGGGTGGGCGGGTGACGAGTAGTGATTCTTGATCCCTAGCTGCGAGTAGAACTCTCTGAAGGTGTCGTTGTCAAACTGCTTTCCATTGTTTGAGACCAGCACTCTGGGTATACCGTACTTGCAGACGATGTTCTTCCATACGAAGTTTCGTACTTTTTTCTCTGTGATCGTGGCCAGTGCTTCGACTTCCACCTACTTGGTGAAGTAGTCCATACCGACCACTAGGAATTTCAATTGTCGAATTACTATTGGGAATGGACCCATGATGTCCAACCCCCACTGTGCGAAAGGCCATGGGGTCATTAATGGAGTGAGTTCTCCCGCTGGCTGCCGGATGAGGTTGGCAAACCTCTAGCACTTGTCACACACTTTAACATATGTAGTGGCATCCTTCTGCATGGTAGGCCAATAGTATCCTGCCCGGATGAGTTTGTGCACCAACGATCGTGACCCAGAATGGTTCCCCCAGACTCCTTCGTGGACTTCTCGCATTACAGAGTCTACTTCTTCAGGGATGAGACACCTTAGATACGATCGGGAGAAGCCCCTTTTGTATAGAACGTCTTTAATCAGAACAAAGCGTGTTGCTTGAACCTTCAACTTCCTTGCAACTTCCTTTTCGTTAGGCAACACGCCATCCTTCAGGTAAGAGATTATTTGTGTCGTCCAATAGTTCATGGAACCGATTTCTTGTACACAGTTGTCATCTATTGAAGGTGAGACTTGAACGAAGGATAGTACCTGACTGGGGATGAGCATGTGCTCCGCTGAGGTAGCTTTAGCAAGATGGTCGGCGTGCTCGTTCTCCTCCCTTGGTATCTAAATAAACTTCACTTGGAGGTTGTTAACTCGATCCTTCACTTGCTCAAGGTAATTCTTCATCCGTTCGTTCTTGCATTCATAGTTGCCATTAACTTGGCTGGTTACTACATGGGAATCGCCATAGACGACCATATTTTTAGCTCCTGCCGCCTTGGCAAGATCTAGCCCTACTATCAGAGTTTTGTACTCTGCCTCGTTATTGGTCATAGGGAAATCAAGACGGATCATGCACTCGACCATATCCCCTTTCGGGTTTTGGAGTACCACACTGGCTCTGCCTGCTTGCTAGCTGGAAGATCCGTTCGTGTGGATGCTCCATTGAGGGCTCTCTTTTGCCCCTTAGTCCTCCACGAGAGTGAATTCTATGATGAAGTCAGCAATAACTTGTTCCTTTATAGCCATACGTGGTTGGTGTATGTTGAATTCGCTTAACTCAACTGCCCACAGCACCATCCGTCCAGCGGCTTCAGGGCTACTCATTGCTCTTCGAAAAGGCTTGTCTGTTAGGACAATCATAGTATGTGCCTGGAAGTATGGCTTGAGCTTCTGGGCCACAGTTACTAATGCGAAAGCGAGCTTCTCCATTAAGGGGTATCTCTCTTCCACTCCTTGGAACGCTCGGCTTGTGAAATATACTGGTTTCTGCACCTCGTTCTCTACTCTGACTAAGGTCGTGCTGATAGCGGCGGGGGAGACGGCTAGATATAGGAACAATGCTTCCCCTGGCTTTGACGGGCTTAGTAACAGCGGGGAAGAAAGATATGTCTTCAGGTCTTTGAAAGCTTGTTGACACTCGGTCGTCCGTTCAAATGACTTCTTCAATGTACGGAAGAAAGGCAGGCACTTATCCATTACTTTTGAGACAAACTTGTTTAGGGTAGCTACCTTACTGTTCAGGCTCTATACTTCCTTTACAGTCTTCGGTAGGGCTAACTCCATTATGGCCTGAATCTTATCCGGGTTGACCTCAATACCCCTTTGGGATACCACGAACCCCAGGAATTTTCCTGTTGTTACCCCAAACACACACTTACTTGGGTTCAGTTTCATGTTATAAGATCGGAGGGTGTTAAAGGTCTTTTGGAGGTTGTTCAAGTGGTTGTCCTCCCGTATACTCTTTACCAACATGTCGTCCACGTAAACTTCCACATTCCTCCCAATCTGATGTGCGAACATTTTGTTCATCAACCTTTGATATGTAGCGTCTATGTTCTTGAGCCCGAACGGCATCACTTTGTAACAAAAGAGGCCTTGACTGGTGACGAATGAAGTCTTCTCTTGGTCGGGTTCATCCAGCTTGATCTGGTTGTAACCAGAGAACGCATCCATGAAACTTAGCAGCTAGTGTCTTGCTATTGAGTCCACCAAGATGTCAATCCTCGGGAGAGGATAGCTGTTCTTGAGGCAAGCCCTGTTTAGGTCTGTGAAGTCCACACACATCCTTCATTTTCCGTTGGCTTTCTTGACCATCACCACGTTAGCCAGCCAGTCAGGGTAGTACACTTCTCGTATGAAGTTTGCTTCCTGTAATTTGCGAATTTCTTCTGCAATGGCCCTGTCGTGCTCCTGCGCAAACACACATTTTTTCTGGCGTATGGGAGAGAAAGAGGGCGACACATTTAACCTGTGGACTATGATGGATGGATCAATTCCAGGCATGTCCTCATAGGTCCAGGCGAACACGTCCTGGTTTTCCCTTAGAAATGTCGTCAGTGCTTGCCTGACTGGCAGGCTAGCCAGAGTGCCGATTCTGGTAATCTGTTCTGGCTTGGAGTCGTTAAGGAGAACTTCTTCCAATCCTTCCACTGGTTTTGCCACCATCCGCTACTCTTCTATACACATTGTTTGCAAATGATTGTTCATTTCCAGCATAGCAATATAGCATTCGCGCGCCACTACTTGGTCTCCTTGTACCTTTCCTACTCCATACTCCGTTGGGAACTTGATCATCAAATGGTAAGTTGAAGTTATGACATTCCATGAATTCAAAGTAGGACAACCCAATATGGCATTGTAAGCGGATGAACAGTCTACAACCAAGAACGTGACATCCCCTGTGATTTGCTGCGGGTAATCTCCGATTGTTACGGACAAAGTGACTGCTCCTAGGGGGTGTACCCTTGTTCCTCTGTATCCGACAAGTGGAGCATTAACAAGAATCATCCGTTCCCTATCAATCCTCATCCGCTGGAACACTAGGTAGTATAGGATGTCGGTAGAGCTCCCATTATACACAAGGACTCGGTGGGTGTTATAGTCCCCTATTCGAATGCTAACCACGAGCGCATCATCGTGTAGGTGGTGGAGATGCTTGACATCTTCCTCTGAAAACCCAATGACAAGGTTGTCGATCTGTTCCATCTTCGGGTCAAATCCCGTCAACTAGACGTTTTGAACCATCCGTAGGTAGATTTTGTGTGCCTTCTTGGATGAGCCAGATGTCATGGTTCCCCCTACGATCATCCTTATGTCTCCTAGTGAGGGTCTGGGATGCTCATTTTCTCTCCAGGCAAGTGGTTCTTGGGGCTAATCCGTCCTTTCCTTACCTATGAACCTTTGCAACTTCCCTTGCCTAATAAGAGCTTTTATCTGCTGCTTTAAGTCATAGCAATCAGATGTGTCATGACTGTGGTCATGATGGAAACGGCAGTACTTGTCTCTGGACCTCTTGCTAGGGTCTCCCTTCAGTTTGTCAGGGAACGTCAGGGCTCTTTCATCCTTGATTTGCATTAAGACTAGATCAATCGGGGTGTTCAGCGGGGTGAAGCTTGCAAACCTTCCCGTGGGAGGCTTAGAGCGCCTATCTTCCCTTCTATCTCCTGTCCTCACTATCTTTCGCCCTCTGTCCTGTCGTGGTTCCTCCTATCTTTCTCTCTTCTTAGGCTTCTCTTCGCGAGCCAGTAATGCATCTTTCGCGTTCATGTACTTAGTAGCCCTGTAGAGTACATCCAACATAGTCTTTGGGTCGTTTTTGTGTAAGAAAAATAGAAACTGACCCTTCCGTAGACCATTCGTAAATGCGGCCACAAGTATCTTGTCGTTAGCTTCGTTGATTGAGATTGCCTCCTTGTTAAAGTGGGCTATGTGCGACCTCAGCATCTCATCCTTCCGTTACTTAATGCTTATCAAGCATGCAATGGACTTCTTATACCTGTGCCCCCCAATAAAGTGTGAGGCAAACTGGGCGCTTATCTTCTTAAAAGTACCAATGGAATTGGGCATCAACCTGCTGAACCAAACCCTTGCGGGGCCCTTCAGCGTAGTAGGGAAGGCCTTACACATGATCTCGTCCGCCACTCCTTGCAGGTGCATCAATGTCTTGAAAGACTCCAAGGGATCCAGTGGATCCTTAGATTCGTCGTAGCTCTCCACCTGAGGCATACGGAACTTCGGTGGAAGGGGGAATGAAGTGACGGATGCGGTGAATGGTGAATCAATTCGATGGACCCGGTCATCGAGGTCGTTAGATACCCGTCCTCTAAAGGTGTTCATCATGAAGTCCATCCGTTCCACATCATACCTTCATCTGCATCTCCACGACCATATGATGTGGAACTGTATCTGCGGGATGGATAGCTCGTGTCCTGTCGCTCTGGTCTGCTTGAGGCATTGCTACCTTCCGGCCCCTCGTGGTTCCTTCTCTCAACGTTAGTGCCTTCTTGATCCTCATCCTGAATATTAAGCCCAGCATTCTTCTGGCGCAGTTGCTCTTCTAGATCATGGTTTTGCTTGGTGAGGCATTCTATGGTAGAGGCAAGAGTCTGAACCAGTCTCTCGAGTGTGGCGGTGCGTGGTTCGTCTCCTTAAACATTGTTGGTGGTCGCCATTGAATGAGTAAGCACCATGCAACTCTTTGTCTGGGAAGCGATGGTATGGCTTGCAAGTTGTGCTTGTTCTTTCCCACAGACGGCGCCAACTGATGATGTCGGAAATCGTCAGTAAGTCACACAGTCCTCATGTCTTCAAGACAACACCTGCACAACACAGAACAAGAAGACCTTAGGAGAGTACCGATGTGGTACCGACCAAAGACCCTCCGATGGTTAAGTTAGAAAACTTCTCGCAACTCTAGAGTGTCAGAGTTGGGGTTAATTATGCGTACCTTGTTTTCTGAGGGCATTGAGCTTTTATAGTAGTGTAAAACCGACTTTGTTTTTTAGGCCGAAAGATCTTTCCTTGTGGAAAAGGATCCTAATAAATGTACCTTCTTTATGGGATTCTTTCCATATAGGGGTTCCTTGACCAGAGTCAAACGTAGAGTGCAAGATATTTCCATTTAGGATTCCTTGGAGTTCACTTAAGCCTCGTGGGTGCCACATGGCCTTGACATCAGTCGCCCTTGTGTCCATACACCAAGGATTCTGTCCATATAGGACTACCCGTCATGCATTCTTTCCGTCTAGAACCTTGATCCGTCGTCTTACATAATTTAGTGCCGCCAGGCTCATGTATCCGTCATGCTTTGATTTTTATCCCCAAACAAGATCAAGAGGTGAGGGTTTTGTAAAAATTAAGAACAAACATTAGCCACATTTTCAATATTTTCCTAACCCTTTCTTTCTTTGATTGCCTATTTGTAAAAACAAACAAGAAGGACATGATTAATCATTACAACCTCAACCAGGAGGATTTCTTGATCAATCCCTCTCCTTGTGTTGTGTTATACTTGCTATAGACTTGAACATGGTGCTACATTTCTGACTTTTGCTACCTTTTTGGAACCTCTTTTTTTTTTTTTTTGGCAGATGCGCACTCGTACAATCAGGCCTGCCAACTTCCAAAAGGGGAGTTTAAAGGTTTATTTCTTTAGGGAGCAATCCTCGAACTAAGCCAGGTTGGACAGTGAGAGTGCAAGGAAAGGTAGCCTTGTGAGCATTAGCACTGGGGAATGCTAATGCCAAATGTAAGAAGAATTTGGCATTTCAAGCCCCAAAGTGCTCTGCATCAGGGAATGCTAAACCCAAGTATTGCAAATTTTTTTGCAATACTGCTACAGTACAATTCTAAAGGTAGAATTGCACTGTAGCAGTATTGTAAAAAAAAAAAAATTATTCTCACCTGGTGCGAACTTTCTCTCTCCTCTCTCTCATTTTCTCTGTTCTCTTCTCTCTCTTCCTTCTCTCTTTCTCATATGCTCTCTCCTCTCTTCAGACCCAAACACCATCCTCCTCCCAACATCAACATTACACATCATAGTGGCTCATTTTTTCTAGTGGGTTGCGATCCGGCGGGTTCTGTGGTTGCTTTTTTTTTTTTTTTTTTTTTTTTTTTTTTTTTTTGCTGTGACCGGTGCTTAAAGGAAGAGGTAGGTATGGCTGAAGTGGGTTGTGGTTGGGTTCGGTGTCGTTGGTCGTGGTTAGGTATGGTGGTTGGGTCCGGTGTTTGGGTCGTGGTTGGGTTGTGGTTGAAGTGGCAAGATCGGTGTGGGTCACGGCGAGATTGGTGTGGGTCACGGTGATGGGTTTGGTGGAGATCGGCGTGGGTCACCGCATGGTTGGTTGGTTCTTCTGGGTTCTGCCTTTCCGATGGGTTTTTTTTTTTTTTTAATATGGGTTTTTGTTCCGATGGGATTTTGGTGGGCAGTGGTGGCGTGGTGGGCATGGTGGAGGTGCGGTGGTGGTGACTGGACTGAGGTTGAGGGAAGGTGGAGGAGAAAATTGGAAAAAAAAAAAACAAAAAAAGAAAAATATATTTTTTACGTAGATATATTATTTTAATGTGTGGTATGGTAAAATAGAATTTTGGGATGTTGAGTGTGTTGTAAAATGGTATGGTATAATTGATAAAGTAGTTTTTTAAATGGTAAAATGGGATAGAGTAGCATTTCCTGATACTAATATGGGTTCTTCTGGGTTCTACCTTTCCGATGGGTTTTTTTTTTTTTTTTTTTTATTTTTTTATTTTTTTTTTTAAATATGGGTTTTTGTTCCAGTGGGATTTTGGTGGGCAGTGGGCAGTGGTGGCGTGGTGGGCATGGCGGAGGCGCGGTGGTGGTAACTGGGCAGTGGAGGCGCGGTGATAGAGGTTGAGGGAAGGTGGAGGAGAAAATTGGAAAAAAAAAAACAATAAAAGAAAAATATATTTTTTACGTAGATATATTATTTTAATGTGTGGTATAGAAAAATAGAATTTTGGGATGTTGGGTGTGTTGTAAAATGATATGGTATAATTGATAAAGTAGTTTTTTGAAATAGTAAAATGGGATAGAGTAGCATTTCCTGATTCTAATGCTTATAATTGGTAAGTTGGTGTTTAAGATGGACAAACTATTACACGTTTATGGGTACGAATACTATCTAGAACTCTCTAGTTCAAGTCTTGTATCTTATTAATGAATTTTTCAAATTTATAGCAAGTATAACACAACACAAGGAGAGGGATTGATCAAGAAATCCTCCTAGTTGAGGTTGTAATGAAAAATGGGACTAATATTTGTTCATAATGTTTACAAAATCCTCACTTTTTGATTTGATTTTCCCTTGTTCATTTATGATTTTAATATTATGGGAGGAGAGAGACATCAAATGGGAGCAAAACTACATATTTAGTCTCATTTTTAACAAAAGTGGGTTACGGAACCCTAACTAAGCTAACCTCAGGTGGGTAAAGTGCCAAATTTTAAACCACGGATAAGCAACTTAAATTTTAGCTAAACCACAAGTGAATAAGTTGTAATTAGCCCTAAAAAGAAAAAGGTTTGAGAGGAGGGTAGTAATGGTAATAAGGAAGAAAGAGTGGGGGCAAATCGGTGTGACCCCGTAAAAATGTAGTTAATGGAAAAAAGGGAGAGGAAATCCGAAAAAAAAGGAGAGACGTGAATGGCATCAATTGTGAGTGAGGCCTAGCTGTGACTACCAAACAAACGGACGGTGGAGAGTGTAGATATCACTCTGACTCTCTCTCTCCCCCATCACTTTTCTTCAAACCTCTCTCTCTTTACTATTTATTATTTATTTCCTTCTCAAAAACTCCAACAAACTACTACACAACAAGAAAGAAAGAAAACCTAAAATAAAATAATAATAATAAAAAAAGGAAAAGGAAAAGAAAAGAGAGAGATCCACCCCCACACTATCACAGAAGAGAAAGAGAGAGAGAGAGAAAAGGAAGAAAAAAAAATGTCGTGGCAGACATACGTGGATGAGCACTTGATGTGTGACATTGATGGACAAGGCCAGCACCTAGCTGCCGCTGCCATCATCGGCCACGATGGCTCTGTCTGGGCGCAGAGCTCTAACTTTCCTCAGGTATGTATTATATATATGTATCATCGGATCGGATCGGATCAGTTTTTGGTGGGTTTAATTTAATTTGAGCTCGTCTGTATTAATACACACAGTTTAAGGCAGAGGAGATAAGTGATATAATGAAGGATTTTGAGGAGCCAGGGCATCTTGCTCCTACGGGCTTGCATCTTGGTGGCACTAAATACATGGTCATCCAAGGAGAGGCCGGAGCTGTCATCCGTGGAAAGAAGGTACTACCTCATTCCTCATACGTACTAATTATCTCTTTCTTTCTTTTTTTGTTTCAATCACACTCACACACGCATGTATATATTCCATGTCAATGATTGATTTCATACAATGTGCCATTATGAACGTTGTTAGATATATCTTAATCAGTGAAATGTAGAGGAAGGTCCTATTGCCCTAAGCATTCCTCTCAAAATTGGAACAACATTCATCCTCATGCTTAAATGAAATGGAAGTCAAATTTCAATCCTATACTAAAAGACACATCTTAAAAGGGTATATCGTATATTAGTATTTCTTTTATAAACTCTCTCAAACACACTATTATAAAGTAAAGCCAAAGAAAATCTAGTTGGATAATAATAATTATTATTATAATAATAATTTTATTTTCCATTACATTCTATCTATCATAGAAGTGTTCCTTTGTTCCTCTGTAGTGTACACCTTGCAGAGTATGAGTATTGACACCCCCAATCCCCACTGAATACAAGTGTCGGGGATCGACCTTAAACCCGTTTAGGAAATGACCACTGAGGCAGGATGCATTGTGCAAATCCAAGTAGATTTCCTTTGCATTTTTTTTTTTTTTTAAATCATTGCTAGTTACTAGCTAGGATCTAACATAATGTTTGAAGGCTGGTGATGTGTGATTATATGAAATGTGGATTTTTTTTTTGGTTGAAGCAAATGAAATGTGGATTAGTGCCTCATTAATTTTTTAATTTTTAAGATTATTCTTCATATATAGGTATTATAAGTTTTTCATCTTTGGAAAACCTTCCTGAGTGGGCTACGTTGAACTTTATTTGTCACTGAAAGCGCTTCTGTATTTGGTTTGGCAGGGATCTGGAGGTGTCACCATAAAGAAGACTAGTCAAGCTCTAGTTTTCGGCATCTATGAAGAACCTGTGACACCAGGACAGTGCAACATGGTTGTTGAGAGGTTGGGAGATTACCTTGTTGATCAGGGCCTGTAGGCCAAACTCTTCTATAATTATTTGAGTATTTCTTGTGGGGGGTACAAACAACTGTTGTCTCTTTTCTTTTGTTTTCTTTCCTTTTGATTTCAGTCCCAAGTTTGCACCCTCTTCTTCATTTGAAAGCCTTAAACTGGCAGTGAAGTTGTCGCAAACAATAACCATGTGAGAACTAAAACAGTTGTTTTGTGTTTGGTTGTTTGAATTGCATTGACTTTGATTTTTTTTTATTTTTTTTTTTATAGATTTTTCGTGTAATCCTTCTGGATTTTTGTGGTCTGTCTCTCATTGGTACTTTTATCATCATTTCTGAATGTCTGTAAAATGAGCAAAATGAATTGATATTGGGATTATGCTGAAATCGATGGTAGATGAGCATCTTATATGTATACAAATATATACTCTCGATACTCGATACTACTTAATTTGTGCTTTGAATAAACTAGGTGTCTCCCGGGTAACAATGAAATAACACCCGGACCACTAATACTTGGATGTCAGGTTTATTGATTTTCAAGGCAATTATAACTGTCATGAAGGGCATTTCAAAATGCGAGAATATGTCCCAGTATGAAAACTTTTTCCAGGACTTGAAGAAGAAACTATATATTGTCTTATTATGCTCTCAGCATATCCTCAAGCTACTTTTGTCATCATTATAATTTGGCCCTATTGCTAAGATCAAATCTACGTTCTAGGATGTATATTTTCTGTATAAAATGTAAAATAAAAGGCAAATTAGTCCATCTGGCAGAAATATATTGGTCTTTCACTGTTTTGGGAATAGATAGAAGGTATTATATTAAATTGCTGATAAATCTTGAATTCACGCCAGATTTGTAGGTGGCATTTTGCAACTGCAGTTTTAATGGAGTTCGGCTTTTAATCCTAGAATGGTGCTTTACATGCATGATCCCATGGACATCTTTTCTGAATCAGTGATTTTTATTCAATGGGCTTTTTTCTTTTCTTTTTTCGTTTTCTTGTACAAAGATTACCCGCCATTGAAATTGATAGTGTAGAAGCACTATCTCTAAAGCCTATCGATCCACTTGCAGAATGCGCCATCGCCGCCCAGTGGAATTTTTTATATTATAATAAATAAATTTGAATGGTGATTAAAATTTCTGTAACAATGATATGAATTAGTAGTTGACGGTTATGGAGATTTCTTATTCTTTTTGGGCCTTGGAAGCGTAAAGCGGATGATTTTTCTGGAAACAGTTGGACCAGAGGCATCACAAGTTGACGTCCGCACATATTATAATAGCCTTAATTATTAGGTGGAATATCCGATCAAACCATCGTTTTTACTTTTTAGGATAATGATGGGCAGCGAATGCTTCTTTAGTTAGACATTTTTATTTATTTTTTAATGTTCAAAATTTTATAGCTCAATTGGTATCCTATAGTATTTTTAATAGAAACATTCAAAATTTAAATTTCCCTCTTCCAACTATTGAAATAAAATATAATTAAGACTTCCCCCTAAAAAATGGTAAAACGTAAATAAGCCTTTTGTCAATTACTCCATCATGTGTTCTATAATACAAACTATACTATGGGATTTTTACTGTTGATTTGGGAATATATGGATGAAAACCCCATAGCTTGGTATGAATTAGATTACCTCCATAGTACAATGTTTTCTTTTCGTCAATGTGGCTGAAATTTCCTGGTGATAATCACTAGTCACTGCAATACTTTTTTTCTGAAAGTGTACTAGCATAATAGGAATGATGTTCATGTATATAAATCCCTGACCTCTACTCTACCAATCTTTTTTACTAAATAGTCAATTTCATTTTAGGATCTATATTAGGGCAATAGTATGCTTTCTATGTTTTAATTAGTTTGATTTTTAATTTATGTCCATTATTACTATTAGCAATTGTATTTTGTAGAATGTACTTTTCTTTATTCGTTTTTCACTATCTCTACTTTTTTATTTTCTAAATTCTCTTTTGTTTAATAGTTTCTTACACATGAGGAGATCGATGAGTAAAAAGCGTTTATTTGGGGTAAGAGGTCATAGTTGATGAACAAATTCGAGCCCACCATTATACTTGATATTCGTAAAATCAGATGAATCGAACTTTGGCTGACTATCTAATTACCAAGTTGTTTCCTTCTACAATAGAACCATTCAGATTAGCATTAATTTTTAGAACATATATTACGTTTTAATAATATTTTGCTTGTCTTCTGTTGATGGCCATTTCAGAAACCCAAGTGGAAGGGAGAGGCCCAGCAACACGAACAGAAAAAAGTTGGCAAACGGATAGAAAATCCATTAAGCCCAAGCAGCAGGAATAATGGATCACAGGCCCATGAGATGAACAAATGGGCCTTGAGGAGGTAAATGGGCTTAAAGGAGCCCGGAAATAGAGAAAAAGCAAACCATGGATAGCATATGATGTGGAAAAGTGAGAATAAGCCACGGCAGACCCAAAGTAATGAAAGCAAAGAAAGTACGGGGTTGATGGCAAGCCCATGAACCCCAAGGATGAGGAATAATGTAATTGGACCGGAGAAGCCCAAAGAATTCAGTAAAAACCCATGGTAATGCAAAGTTAAGAAAATGGCCGAGGAAACCCAAGGGAAGCAAACGGGCCCAGGACGCCCAAGGGAAAACAAATGGGACACATGAGCCCGCCAATGATGTAACAAAAGAACTAATGACCTTGCTGGGCCATCAAGAGAAGAATAAATGGCAGGCCTAAAGAGGCCCAGCCGGATTGAGGCAAAACAACTTCGCAGCAGAAATGATAGAGTGGTATGGTAGGAGATGGTAGCAGGAAAAAAGGTGGGCTGAAGAAAAAGTAAAGCCCATTGTCAAGCAAGGCCCAGTCCCGAATAGGGCAAGCCATAAAAGGAAAGGGAAACTAGAAAATAGTCAAGAATGGACGGCAGACTGTGCAGGCCAACCACGACAGACGCATGAGCAGCAGGCAGATTTTGGACATTCATGGAAGAAAGGCACGCGCAAGGCCCAGACCTCACCAACCTGTACCCAGCCAATATAGGACACAGTGAGGTCATGGGTCAGAGGTAAGAGGGCATGGTTTAGCGGTGGGGAGAGGGGAAAACCTATTTTGAGGTTCCTGCTAGGGCTCTTTTGGGGGAAGTGTCCTGCTAGGATGACATACCACTCAAAGGGGCAAAGCTGAGTTGAAACCACTAGGTGCATGTCATGAGGGATAGGGAGAATGAAGGCACCCACACCGTAGCAGGAAAGGGTGCCACGACAGACAAACAAACAAAATAGTTTTCTTTTGTCTAGTGATGGGGAGTGGAACACAGACGGACCAGTGGTGGTCAGCAGGTACACCCATACCAGACAAAGGTGGTTAAAGGCTAAAATAGTAAAATCCGGTCACGGTAGGCACTATAAAGAGGTCATTGCCGTGTGCAGGAAGGGGGGACGGAGAGCACCACAATATTGGAAACTTGAAAACCAGGAAATAGAAAAAGAAGCAGAAAGAAAAAGATAAGAAAGGGGAATATTAGAAAGAAGGAAAGAAAAAGATAAGAGAGTTAGAATGGCAGGCATGCACCAATAGGTTGATTCCCTCTCTCCCTCTCAAAATCTTCTCTCTGTCGGAAACAAAGAGTGTTCTTGTGTACCAACCATTCAGGTCCGCTTCCCTCAAAGTAATTAATTTCCACAGCAGGATCTTCCTGAGAGATTATTCACTTTAAGAAGAGGCATTCTTCCCTCTTTGGTTTTGGTCCTGCGGATCAAACTTGATCTGATTTATTTCCTCTCTTAATCAACTCATATACCACCCCCCTGTTTCCCTTACTTTTCTTATAAAATAATTGTGGTTAAACTGTGATTATCTTTTTCTTAAGTAGGGATTATCTGTTTACCTTAATAAAAATGTCAAAGTACTTTATTTTATCTTGTTATTATCATATCTGCCTGCCGCAATCCATTTGAAATAGTTTTGCCCGCCGTAAGCGTGCTCCTGGCAGACGAGGCATAGTTTGCGCATAAGCCGGACCAAATTGAGTTGCAGTTGGACCGGTCTCAACTCCCTTACTCAGAATACTTGGGCCCAGTACCGCAGGAGGCAACCCAGCCCACCTTAACCACAAAAGGCCCACTACATTAAATTGGCGACTTCACTGGGGAGTTGAGAAGCAGATAGGGACAGAAACCCTCGAGAACAAATGCCTCCAAAGTCCAGAACAACGCGAAATATGAGTGCCATGCCCTCACAAGCAGAGTCCAAGCCAACGACGCCTCACCAACAACAGCCTAACCAGGCAGAAGGTGACAACGGAGTGGGGGCTGGACCCCAGCCACAGCCAAGAATCCCTACTAACAATGCCAACATCTTCATTGAAGTTTTGCAGTCCCTACAACACTTACAACAACAAATGATGGAAGAAATCCGTCAGCTGAAAACAGACAAAACAAAGGAAAAAGGAAGCCAACATGACCCAGAACATGTGGTAGACAAAGAAAAGACTCCAGCAGGAGGTGTCCCACAGAATGCGGAACAACGTTTCATTACTATGGCCGAGGTAGCGGCTCTCCTGGAACAAGAGAGAGCCAGAGCACCTAAGGAGAGATTCTACGCACAAAGGCCTCCTTACCCATTAAGGGTACTCAGCAAACCGTACCCCGAGAGGTATGAGCCAAGGGCCTTTACACAGTACGATGGTAGGAAGGGAAGTGCAGTTGAGCACGTGAGCAAGTTCATTGATACTCTTGGCCCTTACGACGCAGACGAAGACTTATGTCTTCGAGAATTTTCCAAGTCGCTATACGACCGGGCCTACACCTGGTACATCGGCCTGAAGCCAGGATCGATCGCAACTTGGGATGACATGGTGGATGTATTTTGCACTAAGTACTTCCACGGAGAAGAAACAATGACGCTTGCAACCCTGCAAGAAACCAAGCAAAGGAATGGCAAAGATTTGATGGAATACATCAAAAGATTCAGGGACATAGCACTTGATTGCTATGATCATTGTGAAGAAAGAACATTGGTGGAAATGTGTATGACGAACATGATCAGGGAGTACAGGGCAGTACTGGAAAACTTAGAAATCTCCCAGTTTGCGCAGTTGTTGCAAAAAGCCAGAAAGACTGCCTAGTCCGTAAAACCAAGTTTGGATAAAAGAAACGCTTTGCAAGCTATGGCAGTATCCATGGGCGAGTGGAGAAGGAAGACTGATGGAAGGAAATACGATACTCCCCCACCAATACCATGCACTCCAAAAGAATTAGATGTGCTGCTAGACAAGTGGATAGGAGATGGAGTTTTCAAGCCTAATCAAGTTTCTAGAGAACCAACAGAAGAGGAGCGAAAGGACCCCCCCTTCTGCCGTTTGCATAACTACGTGCAACATCCTACCGTAGAGTGTTGGGCGCTCCGTAGATTGGTGCACTGCAGGATCAAAGAAGGGACTCTAGAACTATCCCAGCAGGAGGTTCAAAGAAACCCACTCCCAAACCACAAAGGAAAGGGTGTAGCAGCGGTGGTGATTTGCGCGGATCCAGGGAAAGAAGAAGAAGAAAATCCAACCCTACCTGCCACAGCAATTACCATTTTACAGCGAAACTCCAAATTCAAAAATTTGTTTGACTAGCTGGGGCTCACAGCAAAGGAAAGAAAGAGAGCCACGGAGGCTCTGGTGAGCATCACCTCCGGGGCAGGAGTAGAATGCTTATTAGCGAAAATCCCAGATCACAGAGCCCTCCTACAGGAGTCAACCGAGATCACTTTTAGGAATGAGGATATGGAGGTGGGATACCTAGATCACCGGAGGCCCCTCTACTTGGCCGCATCTATAAATCAAATCCCCATCAAGAGAGCCTTGGTAGATACAGGTGCTTCTGTAAATCTCATTCCATTGAGCACTTTACAAGCAGCAGGAATTTCGGAAAGAAAGATTCAGGGATGCCCAATGGAAGTGACGGGGTCTGGCAGAAGGGGCGAGTACACCGTAGGCCACATTCTATTGTGGTTGAAAGTGGGCCCCATAGCTTCTTTAGCGCGGTTCCACGTGGTGAAAACAGAGGTCTCCTATCATGTGATTTTGGGGAGGCCATGGTTGCACAAACACCGATTGGTCCCGTCCACCTATCACCAGTGTGTAAAAGGAAGGTTGAACGGTAGGATGATACACATAGCAGCAAACCCCTCGCCGTTTGAATAGGCGGAAGCTCATTTAGTAGAAACTATGTTCTACGACCAATGGGCTCCGTTTGGGGAAAGCTCAGTATCAAAGCCACAAGGTACCTTCGTGCCTAAGTAGGGAGATGTTCAAGGTGACCCAGAGCCTAACTTAAGGGAGTTGCTAGCACAAAAGAAGAAAAGAAAAGCACCCACCGCAGAATCAAATGACACACCCCAATGTGTCAGGGTCCGAGGCCCTGATGGCAGGATTGTGTACAAATTATGAAGGCGCGTGGGGCCCACGAGTGAAATACAAGTGGGCCCCACCCAAGAGGGGCAGCGCAAGAGTTTGGCGTGTTGCGTGGCACAAGAAAGTTCGGGGGAAGAAAGTAATAAAGAGAGAGATGAAAAAATTGCGGCAGAAAAGAAGGTGCAAGTTATGGCAGAAGAAGAGTTGGAGGAAGTTGACCTGGGGTCTGGTTCACAAGAACCAAGGCCTATCTCAATTAGTGCAAGTCTGACGAAAAAGGAAAAATCAGAGCTAATACTGTTGTTAAAAGAATTCAGAGACGTTTTCGCATAGGATTACAGTGAAATGCCAAGGCTAGACCCTGGGCTAATGGTGCATACGTTGAATGTGGATCCAGAAGCCAAACCAGTGGCCCAGCCTGCCAGGGTATTCCACACTGAAATAGAAGGGCAAATAGTCAAAGAAGTACAGAAATTGCTGGCCGCAGGATTCATCAAGCCTATTCAACACCCGCGCTGGCTATCCAACATAGTACCAGTAAAGAAGAAGAATGAGCAAATAAGATGTTGTGTAGATTTCAGAAATCTCAACAGAGCCTGTCCTAAGGATGAGTTCCCATTGCCAAACATGGATTTGCTAATAGATTCTGCGGCAGGAAGCGCCATGTTTTCATTCATGGATGGGTTCAGTGGATACAATCAAATCAAAATGGCACCAAGGGACACGGAGAAAACTGCTTTTAGAACACCCATGGGCAACTTCTACTATACTGTGATGCCGTTCAGGTTAAAAAACGCAGGTGCAACTTATCAATGAGCAATGATGGCCATATTTCACGACATGATGCATCGGGAACTAGAGGACTACGTGGATGACATAGTAGTTAAATCAAGGATGAGAGAAGAGGACTTCCACGTGTTGAAAAGGGTATTCGAAAGGTGTAGAGCCTTCAAACTAAGAATGAACCCTCTCAAGTGCGCATTTGGAGTGTCCTCTGGGAAATTCCTGGGCTTCTTGGTGCACAACAGGGGAATAGATGTGGACCCGGCCATAGCCACTATGAGACCACTGGCCACAGTAAAGGAGTTAAAGAGCTTCTTAGGGAAGGTCTCGTATATCCAGAGATTCATCCCTGGGTTGACATCAATCACCTCTGCTTTCACCAAATTGCTCAGGAAAGGGCAAAGCTTTGAATGGGGAGAAACACAGCAGACGACCTTCAAGAGGCTACAATAGATCATGATGAACCTCCCAACGATACAAGCCCCAGTCCACAGAAAGCCATTGCTACTCTACTTGGCCGCCAACTCTTATGCCATTGGTGCATTAATAGCCCAAGAGGATGGAGGTGGTGTTAAGCAACTAGTATACTACATCAACCGTGCCTGAAAAGATGCAGAAACTCGTTACCTAAGGGTAGAAAGGGTGTGTCTGGCTATTGTGTATGCTTCACAGAGGTTACGCCATTATTTCTTGGCCTACAAAGTGTGGCTGATGACCAAGTCCCATGCCATCAAGGCTTTGTTGTAGCAACCAATCCTCTCAGGCAGAATATCCCAGTGGTTGTTACAATTGTTACAGTATGACTTAAGAATGGGGGCACCCAGGGCGATGAAAAGCCAGGCTATAGCAGATCTATTGGCACAGTTTTCGGGAGAAGAAGAATTCCCGCTGGACGATGAAGTTCCAGGGGAAGTAGCCATAGCAAAAGAGGTCAGAGAACAATGGGTAATGAAATTTGATGGGTCTTCTACCACCCAATCAGGGGGAGTGGGAGTAGTTCTGTACCACGAAGAAGATAAGGCAGTAGCACTATCATTCAACCTGGAATTCCCCTGTTCAAACAACATGGCAAAATATGAAGCCTATCTAACAGGGTTGGCCACGGCTCTTGAAATGGGAGTCAAGCACTTGAAGGTGATGGGTGATTCGAACCTGGTGGTCGGCCAGGCCAAATGGATCTTCTCCCTAAAAGAACCCAGCCTAGCCCCATACAGAGCAATGGCCCAGAAGATGGAGGAGAAATTTTCAACCTTCGAAATAGAACATGCTCCAAGGAACGAAAATCGGTTCGCAGATGCGTTGGCCGCACTAGGCTCGTAAATAACGTTCGAAGGGGATAACACCAGGGTAGTGGTCAGCAAGAGAGAAGAATCCATTATTGAAGTGTTAAAGGAAAGATTCTGGGAGGAACGGTGCGAAGGGGATTGGCGAATCCCCATAAGGGAAGGCTTGATGAAAGGAGAAGGTGCCGCAGAACTGAAGGTGCTGAAAGACTACGCCCTGGTGAGAGGAGAACTGTACTGCAGGATGCCTGGTGGGGTCTTATCCAGATGCGTGGGTCAGGAGGAGGCCTAGAGAAAGTTGAAAGAAGTACATGACAAGACTTGCGGATCTTGTAGGGAGGTCAGCCTTTACCGCAGACTTCAAAGGGCAGGCTTCTATTGGTCAAGCATGGGTAAAGATGCAGACCGAGTCCAAACCCAATGTGGGACCTGCCAAGTCGCAGCGGACAGAGAAGAAAATTACGCTGTGTTCATCAGCGAAGACTGGAGAAGCCTATTCGTGCAGTACTTGGCAGAAGGCATCCTGCCACAAAAGCACGGTGAAAGATACAAGCTTAAGAGGTTGGCAACGCGTTATTTTTTGCATAACACGGTCCTTTTCAAAAAAGGGTACGATGGTGACCCCTTGAGATGTTTGGGCCCTGAAGAAGCAAGAGAAATGATAAAACAAGTGAATTCGAGAGAGTGTGGGGAGCACCAGGGGAAGAAAAAGCTTTACAGATGCCTGCTGCAAATGGGCTACTACTGGCTTACCATGAAGAAGGATACGGCAGAATTTGTGAAGAAATGCCACAGTTGCCAAGTGCAAGCCAACTTGATTCACACTCACCCCCAGAACTTACATAGCATGGTCACCCCATGGCCCTTCCACACTTGGGGGCTTGATTTGGTAGGACCAGTTAACCCACCATCGCGTGGATACATATGGATACTAGTGGCTACGGAATACTTCACTAAATGGGCAGAGGCAGTGCCACTCCGAAAAGCCACAGGAGGAGCAGTGGCAAACTTCGTCAAGGAAAACATAATTGTGAGATTTGGAGTACCCCACAGGATTATCAGTGATAATGGCACACCGTTTGTCAACAGTGATGTAAGAAAAATGTTGGAGTTCTACTAAGTCAAGCATCATCGTTCATTGCCTTATTACCCTCAAGGAAATAGGCAAACAGAGGCAACAAACAAGGTTCTCATAAAGATCATCAGTAAAATGAGCCAAGAGTACACAGGAAGATGGCAACACACCTGCCAGACGCCCTTTGGGCTTACAGAAAATCACCAAAGTCTGCCATAGGATTTTCACCATTTTCCTTGGTATACGGGACAGAGGTAGTAAGCCCAGCAGAAGTAATGACTCCATCTTTGAGAGTTATGCAGATGCAGGGGAAGGAAAAAGAGGAAGAGGCCTTTATGGCAAAAAGGTGTGAAGATCTAAAAGGACTTGATGAAAGAAGGGAGGAAGCCCAAGAGCATAGCTGCAAATACAGACAAAAGATGACAAAAGCCTATGGCAGGATGACTAAAGAGAGGGTGTTCATGGAAGGACAACTTGTGCTGAAGGTGGCAGACTATGTCAGGCGAGGTATAGCAGGACCATCTAAGTTTGCACCAAAATGGGAGGGACCCCTCGTGATAAGAGAGACACACCCGAGTAGGTATTATCGTCTGGCCTAGATGGATGGCAAGGACCTAATGGATCCCATCAATGGGAAATGGCTGAAGCGTTATTATGCCTAAGTTAAGGTTATGTAGTTGTCCCTTTCATTCAATGAGTTCAGGGTTTACCTTTTGTTCTTTTTTTTTTTTTTTTTCCCTTCAAGTGACCATGTCACGAGACAAGTTTTGTAACATGCTTTCATGAGTACACAATGAAAAGGACATGAAGTATTATAAAAAGCATTCCATGTCATAAGTAATAGCATAAATAGCAACCAAGTGTAGCATTTTAAAAGTTAAAAACCCAAACTGTGGCAACTATGCCAAATTAGCCAAATAAGTGCTGAAAAAAAGAAAGTATGTAGATGAAGTGTACTAGAAGGGGTAGCCAAAGAAGGAAAAGAACAAAAAAAAAAAGGGGAAACTATATCAACGAAGCCCAGAGATAAGAGGCTAGTCTCCAAAGCGGCTGGACCCACCAATGCTAGCAAGAAGACGCTCACGACGACCCTCAAAATCTGCCACCTCCTTCTTCAAAGTCTCAATCCGTGTGTCAATAGCATCTACAGCAGGCTAAACCTTTTTCATGAAAAAGGCTTGGGCAATCTCACGGAGATGGTCTAGGATGAACTCCACAGCAAAACCCACACTGATCAGCTCCTGAACTGCAGCCCTTCACCGCAGGATCCTCTCTGAAGAGACAGTATCAACAAAGTTATGTTCAATATCATTCATTTCGCTTCCCAGCAATTTCAAGAAATGCTCCCTGGCAGAACGACCAAGGCGGAATCCCTGCATAAAGCCCCCCCGGCTATTGAAAACTGCCTCTAAGTGAGAAATGCAATCTTGGGGAACCCTGAAGCCATGGAAGTCCATATAGGGAGGGCCGGAACCCCAAAAGTCTGCAGGATTGAGGTCGTTGATCTCAGGCTGATCAAAGTGTACAATAAAGGCTGCGGCCTCACCCACAAAGTTTGGAACCGTGGCAGAATTGCTGCCCACCTCAAACTGAGAAGGGACAGTAGGCAACAAACCTAACAAGGAGCATGAAATGAGAAACCATAAGTTAGGAGCAACAAACTCGCAAGAAAGAAAATAAGGAAAGAGCCAAGTGTTGAGGGCCATTTGTGAGAGTCCAGGTAGAAAGAAGGAAAGCCCAATAACAAGGGCAACAAAGAATTGGCAAGCAGACAACAAAACCATTAGGCCCAAGCGGTAGGAATAATGGATCACAAGCCCAAGAAATAAAAAAAATGGGCCTCGAAGAGGCAAGTGGGCTTAAAAAACCCCGGAAAGAGAGAAATAGCATCCCATGGGTAGTGTATGATGTGGAAAAGTGAGAAAGGGCCACCGCAAGCCCAAAGTAATGCAAACTAAGAAAGTAGGGGGTTTATGGCAGGCCCGTAAACCCCAAGGATGAGAATAAGGTTATTGGGCTGAGGAAGCCCAATGAAGTTAGTAAAAGCCCATGAGAATGTAGAATTAGAAAAAGGGCCAAGGAAGCCCAAAGAAAGCAAATGGGCCAAGGATGCCCCAAGAGAAAGACAAAAGGGACACAGGAGCCCATAAGTAAGGAAAAATAGTGGCCATACTAAGCCACTAGGAAAAAGAGTAAATGGCTGGCCTAAAGAGGCCCAGCAGAAATAACAGAACAGTATGGCAGGAAATGAGGGAAATCAAGAGGTGGGCCAAAGAAAATATAAAGTCCATCATCAAATAAAGCCCAACTCCTGAGAGGAGCGGGAAATCAAAAAGCAGCCCACATAAAAGGTCAAAGAAAATGGATGGCAGGTTACGCAGGGAAGCCTCCAGACCACGGCAGACGAATGGGCAGCAGGCAAATTTTGGACACATATGGAAGGAAGGTACACGCAAGGCCCAGGCACCACCAACCTGTACCCAGCCAATACAGAGCATGGTGAGGTCGGGGGTCAGAGATTCAGAGGGCATGGTTTGGTGGTGGGGAGAGGGGAAAAATCTATTTTTGAGGTTCCGACTCAGGCTCTTTCGGGGAGGTGTCCTGCTGGGATGATTTACTACCCAAAAGAGGCAAGCTGAGTTGGAACCACTAGGTGCATGCTATGAGGGATAGGAAGAGAGAAAGAACCCAGACCGTAGCAGGAATGGGTGCCATGGCAGACAAACAAACAAAATACCCTTCTTTGTCTGGTGATGGGGGTGGAACACAGACGGAACAGTGATGGTCGGCCAGTACACCCAGACCAGACAAAGGAGGTTAAGGGTTAAAACAATAAAATCCGGTCACGGTAGGCACTATAAAAAGAGGGTCTTGCCGTGAACAAAAAGGGGGACAACGGGAACTCTGACTAAAAAAATAGGAATTTGAAAAAAGAAACTAAGAAACAGGAAAAGAAATGAGTGGAAAAGAAAGAAAGAAAACAACCAGAAAGAAAACAGAGGGAGAATTAGAACGGTAGGCATGCATCGGTAGATTGATTCCCTCTCTCTCTCATGAAATCTTGCTCTCTGTGAAAACCTCAAGGAGCCTCTGTGTGTAAACCACTCAGGTCCGTTTCCCTCAGGGCAGTTAATCTCCACGGCAGGACCTTTTTTCCTGAGAGATTAATTGTGTTGAGAAGGAACATTCTTTCCTCTCTAGCTTTGCACCTGCGGACTGAATTTTAGCTGATTTCTTAAACATTTCGACTAACCCACATATATTAACACTTGTTCATTTCTGTTCTGTTCTTTTCCCTTCCGTAAAGATGATTATTATTGCTGCTATGATTGTGTGTGAAGGTTGTTTGGTCATTTCTCACTGAGTGGCCAGATATTTTAGTTATTTTATTATTATTATGTCTGTCTGCCACAACTTGTCTGCAACAGTTCTGCCTGCCGCGAGCACGTTCCTGGCAAACCTGGCCTAGTTTGCGCACCAGCCGGACCAACTTGAGTTGCAGCTGGACCGGTCTCGACTCCCTTATCCAGAAAACTTGGGCCTAGTGCCGCAGGAAGCAGCCCAATACCGCTAGCACAGCCCACCACTTTACACCAAGAAACTCACCAGGACCCATAAAAATGGAAGCTGCAGGAACGGTAGAAACTGGTACAGCAGAAACGGGTACTGTGGGAATAGCAGAAACAGGTGCTATGGGTGTGGCAGGAGCAGTGGCTAGAGGCATATCTACATCTGCTACGACCCCTAGCCCCTCAAAAGTCCCTGCAAAATACGAAAATAGACATACAAATTAAAGGGAATTGCAACAAAGGAGAGACGCAAATACATACGCCTAAGGAACAGATAACAGAAAAGGGGGAGGAATGGACTTAGCCAAAAAAAGGGGGGGAGAAAGGCACATACCCATGAATTCGGTCTCGGGGGGAGCATCCTCCTCGTCGTCAGAGTCAGAAATCCTCTTCTTCAAAACAAGTTCATCGTCCGGATCCTCAAAGACGTCCTCAGACCCCTCGGAGGACAAGTCCACATCAGGACCACGTGTGGCAGAGCTGGGAATGGAAGAAGGAGTAACTACCAATGAAGAACCATCCTTCATAGCCTGGGATAGAGCTGCAAAGGGGTCACTGGTGGAGATGACAAGGGGCGTGGTAGGAGAAGCAGCCTCGGTCTGAATAGTAGTAGAAGGAGTAGCCACCTCTTGGGAAGAGAGTGTCTTGACAGGAATGGGAATGGCGTCACTAACCTTCCTAGTATGAGTACCCTCGTCTATGGGTACCGGCTCAGTGGGAAGGCTAGGAGCCTCAGCAAAAACTCTGGGTGCAGTAGTAGAAGGGGCAGGTGTTGCAAACACTATGTCGGCTCCATAAAAAAAGCCTCCCATAGGAGCACCCATGGAGGCAGAAAGCTCCTCGGCCGTAGGGTGGGATATAGAAAAAGGCTTGGGCTCATCCTAGAAGACGAAAGGAAAAGGATGTGAAGATCAAAGGAACTTTTAAGCAGACGAGTCAAACAAGAGCATGTGGCAGATGAAATATGTGCACAAAAAAAAAAAAAAAAAAAAAAAAAAAGAAAAGAAAAGAAAAGGAGATGTACCTCAAACTCAAGTTCATCAAGCAAAATGGGTTGGGTGGTTGATGCATCCTCTTTATGCTTAGACTGCAAAGGGAAAAGAAAACAAAAGATAAGGTTAAAAAGAAAAGTCAGCACACGTGTCAGAAGTAGTTGCACCAAAGTCAAAAGTATATAAAAGATGAAGTAGAATTAGAAGTAACTTACTCTCCGCTCGGCAGCAAACGCAGGGTGAGAGGCTGTCTTTCTCTTGCTGCCTCGTGTTCTACTAGAAAGGGGAGCATTTGTAGATGGTCGTGGAGTGGCAAGTTTGGGCTTGCTTGCAGACTTAAGCTTGGCAGGAGCTTTCTTACTCAGCACAGAAATATTTGTCACTTTAACTTTCTTCTCCCAACCCGGTGGATAATCACCGGCGTGCCAATGCCACCCTCTTTTCTCCTCGTCCCACTCAAAGATAGCAGACCGATTTTGCTTTCTAGCATACGCTAACACAAACTTGGAAGGCAAAAGCGACCGAGGATTAATCGAGATAATTGCGCTAAGCCCATCAGGAGGAACGAAGGAGAAGCCACGACTACCTATTAACTCTTTTTCAAACGAAGTCATCACGGCCTGCCAATATCCATGCATGGCAGGGGTACAAAGACCTTCCCTCAATGAACCTAGAACGGTAACTGCAGTAAAACGCTGACTCCAAAATTCAAAGGCAGTGGGCTGCAGAACGGGTCGGACAGAGGTGGGGGACTCCATAGAAAAAGAAAGGTCATCAGGAATGTCCTAATCTAGTCTGAACTACCTTCTCACCCGATTGGCAGGATAATGAACAAACCTAATCCCTTCATTGGCCAAATAAGGCAGCCACCCAGCATTGGTGGTCTCCAAGTGATTCCGGTCTCATCAAAACCGGTCAAGGGAGTGGTAGTCCCGACGGTATCAACGAATAAACCCATAGCAGAATCTACACATGTATAACCAGCACCCAATTTTCTATAAGCTCTCTAAGAAAATCCGACGCCTTGATCAAAGGATTCAACAACAGAATGGTCAATGAGTTTCAAACCAACCTAGCAAAAGGCCAATGGAAAGTCTGACTCAAATCTGCCACAAAAATCAGTAATGGCCTGTGGACTCGACTGATACTTGTCTCTAGCAAAACGAAAGGGCCTACACTTCGACAAATGCTTAGCACAACACTCGTACAGCAAGTGTTGCAAAATAGTACCATGAACAGAGGAGGTGACTATATGGCAGGAGCCTGCCTGGCTCTCATCACTCCGCAGGATGTCTAGTTGAACATACAGATGCCCCAAGAACATAGGAGCCAATGGCAGACAAATCCTAGCAGAAATCTTAATGGCCAAACAGAAATATAGAGGTTTCACGGCGTAATGAGGGTGGGACCCAAAAACAAACTTGCAAAGCCAAAATACAACAAAGGCCACACGGCGGGCAAATTCAGAGAATTTAGAAGAACTAACCCAATAAGACAACTTGGCGTTCCCGCTCATCTTTTTCTTCAACTCAGCTTCCACGGCCTCTTCCTCCGGGGAAAGCTCCAAGGTGGTAGGATCAACGTCTCTAAGGATGGGCAAGAGTAACTGGTTGGCCACATCTTCTAAGGTCACGGTGACCTCACCGCAGGAAAAGAAAAAGGTATGGGTAGTGGTACACCAACGGCGGACCAAGTGACGGAGGTTGAAGAGGTCTCGGAAGTTGGATAAGCAGCGAGATGAAACTATGGCCTTCAAAACACCAGCCCGTTGTAACAACCCCATGAAGCCGATGTCGGATAACTCATTGTCCACCCACTCCCTCCAACCTAAGGCAGTACTCGACCCGAACTCGAAATGGATGGGCACGGGAAGCGAGGTACCCCGGCGAATGACTAGATTAGGGATCGAAGAGGCCAATGGAGCCCAAGAAATGTCCATATTTCGCCGGTAAAGAGCGAGCCACACACGGCTCGACAGCGGCGGCGCATAATCACCGCGAATCTTTGGGAAATGGGGATGAACGTCGTACCAAGGATCAATAAATGGAGCACACTCACTGTCTGGGTCACGCTCCGTTTCTTCCTCGTCGGAGTGGTCCGACTCGGAGTACACCGCCTCCTCGTCTACACCACGTGCAGCAGGAGGATCGGAGATAACTTCTTTTCCTTTACGGTGGGAGGAGCTTTGGCTTTTCGCCGGTGTCATTGTGCAGGAATTTGATCGAAGAAGATGTATAGGGTGTTTGAGGAAGAGGAAACGGAGAAGAAAGAGGAAACAGAAAGAGAGTTTTGGAAAGAAGGAAGGAGTTTGTGTTTGGATTACAGAGGGACTTCTTCTTAAATACCCAGGTCATTAATGCCGGCATGAAAGAAGGCGACGGGTCAGCCATCAAAAAGAGGATGAAATTAATGAAACGACGGCTGTGTTTCAAAATAACTACCAAGTTGGGAAATCCAAAGAGACAACACTGTTCATAGCAGGAATATATATATATATATATATATATATATATATATATATATATATATATATATATGAATATATGTGTATGTAAGGTAGGGACCACTATTCAAAAAGCCCGCGAAAGAAAAGAAGATGGAAAGGCAGAAAGGGCAGAGAAGTTTTTTTTATTCACATATGAACTGCAGAAACGCTTCATATGTTCAGGGGGCTAAATGTTGATGGCCATTTCGAAAGCCCAAGTGGAAGGGAGAAGCCCAGCAACACGGACAGAAAAGAGTTGGCAAACGGATAGAAAATCCATTAAGCCCAAGCGGCAGGAATAATGGATCACTAGCCCATGAGATGAACAAATGGGCATTAAGGAGGTAAATGGGCTTAAAGGAGCTCGGAAAGAGAGAAAGAGCAAACCATGGGTAGCATATGATGTGGAAAAGTGAGAATAGGCCACGGCAGGCCCAAAGTAATGAAAGCAAAGAAAGTAAGGGGTTGATGACAAGCCCATAAACCCCAAGGATGAGGAATAATGTAATTGGGCCAAGGAAGCCCAAAGAATTCAGTAAAACCCCATGGTAATGCAAAGTTAAGAAAAGGGCCGAGGAAGCCCAAGGGAAGCAAACGGGCTCGAGACGCCCAAGGGAAAACAAATGGGACACAGGAGCCCGCCAATAATGTAACAAAAGAACCAATGACCTTGCTAGGCCATCAGGAGAAGAATAAACGGCAAGCCCAAAGAAACCCAGCTAGATTGAGGCAAAACAACTTCGCAGCAGGAATGATAAAGTGGTATGGCAGGAGATGATAGCAGGAAAAAAGGTCGGCAGAAGAAAAAGCAAAGCCCACCGTCAAGCAAGGCCCAGTCCCAAATAGGGCAAGTCATAAAAGGAAAGGGAAACCAGAAAATAGTCAAGAACAAATGGCAGACTGTGCAGGCCAACCACTGAAGACGCATGAGCAGCAGGTAGATTTTGGACATACATGGAAGAGAGGTACGCGCAAGGCCCAGACCTCACCAGCCTGTACCCAGCCAATACAGGACACGGTAAGGTTATAGGTCATAGGTAAGAGGGCATGGTTTGGCGGTGAAGAGAGGGGAAAACCTATTTTAAGGTTCCTGCTAGGGCTCTTTTGGGGGAAGTGTCCTGCTGGGATGACATACCACCCAAAGGGGCAAAGCTGAGCTGAAACCACTAGGTACATGCCATGAGGGAAAGGGAGAGAGAAGGCACCCACACCGTAGCAGGAAAGGGTTCCACGACAGACAAACAAACAAAATAGTTTTCTTTTGTCTGGCGATGGGGAGTGGAACACAGACGGACCAGTGGTGGTCGGCAGGTACACCCATACCAGACAAAGGTAGTTAAGGGCTAAAATAGTAAAATCCAGTCACGGCAGGCACTATAAAGAGATCCTTGCCCTGTGTAGGAAGGGGGGACAAATAGCACCACAATATTGGAAACTTGAAAACTAGGAAATAGAAAAACAAGGATTAAGAAAAAGAAGTAGAAAGAAAAAGATAAGAAAGGGGAATATTAGAAAGAAGGAAAGAAAAAGATAAGAGAGTTAGAATGGCAAGCATGCACCAATAGGTTGATTCCCTCTCTCCCTCTCAAAATCTTGCTCTCTACAGGAAACAAAGAGTGTTCTTGCATACCAACCATTCAGTTCTGCTTCCCTCAAAGTGATTAATTTCCACGGCAGGATCTCCCTGAGAGATTATTCACTTTGAGAAGAGGCATTCTTCCCTTTTTGGTTTTGGTCCTGCGGATCAGACTTGATCTGATTTATTTCCTCTCTCAATCAACTCATATACCACCCTCCTGTTTCCCTTGCTTTTCTTATAAAATAATTGTGGTTAAACTGTGATTATCTTTTTCGTAAGTAGGGATTATATATTTACCTTAATAAAAATGTCAAAGTACTTTATTTTATCTTGTTATTATCATATCTGTCTGCCGTAATCCATCTGAAATAGTTCTGCCCGCCGTAAGCGTGCTCCTGGCAGACAAGGCATAGTTTGCGCACAAGCCGGACCAAATTGAGTTGCAGTTGGACCGGTCTCAACTCTCTTACTCAAAATACTTGGGCCCAATACCGCAAGAGGAAGCCCAGTCCACTTTAACCACAAAAGGCCCACTACATCTTCAAAAAAAGATTAATATTTTCTCTCAAAAAAATTATTAATATTTTGCTTGTAATATATTAACTATGCATGACTATTTTTTGCTACAGAAAGAGAGAGTTGGAGTAAGTAGAAATTGGTGAAGATCTGCCCCACTAAGGATGAACTCAATTGGGTAAAATGTCCTATCTTGGGAGGGTAATTCTAAGAATTGCCTCTCTTCTTCTATTCCAAATAATCTTTTTGGTTGGGATTCTTTCTTTCTAATGGGCATATGTGTAAGCACAATGGGGGGAGTATGCCTCGGTCGAGTGGACCACAACGGGGAAGGAAATGGAGTCGCCACCTAGATTAAGTCTAGGAACCATAAATATAGCGCCCTTGTGGAAGGACTGATTTTTACCAGAGCACATGTCTGGAGTTTAGGTATAGGGATAGGAAGGTGTTAGGCACCCAACCCCACCCAACCAGTAGGTCGGCCTCTACTTATTATGTTCTAAATTCTAATCTCATCAAAAGGTCCTCTAATATGTTACTCTAAACTCACATACACTAACATGCATCTAACATCCAAAACATGGCATATGTCCCACACTCATCCATAGCATAAAAACACTACCATTCATCTAACACATATATATCCAAGGGCAGCAAGTATATCACAAGGAAAAAACATCAACAAGGCATTAATCATCAAGTATATTCAATCATTCAAACCTAGCATCATGGCATTCATCAATCAAGGAGACCAATCATCGTACTCAAAGATGTATGTTCATATTTATATGCATGACTCACCTTCACTTATCTCGCTGCATAACATCTCAGCACTTATGCATCAATGCATGTTCATGTGATTCATCAAAGACATAAACCCTAATTATTAATTCAATAATCAAAGCATGTGAAACATGTTATTCTACTAACCCTAGACCTAAACCTATGAAAACTAGACTCAACAAAACCTAAACACATGATTAAAACTAATCGAAATATACAAAATAGTAAGAATCCTAAATTTGCATTTCTAGGCATGAGTATGCGTGCGCATCTCAACTGTATGCATATGCATACTTCGAGTATGCGTACGCATGCATGGAGCTTGCGCATTCATACACGCCTAGAAACATAATTTCAGAACAACAAACAAAATAGCAATTTAACAAACGCTAGCATACTTCTAATACAAAACTAAACAACTTAAACTAACAACAAAGATATTAAAAATAAACAAAACAAAAACTATTCTTAAACCTGCATTGGATCTAACAACAAACAAGAGCAACACTTAACATATCAAAACATGTTCATCAATATATCCAATCACTCAAATCTCCAATCAAAATATGGCGAGACACAACAAGTCAAAATCAAATAAATCAAATCATATTTCTAAGCATGTATAACATATAAATCAAATAAGAACAACAAAGACACAAGTTATAAAAGATCCAAATTAAGGAAGAGCTATGAAGAGAGACTCACCTTGCTTATAAAACACTGCTTGATTGATATTTAACCGGCCCCTTAATGCCTACACAACAAGATTCAATAAGGTATCAAGTAAATCAAAGGATTCAATATTTTATAGGTAATCACAACTCAAGAAAAAAAAAGTTTTAATAAAAAGGTTTTAGAGAAATCCCACTAAGAAGAAGTTTCTGCCTTAGTTTTGTACTAGAAAAAGGTTTTGAATCTCTGTAAAAAATGTGCTAACTTTTGCCCTAGGGTTTAAAAAAGCAAAATGGCACTCTTTCTAGCTAGGGTTTGAGTTTGGAGGCATAAGGTTGTATTTATATGTTTAAACTAAGGTTTTCAAGGCTTTTTAGACGTCTTTGGATGTCCCCAAGGGTCTAGAGACCGGCCCACATCAAAGAATGATGTTTTAGGCCCCTAAAACTGAACTTCTAGAACCCAGATGCTCCCCCAAAACCCTAATTTCAACTCCTCAGATGGCTCAAATTCAAACAGCCATAACTTACTCAATATAAATCCAAATGAGGCAAAAGTTGTGTTCAAATTGAAGCCTCGGATGTCTAATTTCCAATGAAATAAACCTCACTAAAAAATGTTTTATGGATCAAAAGTTATGGTAAAAATAGTGAGCAAATGTCATTTTTCAGCATCATTTTCAAAGCAATTTAAGCACTTTTGAGTTGTGATTACTTCCAAACGATTAAAATAACTTCAATTATCTTTTGTAGACATGTCCAGCTCATCATGGGGACTGGGGACTAAAGTTTATTAACCAGATACAAAATGAAGTGTCTACAATATGGAGCATCTGGCTCTAAAGAAATAGATGTTGTTTTCAAAATGGCAATGTTGTTCCTTCCCTTCTAAAGATTGTGTATATAAAAATAATTGAGTTCTCCTTTTGTGTGTCAAATTAGCAATCAGTTAGACCCCTTACCTCCATCCCTGTGAGATGGGAAGCCCCTCCCTTTAATTGGTTCAATTTGAACACGGGCAGTTCTGCTCTTGGTAGCTCAGGGCTTGCAGGTGGTAGGGGGATTATCAGGAACCACCATGGGAACTAGGTTAAATGGTTTATCAAAGCTATTGAACAAGCCAACAGCATGCAAGCTGAACTTTGGGTCATTAGAGATGGCCTGGCCTTATGGTCTTCTCTAGCTCCATTTACAAGTTGTTGAATTGGATATTGATGCTAAAGTTGTTATTTTGCTTTCTAATAATGATGGCACCTATGCTAACTTCGTACCAATTTTTGATGATTGTAGACAACTCATGACTCAGATCCCAGTCTTGAAGATCAACCACAGCTTTAGGGAGGCCAATGTGTGTACGGATTTTCTAGCTAAAAAGGGCTCTCGCCTTTACCTAATTTTAATAAACAAGAACGTTTTTCGTTCTTTCATGACATCTTGCTCATTTTAAGTCAGATATGGGCCCGTGATCTATTAAACTAAAGGGAATTGAATTATCTATGACACGGGCTAGAGATTATCCTAATCAAAACAGTTGGATTTTTTCAATAAAAAATGGGGTCAAAATGTGGGTTAACCACGGTCAAACTTGTTCAAATTTTTAGACATTGGTTAGAAATTAATTTTGGCATAGAAGGATGAAAATTATCGTTTGGAAAAAAATTTGACTTAGTTTGACTATCGATCATCCCAGTTGAAGATTGGCCAACATGAGTATTTTGGTCATTTTAACCTTGAACGTGAAAAACAAGATAATCCACCGTCCAATCAGGCTAAATTCCATACTTTTAAAACATTCCCATAGCCCTAAGATTAAAAAGGTAATTATTGCAATTTTTATGAAAAATAAGATTTTAGCACACAAACTTAGACAGACAAATACAGTATCAACAATGTTATCCAAAAAACATTAAAAAACTTGATTTCCTTATAAAAAATAATAATTACATGACATTGTAAAACCCAAAAAAAAAAAAAAGTAAATAAATCATGTCTTAATTAAAATTTATTTTTTACCAAAAAATAAAAAGAAATTAAGAAAAGCCGGGTTGCTGGTTAAACATGTAGGTTTGGCTTGGTCTGCAAAAAAAAAAGGTCGAGTCACAAGTCAACCCATTTTTACTTCAGGTAAAAAAAAATTAGATTCGAATTGGGTATTTTCTTTCGAGTTTAGATTTTACATCTACTTAGCTTTGTTTCAATTTTTTTTTTTTTTTGGGAGAAGAAGCTTTGTTAGGATTTGATAGCTCATATTATTCTTCATGTGAGAAGCACTTGGGCTAAATTTGTTAAGAAACCTATCACTTTGGCCCACATTTTTTCCTTCCCCCTTAAAGCATTCACAGTGATGCTCTCATATTGCTATATTGCTATTTTTAACAACCAACACCACAAATTTCTCAAAAAAAAAAAAAAAAAAAAAAAAAAAAAAAAAACCAACACCACAAAAATAGAGCTATATTGGTGGTGTTATTGTTAAATTTTTTAGCAATTGAGCTATGGTAAGCTGCCATCTATGGCAGTCTATTGTAGCACAAAAGTTATAAAAAATAATATTCTTTATTCCATGGACATCTCTTTTTAAAATATTGCTCTCTCTCTCTCTCTCCCCTTCTTAGTTCTACCTATCTTTGAATTTGTGGGTTGTGTTTGTGGCGGTTGTCGCCTTGGTGGGTTCCATTTGTGGTGATTGTCACGCTGTTGGTGGGTTTCAGTCGACGTCGTTGGCGTTTGTGTGTTGGTGGCTAGGTTGGGTCCAAAGGAGTTGTGGGTTTTGTTGGGTTAGGTTTGCAGAGTTGAGGGTTTTTTTGGGTTCAATGGGGTTGTGGTTAGTTCGGCGGAGCTATGGCTGGGTTGGATAGGTGGTTGTGATGTTTGGGTGGTGATTTATGGAGGTTGTGGGCTTGTGATTTGGTTTTTGTTGGGGGTTTCAATTTATGAGGTTGTGGGTGGCAGTGGTGGTGGCTTTGGGTTTGTTGGCGGTGGTGGTGGCTGGTCGTGGGTGTGGGTTTGTTGGTTCTTCCATAGAAGAGAGAGAAACAAAGAGGAAGAAAGAGGAAGAGATGATGAGGAAAACTAAAGAAAGAATATTTAAATAAAGTGATAAAAAAAAAATAGAACCATTGATTTTTGATATAAGTGGGGTATTAAAATAATTTTTGAGTTGTTAAATACTATAATTTATAGTAGCATCACTGTAAATGCTCTTATTCATTTTCTCTATTCTTCTTCCTTTCCCTTCCATCAAACCAATATAGGAATAAACTTTGTCTATATGAAAAAAAGGAGGAGGGGATATTTTTGTAAGGACAAAACTGTTGTATATATAGGTATATACAAGGATAGGTTGTAATAATGATGTTTGAGTTTGGAGAATATGGTTTCATAAAGTGAAAATTCAAGTTCTGGAATTTTCTAAGTGAAAATTCCAAAATCTGAATTTTCTGCAGAATTTTCTGATAATTGTTCAGAAAGGTTGAAGAGGTTTCAATCTGAAAATGCACTTTTAGTCCCTACATTTTGAACTTTTTCCATTTTGGTCCTTACATTTTATTTTTTCCACTTTTAGTCCCTAAAACCAATTAGCGCGTCTCATTTTAGTCCTTTCCGGCATCTAACTAGCGGAAAAGGCTGACGTGGCAGCCGAAGCGAATAAAAAAATAATATAAAATGCCAGTCAACATTTAATTTTTTTAAAAATAATTTATAAATTTTAACTAAATAAAAAAATTAAAAACAAAATTAAAAACAAGAACACAAAGAACACAAAAAAAACCCAGAACCAAACACAAACTCAAATTTAAAAACACAAAAAAGAAGAAGAAGAAGGAATTCAAAATCCCAAAATGGCAGAACACAGGAGCATAGACCCAAAAAAATCATACATTCTCAAACCTTCGTCTCTCTCTCTCTCTCTCTCTCTCTCTCTCTCTCTCTTCCAAACCCAGCTCAAACACAAACCCAGAACCAACCCTTCCAAAACATTCTCAAACCTTCCTCTCTCTCTCTCTCTTCCAAAACTCTCACAAATATCTATCAAACTTTATGGCTGGCCTCCTTCACTTATCACCACCGCCACCACCACAATCGGCGGTGGTTTTTTCTTTTCTTTCTCTGACCGACCCTCTTTTCTATATCTCTCGATTCGCTCAAACTCATACCTAAATGGCTCAAGCTCATCCTCTCTAGATTCTATCTCACAGATCGATGTCTTTCTCTCTTAAATCGGTGTTTTTCTCTCTCAGATCAGTGGGTCTCTGTCAAATCGATGGGTCTTTCTCTTTCATCTCTCTATCTCTCTGCTCAGTGGTGGAGATCACGGTTGAGGTTGAGATTGAGATAGATGGTCGTGTATTCCGATGGTGGGTTTGTGGATTGTGATTCCGATGAGTGGGTTTTCGAGTTGGAGATCTGGGTTTGTGGATTTATGGCAAATTGGTGGGTTTGTGGGTTTTTGAGTTGTAGATAAGTGGGCTTATGGGTTTGTGGCGAAATGGTGGGATCTAGAGGATGGTGGAGATCAGTGCGTGTTCGAGTTGGAGATCAGTGGGTTTGTGGGTTCAAATTTCTGGGTATGTAGATCTTGAACGGCGCTTGATCCACAAAAATGAGATGTGGAGGTTAAAGGGCAAAACAGAGGGATTGAGCTGGGTTTGTGTTTGGTTCTGGGTTTGTGGTTGAGCTGGGTTTGTGTTGAGCAATCAAGTTTTCTTACAATATTCTTTTATGATTTTTCTGTGTTCGATTTTCTGGGTTTGTATGATTTTTTTGGGTTTGTGCTCTTGTGTGTTCTGCCATTTTGGGATTTTGAATTCCTTCTTCTGCTTCTTTTTTGTGTTTTTAAATTTGAGTTTGTGTTTGGTTCTGGGTTTTTTTTGTGTTCTTTGTGTTCTTGTTTTTAATTTTGTTTTTAATTTTTTTATTTAGTTAAAATTTATAAATTATTTTTAAAAAAATTAAATGTTGACTGGCATTTTATATTATTTTTTTATTTGCTCCGGCTGCCACGTCAGCCTTTTCCGCTAGTTAGATGCCGGAAAGGACTAAAATGAGACGCGCTAATTGGTTTTAGGGACTAAAAGTGGAAAAAATAAAATGTAAGGACCAAAATGGAAAAAGTTCAAAATGTAGGGACTAAAAGTGCATTTACGCCTTCAATCTTTGTTAACAGTTTTATGAAAAAATAACTAACTCTCCATACATCCCTTTTCATGAAAGATACGTGCCTTTTCATGAATAAAGGCTTATGTTCACTTGAAAAATAACTAACTTTCTATATGTGTCTTTTCATGAAACATATGTTCCTTTTCATGAATAAAGGCTTATGTTCACTTGAAAAATAACTAACTCTCCATACGTGCCTTTTCATGAAACATAACCCTATGGGTATAAATAGAGGCTTATATTTACTTGAAAAAAACACACAAGAAACACAAGAAATCTTGTGGTCATTCTCTGAAATTGCTATCTGTAGAACCCAACATCTTGGTTGTATCCTGGGGATAAATTTGCGATAACCTTTTAGCAACAAAAGTGTGGGAGGCAAATATTGTCTAAGGAAAACGATATAGTGCCTCCAAGTTATCTATTTTCTGTTTGTCTTTTATGTTAATATTGTACTTCCATTATTACTTTGTGTAATATCCCCAACAATCTTAGACAATATTTGACCACAAGATAAGGAGTAAATGATGGTACAACTTTGAAGATATTGAACCATGGTTTGGTGAAATTGGATCATTTTGATAGAACCAATTTTACACAGTAGAAAGAGTAATTGGCTTGGATTTGAAGAGTTGTTCAAATGATAAATCGATCATAAAGAAGATTCAATGGAACAAGAAGATTCAATGGAATAAGGCTTAAAGAAACAAGTTTCTTTGTTGGCAAGACAAGACGATGATTGTTTCACATTGTGAATGCATTAAAAGCCATGTTCATAGTTTGAACATTGAAGGTACAAATTTCTTGTTCATGGGCAATTTGAATTTCAAATTGATTGATAAGTTTCTTTGTTAGAATATTTGCATGTGTTGCGAATTTATTTGAATTGAGATATAAGAATGAAATTTTAACATGTTTAAATGTTATAAAGTGAAGTAGAAAATTTAAAGGATGGGAATTTAAACTCTTAAAGTGATAGAGTATATGAATATTTTCCTAAGTGATTTTCTAAACTATGTGAAGACATTAAGGAACATGTCAGAAGATCTTACTTTAGATCAATTCAGACCACATCACTGAATTGAAGAGAAAAATCCGATTAAAGGTGTATCTAACACCAATTCTAAAGTGAATGTGACCAATGTTAAAATTGGAAGTTCTAGTAAGAACAATAAACACTTGAATGTGAATAAGAGTGTGAATCATTTTAGAAGAGCAACTCTAACGATCCCAACAATGACATGTAGAATGTCATGTTTGCTTTGTGGAAAAAAAGACCATTACATTTGAGAATGTAAGTTCTTAAAGAATAAGAAAGATGAAGATAGAAATGCCAATGAAGCAATTGTCATTAAGGACATTATTGCTATGGCGAGTGATGTATGTAATAAAGATCACTATATTTCATATGGATGTAATTACAAATCCTTCCGATTGGTGTTTTGATCTAGGTGCAATGTTGCATATGTGCAACTATAAGGCACAATTCAAGACTTATGAGGAGTCTTCCATAGAACTAGAGGTGCTTATGGACATCCACAGTAAGGCAAAAGTTCATGGAAAGTGCATTGTTGAAGTGAAATTGAGTTTTGGCAAGAAGCTCTCTTGACCAATGCTATATTTTCGTGTGCCTAATATCAAGAAAAGCCAATTTGTTATTTAAGAATGGTCTTGTCTAAGAATGGGATATTAGTAGGCAATGGATATGCTACTATCTGAGTGTTATTTATCAATATGTTTTGGTTGTGCTTATATTGTTGATTCTTTATTTATGGCATGCTAGATTGAGACTTTTAAATTTCAAATTCTTGAAATTTAGGTCAAAGCATGATATAATTTATATAAGCATGATGATTTGAATTGAATGGTGTATTAACTTGAAATGATGAATATTTCTAAATATATATTATTTTTTGTGAGGAACATGTCATAATACACCAAAGTGCAGTCTCTTATACACCCTAATAATACACCCTAATAAAATTGTTTGGTCAAAAGAGAGAATTCTATTTGATATGGTGAACGTCATAAACTTGAGTGCAATTAGCTAAGTTCCTATTTAATCAATGGGAAGAAACTTTGCTTAGTGTATGTTATATGCATAATAGAGTTTCATCTCAAAGGTATTTCTTATGTGTTATGAAATGAGAAAGTGACCAAATGCTTAGCATTTTGAACTGTGGGGGTGTTTAACCTTTTGTAAATGATAGACCAAAGAGGACTAATTAGTCAGAGAGCTATATAAAGTGTATATGTAGGTTTTAAGTAAATTCGAGGGTATGTAGTTTATTAGACTTAATGTCTAATATAAAAGCGAAATCAAAGGATATTGAATTTATTGAGTTTAAATTCAAGATGATTTCAAGGATATCCCGATACCTACTTAAACACGAGTAAATGACTCTAATGTTAAATATCACATTAAGTGGTATTAAAAATTTAAACGTGGTTCACCAAGTGAACATAGGTGGAGTCAAAGTATAAGAAATAAAAGTGATTTTAATCTAAATTTTATTTCATGTGAAGCTCTTGTTTACCTTGTTAAAGGTAATAAAAGTGTAGTCCAATTAAATACCCATGGTATTCTTTGAGGGAAGTGATCTTAAAGTTTGAGAAAGATTTGTGCTTCTAAAAAGATGTAGCTTTCTATTGTAAAAGCTATTAATGATGAGATAGACTCGATATTATTTAATAATAATTGGGTCTTAATGGATTTACCTCTAGTTTTAAAATCCAATTGGTTTTGAGTGGGTATTAGAATAAAATATAAAATCTTTTGGTCTAAGGTTAATAGTAAAAGGTTTGAAATAAAGGGAAAAAGATAGATTTTTGATATCTATACACTAGTAACTATTTGTGTTATTAGTTTGATATCTTTAAAACCATTCATATAATTTTAAAGAAATTCACTATATTCTATTATTACATTTTGATATATGTAATTATAGTGTGTGTATATATGTGAATTTTGGAATGGTTGAGAACCCAAATTGTGGGGTTTAAAAACTCAATTTGTAGAATTATGACATCCAAGAAAGTGTGGGGGTATAACCCTTAAACGAGTCATGGACTCATAAGAATGCTAATGTGCATCAAAGATGTGCTTGATAAAGGTATTGAGAATTAATATTGAGGGATGTTAAATTCATTGTGATTAAATTCTGCCATGTGTGGTAGATGTCTCGAGTTTAAACAAGCACATTTTGTAATTCTATTTTGAAAGTACGTCTTTGTGAAATAAAGAGAGTACAAGTGAGTTCATTAATTGAACATTTAATGATTAATAATGAAATATTGGATGTCTCCACATATAATTTGAGTATGCATCATATAGATGTGAAGTGACTTTCTTAAAAAGTGATCTTGGTAAGGAAGTTTTCTTGAAAGACCCATGGGTCTGTACTTCCTTAATTAATTAAATGAAAGTCTTTTATGAATGGAAATCAAGTAAAGAAATATAGTGGAGATGTGCACTATATTAATCTCATTTTGAGATTTATGATATCTCATTTTGTTGAGATTTGAGTAATCTCATTGTGTTGAGATTAGTGTTGAGAACTTGCTTCTTAAATTTTAATATCTTTAAAGAGGCAAAGATACTCTGATTCCAATAATAAATAAAGAAATTACTGGAAGGGCAGATGCACAGCTTGAGTTTGCTAGTGAATTAAGTACATGTTGCGTGTCATGTATGGAACTAAACTAGACATTGCCTTCACTGTATATAGACTTTCAAAATTTCTAAAACTTGAGGTTGATCACTAAAAAGTACTTAATTGTGATGAATATCTATTATATAGAATATTCAAGTTTAATTCTATTATTGATGTGAGTGATAATATCTATGTCTAGTTAGATAATCACTAAATGTATGGGTGCAATGTGTAAGCATTAAAGAAATAAGGTGTATTTCTTACTCTATTATAGAATTAAATTGAGAGCACTGATAATAATGGTAACGGGCAAGGAAGAAAATGGCTAAAGTTTTAATAAAATGTCATGGCCACGACCATAGTAAGCCATTTCTTGTACTGTAATTGTGAAACCACAATGCATATAGTATACATGAGTTGTATACAATGTGAACTTAGACTTAAAATTCTAAGACAAGAATACATAAGGCAAGTCAAGTGTGGTTGGACTAGTCCATTGCCTACGTAATTCTATATATAAAATAGGTCATTTACCAAAGTGTGTCTCGAAACTCAGTAAGGTTAACATCCATTGGAATGAGACTAAAACCCTTATTTTAAGAGAATCACCAATAGTGGGAACCCAATCTCAAACTGATTAAATCTAAGAGGTTTAAAGGATAACAACAAGCTATTGATACGTAGTTAGTAAGAGCACTAAATTTGTGTCTCATTCAGAATGGATTAGTGCAAACTGTTATGATGAAATTGAGGATGAGTTTTTAACACTTAATGAAGCTCATAAATTATAAATGTCTATGTAACAGAGACATAAGAAGGAACTTCACTTTTGTGAACACAGGAGTGGTGCCGCTTCTAGCAAAAGTCAAAGGGTTTTTTCTTGTAAATGTTCACTAAATCGGGAAGCACAAGGCCATAATAGTGCTAACAACTTAGATTTCTAAATGTGTTGTGGATATTCTCATGTGTGTGTTGTTTTCAATTTCAACACATAAGAGTTTTGGTTTAAGCACCAAGCCACCATTAACTCTGTTGATTTCTTGAGCAATTACACTAAAAGGATGTTTAAGTTGAAAGATACCTTCCATTATGTATGATAGGATATCAATCAAATGAGACATATATTATTACAACCTAGTGGGGGATTGTTGTATATATAGGTATATACAAGAATAGGTTGTAATAATAATGTTTGAGTTTGGAGAATATGATTTTATAAAGTGAAAATTCAAGTTCTGGAATTTTCTAAGTGAAAATTCCGAAATCTAAATTTTCTGAAATTTTCTAGAATTTTCTGGTAACTGTTCAGAAAGGTTGAATATGTTTCAATCTTTGTTAACCGTTTTATGAAAAAATAACCAACTCTCCATACATGTCTTTTCATGAAAGATACGTGCCTTTTCATGAATAGAGGCTTATGTTCACTTGAAAAATAACTAACTCTCTATACGTGTCTTTTCATGAAACATATGTGTCTTTTCATGAATAGAGGTTTATGTTCACTTAAAAAATAACTAACTCTCCATACGTGCCTTTTCATGAAACATAACTCTATGGGTATGAATAGACACAAGAAACACAAGAAATCTTATGGTCATTCTCTAGAATTGCTATCTGTAGAACTCAACATCTTGATTGTATCCTTGAGACAAATTTGCAATAACTCTTTAACAACAAAAGTGTGGGAGGCAAATATTGTCTAAAGAAAACGATATAGTGCCTCCAAATTTTCTATTTTCTACTTGTCTTTTATGTTAATTTTGTTCTTCCATTATTACTTTGTGTAATATCCCCAACAAAAACTTAGTTACAACACCTTAAGTGCAGTTTTCTATGTTCTTTTCTTAAAATTCAGCTATATAACTGTTTAACTAAAAAATACACTTCCATCTTCTAAAAAAAATCTACATGATAGAATTTTAAAAGATAAATTTAAGTAATAGTACCTAAATACTGTAACTAAATCTTGCTCGATAAATTTAGAAAATTATCATTATTTTAGAAACAAAAATCACCGTGGTTTCAACGCTACTGCTTTTACTACTAGTGCTAGACCACAGAAGACCACACAGATTTTGCCTAAAAGCTTATTATTATTATTCTTATATAGTAGATTCCTCAGCAGACAACAAAACCCACCGAAATTTAAAGACAAACTCACAAACTACAACAACATAAAAAATCTCCAAAGCAACAGAGATAAGAAAAACAATCTCAGACGTACAAAGTAGAAGAAGAAGAAGAAGAAGAAGATGTCGTGGCAAACCTACGTCGATGATCATCTCATGTGCGAAATCGAAGGCAATCACCTCGCCGCCGCAGCCATCATCGGCCACGACGGCAGCGTTTGGGCCCAGAGCTCTACTTTCCCTCAGGTCCTCCTCTTTTTTTCTTTTTCTTTTTTCTCTTGATGTTTGTAGATTGTTTTATATGGTTTGATGGGCTTCATGCCTAATTCCCCGATCTGATCATTTTTTTTTTTTTCAGTTATTAAAATTTTGGTCTTTTATTATAATTATTTTTCAAAAAAGCTTTTTGGAATTATGTTCTTTTATTATTTGATCAAAAAGTCAAAACAGTGGTTATAAGCTAACGAGGAGGGCAATTGTTCCTTTATTTTTGTTAATGTTTGGTTAGTATGTCACCACCACCGGCCTTAGAGGCTTTGTACTTGGATTCTCTTTCTGTTTCTATTTGAATGAAATTGTGTTTGCTCTCAAAAAAAAATAAAGAATACATATATTGAGTTTCTCAAAATAATCTGTTTTTGTAAAATTAGTTTGAGCATTTGTAGATAAATGGTTTGCAAGGGCTTGAGCCAATTAAGTCTTAGCTCAAATGGTGTTGGATGCATGAGAAAGAAGGGCTCTTTCCTATAGCATTTTCTTTTGCTTGCCTTGTGGCGTCGTCTTTGGTGCTTAAATTCAGGGCTGCAAAAATGTGAATTGCTAAATTGCACAGGACAAGAGTTTTCCTCAAAACCAGGTTGCAGGAATCTTCCTTTGGCTTATAACGTAACCATTCAAATGATTGTCCTTGTGTCATTTTTGTCACATCGCATGATCCATTAAGTCATTTAAACGAGTCACATGACTGATAGTGTTAGATAGTTCATGTAACTAAAAGCACATATGGTCATGTGACTAAAAGCACATATGGATGATATTTTAAATTTCCACATGACCGGTTTGAAGGAAAATTTTATCCAATTGTAAAGTTTCGAAACTGACTAAAGTTACTAGTATTGATTGTAATTATTGGGATAGAAACTATTATTCTTTTTTTTGGTTTCATAGATTCTAAAGCATGTGTTATTACCCTGAACGCACATGTTTTCCTCATCACAATCTCATCCTTTGATGCCTTGTATATTGGTGCTTCTTTTCTGATTTAACCATACGTTTTTTTTTCTTTTGTGTCCCTGTTGATTTATTAGTTCAAGCCTGAAGAAATAACTGGCATTATGAATGACTTTGCTGAACCTGGGTCACTTGCTCCAACTGGATTGTACCTTGGAGGCACAAAGTATATGGTGATCCAAGGCGAGTCGGGAGCTGTCATTCGAGGGAAGAAGGTGATGAGCTCAGAACTAATTTTAATTGGACTATCGTTTTGAGAAGTAGGTTTAAGGTGCTTATGCAGAGTAGTGAGCATATTTATTTGTTTAAGTTCAACTTGGAAGTATGAAGATCAAAATGCTGAAATGTTCCTTCCTTGAATTGGTCAAAGCCCCAAAGTTAGACCACTTACATATCTATTTGAATTTGTTTTAGTTCAACTTGGAAGTATGAATATCAAAATGCTGAAAAGTTCCTCTCTTGTATTGGTCAAAGCCCCAGAGTTGGATCACTTAGCATATCATTACTGCTTCCTCAAGTAGTTGATGCATGGCTAAGTACATGCCTATGTCACCATTAAACATTTAATTTGCCTGCACCTTTATGTACTCGACTTCATCAGAAAGTATACTATCAGGAGAAAGAGGAGGGTGGAAGAGAGGGCTTTCTTTGGAAGCTGGATACAGTTATTATTGAACTGTTTAGCTGCGGCCCTTTACGTTTTCACCCTGATTTTTTATCATATTGTTGTATTCTTTTTTCTTTTTCTTTTTTTGATGAGTATCATATTGTTACCGATAAAAAAAAAAAAAGTATCATATTGTTGTATTCTAAGACTTTCTCACCACAATTTCAGGGTCCTGGAGGTGTTACCGTTAAGAAGACTAGTCAGGCCTTGATCATTGGTATCTATGATGAACCAATGACTCCTGGTCAGTGTAACATGATTGTCGAAAGGCTTGGTGATTATCTCATCGATCAGGGTCTCTAATTATCTTGGTATGTCATGTTATTTTGTCAAATCTTCTTTACTTTATACAAACAATCTAGCATTTACTGACATGTTAAAATGATTGGTTGTAGTGAAGCAATATTACAAAGTATTAAGAGTCATGGGAAATATGCTTGGAACCAAAAGTTTGGTGCTTGGGAAGTGATGACTATGGTCTGTCTTTGTAATCTTTTTTATGAGAAGTATTATGATGTTTTTCTAGTGAGTCATTTGGCAACATTACCTTGGATTTGATTTAATGGATGTGGTATATTGATTGGCATAAATCTATAGACTCTTTAATTTTGCCTGGGTATATGCCTGCCCGTTTTAGCATTTTTAGCTGTGTTTTGTGTGGCTTCTTTTCTTGTCAAAACCAACAATCTATATATCTATATACTACTAAAAGTTAAAGCTTAGCATTTAATGTTGTTATGCTCCCGTTGAGCCATATCAGCAGCTATGTCATTACCTTTCTTTTTCCCAAATTTTTCCCATAATTTTAAAATACATTTTCTAAATATTTCTCATAATTTTAAAATACTATTAAAAAGAAATGATTTCCAACTCCATCTACACCATAAAGCCCAATCTTACGTTAATGTTGTTAATGTTGTCTTTAATGTTAACCCCTCTGTGTCTCCCCTCCTTCTACTTTTGCTCTTCTGGTCTTTTATGCTTTCAAAACTTCAGAATTTCACCTTTCTAACGCCAAACTCTCTCTCTCTCTCTCTTCCCTCCTTGGTCTCTTAATCTCCTTCGAATCACTTTTTCATACCTGTTCAATTGCCACTTTGCCAAAAAAATCAGAATCCTTACTTGGTACGCATTATCTCTCCCTTTTGTAATTAACATTTTGCTATTCTTTCAACTAATTGAGCATTAATTCAGATCTTCTTCAAATCTGTCTCTTGATTAATGACGATTCTTCCTATTCCCGATCAAGAGGTTTTTCAAAACATTCAATCATTGCCTATTGGAAATAGAACACCCATTGCTTTATTTTTCTATATATATCTGCAATCTCTCTTCCTCCATAGATAAAGAGCCTATCAACCTAACCTGTACCAATGCAAAATCTAATCCTTCCCACTAATAAGCCCCCACAAAATTATCATATTTAAAGCCATGGATATTTTGTCGTGGGGTTCTTGGCAAACAAACATGCCAAAAAAAAAAAAAAAAAAAAAAAAAAAAAAACCAAAAGCTTTTAGAATCAAAGCCCTTCAACCTCCAAACCAAAACGTTGTCAACGTTAAAGAAGTGCTTGAACAATCTGTAATTCAATTCTCACAGCTACTTACAGCCATTGTTGAAACTTCAACCACCATGAGATGCTGTCAAACCATGAGATTGTCTCTGTCTCTCTCGCTTTCGCTGCATTTTCTTAGGATTGTGTTTTTACTTAAATCAGTTTTTAATGGGCAGACAAACCAATGTCTACCCCTCTTAGTTTTTGTATTTTTTTTTTTTTTTTTTTTTTAAATTTCATAAGTGATCAATGGGGTTGGGCATAATAAAAAATTATTGGGTAATCAAATGGGCTAGACATAATTTAAGATAATTTAAATAAAGACTTGCATAAAAAGTAGTAGAATATTAAACTCTAATAAAAAGTTTAAGTATATTAATTTCATATATATATATATATATATATATATATATCCATTGATTGAGATACTCAATATTTATTTATGTTTGCTTTTGATTTAATATTACTTATTTGTCTAATGAAAATTATGATATATAAAAAAATTTGAAATATAGATATTTATATTTATTTGAATTATTATAGTCAATTTTTATATTTTTACTAATTTAATCTATTTATTTTTTTAAATAATTATTAAATTAATTATGACGTCATCATGGTTCGACCTCAGTCCAACTTTAAAAACCTTAAACCTCTCCCTTTTACGATTCTTTGAACGATTCGGATTTCAAAATCATGTCGGTAAATGACAATGCCATAGACAATCTCTACCCACTTGGCGTCACAGATCCTATTTGGTCCCTCAAGACATTGTCTTTGCTTGAATATATGTCATTGGTATAACAAATGGGAGAGCAAATTATGGAGAGAGATCACAACTTTTCTTTTCTTTGTTTATCATGAAAAAAGTATATTGGAAAATGGTTTCTTTTTTCCAAATTTGATAGGCTGTGGTTGGTCATGATTATTGAGTGTTGGAGTTGTTTAGTTGTTGACCATAAATGCATGAATGTTTTTAGGAAATGGGTCATGAATGTTTTTAGGGTTTGACAAGTAAGTTGTCAGTCGGAGCTTGTGTGTGTATGTATATTTTTTAGATTATTTCACACTTTGTTATTGGAACAGTTGTTACGTTATAGGTATTGCATATATTCACCAATTGTAAGAGATAAGGTCCCGAATTCTACAGATTTAATTTTTAACTTATCCCAATGAAAAATTATGTATTTCCTTTAATAATTGAAGTACTATACAAAGAACAAACAGAGGACTTATAATATTGTATGTATTTAAATTATAGGTGGGAAATTTTATCCAAACAAAAAAACATGTCTTAATTATGGTTTTGTGCAAAAAAAAAAAAAAAAAAAAAGTGTAGCAAATATGCTATTGCAATCCTACTTTGTTTTTGAGTAGCTGTTTGTTTATTTTATTTTGGCTATACAAGGAATGCACATTGCATCGAAGTGTGCATTGTCATTTGTTGTTGGATTAATATGTTTTTCGTATAAGGTTTTGTAATTCTATTTTAAAGATCAATGAACACTAGCCTTTTTAGATATTGAATATAGACTTCCAAAGAAATGCTTGCTATTTTTCTACTTGAAGTTTCCAATGTTGTATGAAATTAGAACTTCTCTTTAAGGAGGTGAATAAAGAGCCAGTCAAGGAAAGACAAAATGTAGCCTTGAGCAAGAGAAGATTGTTGAACCATTCAAAAGGAATTGATAAGGATAAATATTTAATACTCACAAATAAGGATAAATACAAAACTAATACTCTTTTTTCCCGATGACAACTTATTCTTGTCCCACTTATTACCAAAATAACTTTAATTGTTTACCAGCCCAAAATATCTTTAAACTTTATTGTGCTAAAAAACATAAGTTAAAATATTAAGTGAGCCCAACAATTGTAGCTCTTGTTTCTCCTCATCTTAAAACTAGACATGACACTGGCCTTTTTTCAAAGCCATCTATTATGCAGGTTTAGGCATTATTTTTAGAGATAGTGATGGTTCTCCTATTATAGTCCATAATTAATTCATTGCCAAGGAAACCCATTGTGGATGGCTGTCATGCTCTATTGAGTGTTACACTCCTGTCATGAACTGTGGATTAGGGATTTGATTGCGGAGTTTGCCAACCCACAGTTGCTGGCATCAATTGGGTTGTAGGAATTTCGCTTGAAGGAGATTTCGGATGTGTTAGAACAAATTCATGCTTTTAGTGAAATAGGTAGGACATATATCCTATAGGACAGTTTCTAGATTGTGTACTAAGTAAACGTAAGTGTTGGAGTTCTATTATTTGTTTTGAATTTTTTTATTAAAAAAAAACTATTTAGGATGTTTCATAAATATTTTATTTTTGGAATTTTCTCGTGCATCGCACGGATTAGCGACTAGTATATAATAATAGGTGAAGCTAAGAGAAATTCAAATTATAATTCCAAATTAGAGTTCCAATTTTGCGTCATGTGTCCTAAATTATTTATTCTTAAAGAGTTTTATTTCTTAATTTAGAATAAAATATGGGACCATATCATAAATATTCATCCAAATGAGTTATTAAGTACAAAAACAAAAAAGTCTAGAATAAATGAATCGTTAAAAAAAAAAAAAAAAGTGGTTCACAATAATAAATAATTAAAAAAAATGGATAATTTACATTTTATACCTAATAATATCCTTACAAAAATTTTTAAAAAGTTAACAAAATATAAAAATGACTATTAATAGTATTTAAATTATATATATAGGAATTATATTATGCATATTATTATATATTTTTAAATGTATCCATGCATATGCATGGGGTTACAAGCTAGTTGGAGTAATAACCAACAATTGGAGTAATGATTCATTACTTTGGGAATATCGTAATATTGTACTCCATTCTCTCATGTAATAGTGAGTCTCATTAATAAATTTTATTGTGAGATTCATCATTTATGTGAGTTGAGGGAGTATAACAGTGCTATACTCTAAGAGCACCTAATAATTTTTCCATCTCTATTTGGGGATGACAATAAATTGGGGTTGGATCATGGGTGCCGTCTCCTCTCTTCAAAGCGAGGTAGTGGTGATTATGTTGAGAGAGAAATCAGTGTTTTGGAATATAATTGAATATGTACAAACAATTGCATTTATATATGGGACTGGAATAAGATAGAGTAAGTTATAGGTTAAATTATAAATTATATCCTTTGACTTTAGTCCGTTTTTCAATTTAGCCCTTTGAATTTTATATACTTCAAATTAGACTTTTTGACTTTGATTCGTTTTCAATTTAGTCCTTTAGATTTTATATATTTAAATTTAGACCATTCAACTAATTTGTTTGTTAATTTTTATATCTTTTTACATTTCAAAATGACATCTATTCAAGACTTAACGGCGTGGATTGGAAAAAATTATATTGAACGGAAGTAAGGAATGAAACAAAAGAAGAAGAAAAAAAAAATGAAACTTAAAGAATTGAATTGAAAATTGGTTATTTAGCCTAAATTCACTCAATGAAGGGCAGGGTGAGTAAAATCTATTCTTGCCCCATTCTTCAAGGTGGGGAAAACTTATATCGTGCAAGGTGGTTCAAGTTGACAAGGTATTTTTGTCATCTAGACTTCTTCCACCACCCCCCCCCCCCCCCCAACCTTCCCAAAAATGATTATAAGTGATGGCCTTTATACTCTCTAATAACAAACGTATCACATGCATAATGACAACAATTATATTAAATGTGATGTGCGTAGTATTGGATATTGAGTGCGATGTGTCCATTCATTATTGAAAATACTAACAGATGGGGTAAAATAAAATTTCTTAACTAGTAAAAGCATTGTTGCTCAACTGGAACTTCCTAATCCCCCTCTTCTAATTATCATATTAAGGGGGAAAAAGTCCTTTACAGAAAGATAAGGGGAAACATTATTACCTTTTAAACTAAAGGAAGGATATTGCAACTAACCAATACTAAAAGAAGGAAGTGTATTTCCCATCATGTCCCAATATGTATAGTCTAGTCATGTATCATAAAGTACTTCACATTCTTGTTAACTACCCACTTCAGCCAACCTATCTGCACACTTATTTGCTTTACAAGATAATCTCAAAGGAGGTCTTCCATGATCTCTCTAGAAGGTGCCTGCAATCAAAAATTAAATTAGAAAGTTTAGAGGATAAAGACATTAAAGAGCTTTTTAACTGTTGCATAGCTAATCTTGAGTTTGTTTCAAAATAAACTTTACGACATCCTAGTTACCAAAGCAGTTGGAGTTCAAATATATTAGCCCATAGTTTAAGCCTGTATGTTATAAGTGATTCTTAGTTTGAGTGAGAATCGCATTACTTATTGTTCAGATTAATCTCTTATTATCCCCCTGCTCCTACAAGACCAGGCTCCCTTTGGCACTCTTGTTTGTGTTTAGTTTCATAGGCAAAGGAGTCTTCCATGCTACCATAACTTTTTTTCCTTTTAAAAAAATAAAATAAAATTTGGGAGTACTAATCGTTATGGTCCTTATGGAGCTAAGGTGTGTATGTATAATGTGAATCACCATTATAGCACTTAATTTTCCTAATAGTCCTTACTCATTACAAAGAATAAGAGAATTTACAATGAGCAAGAAGAGGTCACCTTTGTGGCATATTGATATAAGCCATTGAAGCTTCACGACAATATGAACTTGTTTGCGAGATGTGAAGTTCAAAGTGTTAAACACTAGTTAATAAACAGAGATAAATCCCAACTCTAAATGCACTCTATGACTTTGACCCCGAATACTTGGCTATTGTTTGGGAAAGAGGAAGACAAGGCATGGGTCTTATTGTTAGTTACTAAAAGTACATATTTGCCTCTTTTTTTTCTTTTTTCTTTTTTTTTTTAAGGCTCACGTGTAAGTCATATTACCGATAACATCAACCCTTGTTGAAATGGAAAGGTGCATATTGGCACAATTATTTCAACTAGGGTGTTGATAGCAAGTTCTAAGTACCCCTATCCTTAAATATTGAATTTGGTAAAAAAAATGTTGAGACATGATTGTTGTGGTTGTAATTTGTTAGGACATATGTAATTCACTTGTTAGGAACAAATGTTACTATTTTATGTAATTGGCTAATCCTTTGACAAAACGCACTTTACTTGTATTTTGGTAGATCTAGGATGTGTTTAATACTTCAAGAAATCTTGTTTCAAGATCAAGTGTTAAAACCATGCAAGTATGTCCAAGATTCAAGCTGAGAAAGTGCTTGTCATTAAAGCTCAACAGCTAGCCATCTATCGAGCTTGAAGAGCTGTTCCAGCCCCATGGCTTGACAGCAGCTCGATAGATAGCCATTTGTCGAGGTTTATGAAAAATAGAATTTCAGTTCTATTTTAACTCCAATCCGTGATTGTATGTTTGAGCTTTCTTTTCTCACAACCCTAGACATATAAAAGGATTATTTTAAGGGCCGTCAAAGTGGACACAAGTTGCACAAGTGTTAAGCAAAGTTTGTTCAAGCAAATTGTGACTAGAGACAGAATTTGCCCTAGTTCATCTTTCTTGTGTAGAAGTTGCTGTGTTTGTGCACCGTGGGGTTTTGTGACTAAGCATTTTCTCGATCTTCATCGTGTGATGAATTGAAGAACTTTGCAGCCAACAATCTTCCCTAGTTGGTGATTGAAGTCGCGTACTGGGATCCGCGCAATTGGTTAGTTACGTACTGGGAGCCGTGCATTGAAAATGAGAGATTGTCACTATAGAACAAGTCCAATTAGATATTGGGGTAAGGGTTCAACTGTACATTGGTATAAGGTACTAGGATTCCTTTACTTGTAATTGCTTATTGTGATAATAGTAGATTTTCGGAAGTGGTGACTTTAAAATCACCCGGTGGGGTTTTTGCCGTGTAGGTTTTCCCCATTCGTAAACAAATCACTGTGTCAATTTATTTTCCGCTACATACTTAGTTTATTGGTGATTTGTTTATGCTACCACGCATTTGCATGTTAATTTGATTAATTAATAAACTTGACTAATTAATCAATTAATCTATCACAAGGGGTCAATTAGTTTTTGGCCTATCAGAATTAGGAGTGAACAGCAATCAAACACAACAAGCTACCCTGATGCTATCGAGCCAAGCCAACTATCAGGTGACAATTTTTTACAACCTATCAAGAGTGCTATGACGGGAAAATTGAAGAAACTGAAACCATCATTTCAATTTCCAATTTCCATGGCTACCAAATAAGTGGGCGTTGAATCAACCACCTTGCTCTCCATCTCCCCCCCCCCCCCCCCTTTCTCTCTTCTCTCCTCCCATCTAAGATCTAAGCTTCGTCCTTCCCTTTTCTTGTCCCAAAAGTGAGCTTTGCCACATTGCGATAGCAGACCATCTTCTCTCTCTCTCTCTCTCTCTCTCTCTCTCTCTCTCTCTCTCTGTGTTTTTGTTGGAATTTGAGTTTGTGTCGAGGGGATAAACACCTTGGAGAGCTTCCTTAAATAATTAATATAACATATAGAGACACACTTTAACCTAAAAGGCCTAAACCCAATGTGTATGTGCTCAATTATGTTATATTAACCACTCATTCTTCTCATCTTTATTCAATGTGGGACTTCACTCACACGTGTAACCCAACAATCTCCCCCTCACGTGTAAGTCTCTGCCTCTCTGTGGGCTTCAAGACCTCTCTGTGAGCCATGAACAAGTCCTCAAGACCTCTCTGTGGGCCATGAACAAGTCCTCAAGACCTCTCTGTGGGCCATGAACAAGTCCTACTCACTCCCCCTTACCTAATGGGCTTCCCCTTACCTAATGGGCTTTTCAGTTCATCAACACATCATCCATGAGTCTCTCATACGCCATCCATGGGAACCACATGTCAACCCCGCACACACATCCATGGGAACCCCGCACCACACCATTATTTAGCACCATTAGCAATATTTCTTTGTTGGGCTTTTCTTTTCTTTTCTTTTCTTTTTCTTTTTTTTCTCCAAGATCTTTGTGTGTGGGCCATTTAGGCTTTCTCTGTCCTCATTAGGTAGGGACCATGAACACCTCACCACCTTCGTCGCACACCACCTTCGTCGCACACCACCATGGGCTCTGATACCACTTGTCGAGGGGATAAACACCTTGGGGAGCTTCCTTAAATAATTAATATAACATATAGAGACACACTTTAACCCAAAAGGACTAAGCCCAATGGGTATGTGCTCAATTATGTTATATTAACCACTCATTCTTCTCATCTTTATTTAATGTGGGACTTCACTCACACGTGTAACCCAACAGTTTGATGGTGATCGTTTAGGTTGAATATGTTGGGTTTTGTTGTTGGTTGCTATCATGTGTGGTGGCTTAAAGCACCAATGATGAAATCGACCAATGTCAAGCTGGAGAAAATTTACCAGTTCAATACGATTTTGATGTTTTTCACAACTGAAGAAGAACATGTCACTTCAATGGCATAACAATATAGGTGATGGAAGCTCAATGATGATATGTACTTGGTTGCATGGTATGAGGTACAAAGAATTGTTAAGGTTAACAAGGAGAGGTAATTCTTAACTCTAAAGACACTTCATGAATTCAACTCGAATACTCAATTACTATTTAGATAGGATGAAGGCAAGTCATGGGTTTTTTACTCCAAGTATGAAATTAGTAAAGGTATTCTTGTTATTTAATTATGGAAAAATACATATTTATCATTTTGTCTTCCGAGGGTCATGTGCAAGTCAAATGATCATAGACTTTAACCCTTATTAAGATGGTAGGGTACATATTGGCACAACTAATTCAATTAGGGTGTTGTTGCAGGTTTTTAAAATTCAAAGTGCAAAGTGCTAACACCCCTATATTTTAGGATGATTTTCTACAATTAAACCTTAAATATTTGTGGGGCCCTTTTATGATTTCTTGAACCCAAGCCCAATATTGAACTGTGAGCCTACTAAGAGCCCCAAAAAATAGATATGAAGATAATAGAAAGCTGGGCTAGTTCCCACTACAACAAGATAGAGTCCTTTTATTGGACCAACCGATAGAGTCCTTTTATTGGACCAACCTGTGCACAAGCAAGCTCAAAATGCGACAAACAAGCAATGTATATATATACGATTGTGGTGGGCTTTTTTGCAACTGCGGGCTAGGCTGCCTCCTGCCACGCTATGGCCTAAAGGTTCTGGGTAGGAGAGTCAAGACCGGCTTGACTGCAACACACCCCAAACTGGCTTGTGCGCAAACTAAGGCCCCTTTACTAAAACTTTGATGACATGCCCACGACAGAGAAAACTTTTACAAAAGGGTTATGGAAGGCAGATATAATATAGCAACAACAAAAGGAAGTATGCTTACTGCCAGCCGGAAAGCAGAATATATTGAATGAAATAAAAGGTAAAGCAATGCAGCTGTATAAATGCAATATAAATAAGATAATAATAATAAGAGAGAAATAACACCAATGCTTAATCAATAAAACGAAAGAAGAAATTGTTAGTCTATTGTGCTTGGTTGTCTTACGGAGTTAAGTCCAAGAAGTGAACAACTTCTTCAATGTGGGTAACCTCACAGGAAGATCCTGCCATGGAAATTACCCACTTTGAGAGAATTAGCCTAAATGGCATATACTCAAATTCCTTAATTCTTAATAGAGGGTAGGCTTTTAGATGGAGAGAAGGGATTAACCTATTGGTGCATGCCTACTATCACACTCTTGCCTACTCTCTATTGTTTCTTTCTAACTCCTTTTTCTTTCTAAGTTTTCTACTCCATTTTTCTCTCTTTTTCTTGTTCCCTTGTGGGGTTGTTATGTTCACTCTTTTCTTCCTCTCCTCTTGTTTTGTTCCTCCCTCTCTTCTGTACACGGTGGAGGACCCTTTTATACTGCCTGCCATGAAGAGTTTTTACTATTTTACCCCTTAACTGCTTTTGTCTGGGTGTGGGTGTCCTTCCAAACCACCCACTGGTCTGTTAGCTGCTTAGCCACCACCACTTACCTATGCTGGGCATGCCATATCCCATTACCAAACAAAGAGTCTTATTTTGTTTGCTTGCTCACCGTGGCATTCCCATTCAGATAAGGGTGGGCATTCTCTCTCATTATCCCTCATGGCATGCACCTAGTGATTTCAACTCATCTTTCCCTCTTTTAGGTAGTATGTCATCCTAGCAAGAAATTTCCCCCAAAAGAGTTTGAGCGGGAACCCCAGAATAGGCTCTCCCCTTCTCCCTATCACCAAACCATACCCTTTCTTACCTCTGACCTATGGCCCACCACTCCTGTATTGGCTGGGTACAAGTTGGTGGTGCCTTAGTCTTGTGCGTGCTCCACTTCCATGTGTGTCCATGGCTTGTCTGCTGCTCATACGTTTGCTATGACCTGAAGGCTTGTCTGTACATCCTGCTGCTTGCTCTTGATCTCTTGTGGCGTGAATGGTTTTCTAAGCCTTCGTTCTTTACATCTCACTTCCTTCCTGGGCTAAACCTTGCTTGATTGTGGCTTATTCCTTTTCCAATCCATTCTTTGCCTCTTTCGCGGATCTGCTAGCACTTCTGCCGTGCCATTCTGTCATTCCTGCTGTGCTATTGTATGACCAGTGCTTGTTGGGCTCCTTTTGGGCTTGCTATATACTTTCCCTTTGCTTAATTCCCGTGGCCCAGTATTACCATTGGGCTAGTAATCATACTACTTTGGGCTTCCTTGGCCCATCTCATCCTTTTAGGTATCCTCAGCCCGTTTCCTTTTCTTGGGCATACTCAGCCCATTATACTCCCATGGGCCTTTGCTAAGTCTTTTGGGCTTCCCTGGCCCAAATTACCATATCCTTTACTTTTGGGGTTCATGGGCTTTCCATCAACCCCTTACTCACTTAATTCATTACTTCGGGTCTCTTTGGCCCATTCTTGCTTGCTTTCTATTTCATATAATGCTCATGGGTTTACTACTTCTTTTCTTTGGGCTCCTTTAAGCCCGCTTGTTTTCTTTGAGGCCCATTTATTATTTTCTAGGCCTATGATCCATTATTCTTGCCATTCAGGCTTAATGGTTTTCTTCCAAATTTACTAACTCTTTTCCTCTCATATTGTTGGGCTTCTTCTTGCTATTGGGCCTTTTTGCCAAAGTGGGCATCAACAATGATGAAACTAAACGTGCATTTGCGAAGCGTTGGGATGAAAATTTTATGCATTTTGCTGAAAAATGGTGGGTCCCACGACACTGTTTATGGACCACCAAACTCAGCAAAACACAGATTTCTAGGTAAATTTGGGTCTCACAACACTATTTAAACCTTTAAAAATTATTTTGTTACAGTGTTTTTAGCAATAAGCGATATCCAAACAAACCCTATAAGCAAAAACAATTAGAAGATAAATACTTTAATGAATTTTATTAGAGCATCCACAATAGTGGTACTAAAAAGCTAAAAAGCTATTTTTAGCACCACTATATATATAAAAGAGTGCTGCGGTAGTGAAGGTATAGGTAAATTTTTTACCTACCTTGCTACAGTGCACAACTATATATGGCTGTGCATTGTAGTTGAGAGCTAAAAAAATACTTTTTTATTCTCCATCTGTTTAAAAAAACAATTTTTTGTTGTTTTTCTTCTATTCTTTTTATCCAACCCGTGACACTCTCAACTCCCTCTGAACTCTCAAGACTCAACTCTCTCAAACTCTCACAAGCTTTCAACTCTTTCAAACTCTCACCTATGAACTCTCACCTATTTGTCTCACTGCTGCCAGCCTCAACGTCACTGGCCCACTCATTGACCCACTCCGTCGAAGTCCCAACCTGACCCAAGCCCCAAGCTGCCGATCCACGCCTCCGACCCACGCCAACCCGACTCGACCTCTCTGCCTCTGACCCATCTCGACCTCTTCGCCTCTCTTCTCTTTTGTCTAACCCACCAAGTCCAAATCTTGCTTGTTTACCCACGCCAACCCGACTCGCCTTCTCTGATGCTCTAACCCATCTCAGCCTCTACGCCTCTCTTCTCTTCTGTCTGACCCACCAATCTTGAGATTGCTTGCTGATCAGGTGAGTTGCCTCTCCGCCTCTCTTCTCTGATGCTCTGACCCATCTCGCATTCATCATTCATCATGTAATGCTTGGGATTTTTTATTTGGGTAATTGGAATGATAAATTTGTCATGTCAGTTGGGAATTTTCTATTTGCAAGGAATTTATATTTGTTGAATCAATTGGAATGTATTGGGAATTTTCTGTTTGCAGGAATTTATGTTTTTGTCTTTAAATGTTAATTTGGGAATTTTTTGTGTGTATGGAAGGCTACTTTTTTTTTTTTTTTTTCATGGCGGTGGCGCAGTGGAGGCGGCGGTAGTGGCAGCAGTAGCAATTCCGATGATTGTGATTGTTGTTTATTGCAGTGGATATATTATTTTATTGTAGTGGATATATTATTTTATTATGATGTTTATATTATTTTATTGTGTTGAAAGTTAAAATAGATCCACTGCAGTTGGATGTTTTGTAAAGTGGGTAGGTAAAACAAACAAAATAACTTTTTGTGGTGCCAAATAGCTAAAAAATTAGCACTACTATTGTGGATGCTCTTAGTTAGCCATAGAATCCAAATAGATATTCCTAAGGAAAAAACCTCAAGGCTTTTGAACCCCAAATTCCACAGACTTAAATAGGCTATAAGGCTTCACAAGATTTGTGAAATTTGGGATCTTAGATCTACAGCAGCTTTTTTATATTTTTGTACTGTTTGGACAGTAAACAGTGACATTTACCTTTTACTTATTTACTTTTTCAAATACATCTTTCAACAGATTCTTTATCCTTTCTCTATCTCCGCTCTGTTTGTTTCAGCATTAACGTTTTCTGGAAAATAGTTTATTTTCCAAAAAACATTTTCTAGAAAACTATCTCATTTTCTGGTGTTTGGTAACGACCTTGAAAATGAGCTTGGGAATGTTTTCTAGTGTTTGGTATACAATTTTTTTATATATTTATTATATAATTTAAAACATGTGTATTATGTAAACCAACTAATATAATCAATATAAATAAATAAAAAACCAAGAATGAATTTGGTTTTCATACTAAAATTTTGACAATAGATACAATCAAAATTAGTTGTCAAATTTTTATGATCTCTACCACTTATCTTACTCATATATATGGATAATAACATACGTACGTACATACATACATACACACACACACACACACACACACACACACATACACATATATATCAACCATTTGTCTATATATATAATTGATAGGGAAATATATCTTTATAAGTACAAATAACAATAACTTTTAATTGTCTACTCTTTTTGCTAGTACACTAATTGTCTACTATGGTCAACCACAAGTCTTCAATATTACTCTAAATTATGTATTTACATAATGTATCTGCATAATATTTCATCACTACATAGTATCTGCATAATGTATCTGCTAACAAATGCAATTTTCCTAAACAATTATCATTCATTATATAGAAATCTTATTAATTTACAGTAAAGATCGTCCTATGTAAAAGCAATTTAGAGCCATATAGGCACCATGTTTAAAATTTTCGTATTTTACTTCCTTCATTCTTTCTTCTTCTTATTTTATTATTATTTTTCTTTTGCACTTTTATGTGCGAAAAAGAAGTAACTTCTGCCTGGAATCTATCAAACCGAAAATTTCTTAGAGAAAAAAGAAAATCAAGCTTGAAATTCAAAGCAAAGAATTGGGATTTTGGTAGAGAGGAATGAAATAATTACCACTGCAAATTTGTTCTCCTTTGTAAGTCGGAGCTATTGACAAATCAGTGAGTGGAAAAAAAAAATCAGAGAACTGTGTTATAAAGGGGAAGAGAGAGAGAGAGAAAGAGAGAGAGAGAGAGAGAGAGATCTATGGAAGAGGAGAGGCCAAAATTAATGACAGGGAAGATGTGAGGAGAGAAAAAGTAAAGGGAAGAGAGAAAAAGTGAGAGAGCTTACCGTGAGAGAGAGCTTGTTTTCCAAAAAAAATATTTGGAAAACAACCTATAGAAAATAAGTCTTATTTTTATTAAGATTTTCCGTTGACTAAAGATAGTTTTCCGTTAACCAGTTTTTTGTGTGTTACCAAGCAGTAGAAAATGTGGAAAACTATCTTTACAAAAGGTTTTCCAACGAAACAAACATAGCGCTCATTTAAATATTATTTCTTCATTCATTATTTATTCTTTTTAACAACTATATTTTTTTTTAATGAGAAGTGTTACTTCCACAACTATATTTTTTTTTAATGAGAAGTGTTATTCATTATTCATTCTCTCTCTCATACTCTCACCATGTCACACACACATAACCAGCGAAGAACAAAGCTAGAATTTAAAGCTATGATGTTGAAAATGGCAGTGACAAAATTTAAAGCTTGCTTTGCCCAAGAGAAGAGTTTCTGAAGAGAGGGAGCTGCGTGATGTACTCTAAAGAGAGAAAGAATTTAAAGCTAGCTTTGCCCAGAATTTAAAGCTTGCTTTCCGTTGTTTTATGATGAGAAGTAAGGAGAGTTTTTGCTAAAGAGAAGCAAGAGAAAGAGAGAGAGCAAGCAAGGAAGAAAGTGAAACAGAGGAAAGAGAGAAAACATTTTTTTATTCAATAGCTAATTATTATAATAACTAAAAACGTTTGAAGTGTGAATATGAAATGCTATAGTGTTCTCTACTTGTAGAGAAGCACTATAGCAATTCTAAAAGAAAAATGGAGATGGAGAAACTGTTGGAGTGGGTTTTGGGGGTGTTTTCTCTAAAATTGGCTTTAAAGAAGCCATTGGAGATGCTTTTAAAGGGTATTGGCTTAGTTTTTCCTATCTTTGAGTAAGAATGCTCTTTCCTTATGGTTGCTTGATCCCTTCTTTGCATGGCTGGCCCCTTTTTATACTTGTGTTGAGAGGCCTAAAATTATCATTTTCTCCATTTTTCTTAGTTTTGCCGAAAACCCTTGGGATGGGATCTCTGCGTGGCTCTTTCTCCCTTTTCCTTTTGTTTCTTTTTCCTAGAAATTTGCTTCCTGAAAGCACCTTTGTTCTTTCTCCTTATGGAAGATTCCTTCCCCCATTCAAACCATGCAATAGCCAGGGTCAATGGACATGGGTCCCTTTGTAGAACCGTGAGGAGGACATTGCGAAGGTTCAGTGCTGTGATGGTGACTTCACAGGTCTTAAGCCTTTTGCTCATAAATGGTATAGATACTTCTTCGGTCGGATAACCCACTAAAGTTGTTGGGTGCCTTATCTTTCTTGCGGTTCCCTTTTAGCCGAAGTTACTTGACCTCCCCATTCATTGGTTGGTCAATCTTTGCTTAAGAGATGCAGGCGAAAATGGGTAATTACCCATAAAAAACAAACTATATAGTTAGTAGGGTCGGTTTACAAACTATATGCATTTTTAGCAACTCGAGCCTTAAAGGCTCGATTTTGGGCCCCTAAATCGAGCCTCTAAGGCTCGATTTTCATGCGTTGTTCGCCTCTAATGTGGCACTTTTTCCAGGTGGCGTCTACATGGAAATCGAGTCTCTAAGGCTCGATTTCTAACCTAAAAATAAAATATTAATGACCCAAAATGCAACCCAAAATGCAGAAACAGCGGAAAAAAAAACGCAGAAAGAAAGAAAAAAAAAAGAAAGAGAAGAAGAAGAAGAAGAAATGGAGATCAGCTCAAGCCGACCCAGGCCGCGCCAGATCCAGGCCAGCGACACAGGCCGCACGCGACAGATCCAGGCCGCGCGCGACCAGGTCGCATCGCACGACCAGGTCGCACCGCACGACCCAGGTCGCCACGCGACTGTTTCTGGGTTTTTTTTTTTTTTTTTTTTTTTTTTTTTTTCTTTCTTCTCTGATGAACACGTTGGTGTGGTTTTCTTTTCCTGTTGCCCTAGTGGTTTTTTTTTGTTTTCTTTTTAAATGTAAATCGGGTCTTAGAAACTCGATTTTCATATAGATGCCACGTGGAAAAAGTGCCACATTAGAGGCGAACAACCCATGAAAATTGAGCCTTAGAGGCTCGATTTAGGGCTCAAAATCGAGCCTTTAAGGCTCGAGTTACTAAAAATGCATATAGTTTGTAAACCGGCCCTACTAACTATATAGTTTATTTTTTATGGGTAATTACCCATTTTCGCCAGAGATGCATGACATCTTCTTTCTCTTAGGATCCTGAGACTTTCTTTTCTGTAATGTTTAGATTTGTTTTTGCTACAGTACGATCACTTGTCCCTTTCAAGTTCTTCAGAGTTGGGCTTCAGAATAGCCTTATTCAAGACCCTCTTTCTTGGATCACTTGCACCTTATTCAAGGCCCTTCTTTCTTCCCATTGTTGGGCTTTGGCCTTTAACTGTGGGTCCCAATTTTCTTCATTATGGGTTTGCTCCTATTGAACTATGGGTCCCTTGTATTACATAAAGCCCAAGGTATGGGTGTCAACAATATTTAATTAGAAAAAAATATATATTGGCATATGACTATTGGGGTTGTAATTAAGGGTATCGACAACCTATTAAAACTAGTTGCCTCGAGACGGGTCACCCAAATGGTTCACCTTTTGCACCAGAATATTACAGTTCCTATGTTTCTCTCCTCTTGAAACCTGGGTTATCCAACTTCTTTGAGTGGTAGAATGATGTTCTCTGTTTCTTAGAGTAAGGAGATTTATCCCCTTAGGTTACAAGCTTATTTAGTGATTTAGTAGTTCTTTTGTGGGATTCTGGGAAACTGTTTAATGTTATGATGGATGAGATTACGTAGCGATAGAATAATCTTTCTTTGTCTACAAAGGAGGAAAAAAATATTGATATAGGAGAAAGAGTAATGCCACAAGAGTTTATTCTGGTGGCTAAATTCTTTACTAATATGGTCATTAATGTGGAAGCGATTGCAAGGACTTTTCGTTCATTGTGGAGAACAAGGAAAGGTTTTCAATTTCGTGAGGCTAGAGATCATACTCTCCTTTTCATATTTGAAGTAGAATGTGATGCATAGAAGATTTTATGGAATGAATCGTGGTCTTTTGATAAACATCCAGTAGTATTTACATGGTATGATTAGAAAACTCCAATTGAAAATTTAGACTTTGCTATGATGAAGTTTTGGGTACAACTCCATAATCTTCTAATAATGAATTTATCATATGATATAGCAGAATAAATTAGAGAAACACTGGGCACTGTGGTTAAGATGGAGGACAAGACTGAGATGAAGGGAGGAAATTTTTTGAGGGTTAGAGTTGTTGTTGACACTTCTCAACCTCTATGCCAAGGTTGAAAAATTGCACTTCCTAACGGAGAGAGGAATTGGGTTTCTTTTAAATATGAACGTTTACCAATTATTTGTTATTGTTGTGGCCATCTATCTCATACCAATAAGGAGTGCGAGCTTTGGATTTGAAGCAAAGGATCATTGTCTTTGGATCAACCATAGTTTGTTGCATGGATTAGAGCGGTATAGTTTAATCCAACTCATAAGTCGGTGGTGGAGGTTCAAGGGTATGAGGTTGTATCTAGAGATAGGCCACTGTCATCAAGTGGGCATGAGGATGATCAACCGCCAAAGGGTATTTCCTATTTGACCTTAATGGATGTTGGAGAAGTTAGTTTAAGTGGGGTGTTGGTGGCTAAAAGCTTCACGAAGTGGTAGTGAATCAATGTGGGATGAAACTCCTATCCTTTCGATAGTGGCTGGGGCGGTGAAGATGGTGGTTAATTCCCCGTCTATGGATATGGAATTTACAATAGGCTTAGGGTTTAAAATTCAAAACAAACTAGTCCTGATTTTAAGGAGGGTTTGGAGGAACTTGGTAAGTAAATAAGGGGGGTGATTATGCAGTTTCTGCTAAGGAATGTTTGAATTTTAGCAGTTCTGAGATTGTGATTAACGAGAGTAAGTACTGATTGTAATGTGGGTGAAATGGGTAGTGTAACACCCCGACCCAATTTTTATAATTAAACTATGTGTTTAAGTGGTTAAGTATTATTAATATTTTAAGCCACTTACTTACAAAAATTAATATAAGAGCATTTAATAAGCATATTATTTTATAATGCCATTGAATGAGAATTGTAAAGATTATAAATAATTGAAATGGCTATTTGTATTATAAATATATACTTAGTATGTGTAAAACTATATTAAGTGATTAAGTTATGAGATATATATATATATATATATATAAATAGTTGTTGGTGTTTTAACTATGTATGATGCACGAGATATTATAGTGGAAATTCCACCCACATGCAATCAATTGAAATTCAACACATGTAAAGCCAAAGTTTCATGCATGTGAACAAACCCAAAGACCAAGACTTGGACATGCAATCACCAAGCTCCACCTCACCTCTTCCTTGACTTTCTCAAACAAATAGAACATCCAAGAAGCGATCTCCCTCTCTAGTTCCTACGGGTAAGAGCATCTCCAGGAGCATGGCCATCCCGGTATATTAGCTATAATATAGAGAACTTGTGCACTGTGGATGCTCCAGCGGATTCGGCAAAGTCCGTTTTTTTTTTGACTCATGAACAGTAGCCCATCAAGTCTGATGGGCTACTGTTCATTCTTCAAATTCTTATTTTCTATTATAATAATTAGGTGTTGAATAAAAAAATGTTAAAAAATGTGTAGTTGTTAAAAAAAAAAATAATGAATAAAGAAATAATATTTAAATGAGATAGAGAATGTGGTAGAGAATCTATTGGAAAGTATATTTGAAAAGTGGGTAGGCAAAAGCTAAATGTCACTGTTTATTAGCCAAACAGTACAAAAATTTGGCTAATCTACTGGAGATGCTCTAAACACACAAATCTGAAATTTCAACTCACTTTGCTCTCTTTTTCTCTCAAGGAAAGTGCTAGGAACTCTCTTAAGTCCCTTTTGTCAAACCCATGGGTCCACACTTTGAAAGAAAAACAAGACTCCATCCTAATTCTTCTTTTATGCTCTCTCAAAGTAATTAGAACATATATCCTCTTTTAATGTGATGGATATAACTTTATAAAGGTAAAGATATATATATCTATATATATATATATATATATATATATATATATATATGTACATGCAAAGTAATATTATTTTTGTAGAAAAGTGTGAGTGTGAATGCAAGAAATTATTTTTGTAGAAAGGTGTGAGTGTGAATGCAAGAAAATTGGAAAATAGGTGGTGAGATTTTTCCTAAGCTCCACACGTATGCCACCCAAAGTCCTCATCTTTTATCCCCTTTTTACTGCCCCAAAAGTCTTCCCCTTATCTCATTTTCTTGGCTGCACCAGACAGAAAGTCCAGCCCTCTTTCCCTACTCTTTTCCCTGTTCTTTGTTTCTTTCTTCTCCCCTTCTTACATGGCAGCCCTTCCTCTCTCACCAAAACAAAATATCCGTCTCTAAAGAAGAAATTAAAGGGTTAACACTAAAATTTCAGCTTCAAATTGTTGGGGGTAAGTAATCAAAACTTCATTTGTTTATTTCTACTTCTTTAACCTCTATCCTGATTTTATGGGCTGAATTATGATTCTGTTTTAGTGATTTGAAGGTTTGATGATATTATGGTTTATTGAATGTTTAATAACATATTTTAGTATGTTTACTATAGGTATAAAAATACCCAAATGAAATTAAGGCCTATTGCTATTTGTTGATGATTTTGTAAGAATATGTACTGAAGCTGTCTCTGTGACAGATTTGATGTTTACAACAAGAAAAATATGTATTAAATCATAGTCTGTGAATTAGGATGCTAGGAGTAGTTTTTATGAACTCTAAGACACACATGGTTGTTATGGAAGTGGTCTCACAGAATTTGGATGAATATAAAAATAATGGTTTAATTTCCAAGTTGCGTGAAATTCTGTCAGGATAGATTTGAGTACGTTGTCTTGTATGATTTTTAATAAATCATGGGTTTATTCTTTGACTCCGAAATTTTTATGGTATATACTAGACATATAGGGGAGTAGTTATGTAAAATTTCATGACAATTGGATGTGTGTGGACAGCCTGTTTGCATTTTACAAATGGAGCATATGCTGCTGGAATGAGCAGTGAACAATATACGCTACACCTGACTTTGAGGATTTAATTCTAAAGTTAGGGTGAATGTTTTGAGCTATAATTTAATATGTTTATCTTTTGGTATGTCTCGATCATAGATTAATTTTTTGTAACTTGTTTTTGAGGTTTAGTACTCAAAGGAGGGGTTCTAAACCATATGATGGTTGTATTTATGAAGCTGTTTTGTCCGACGTGTTGTATGTTACCATATGAATGTATATGGTTACATGACCATGCTTAAAGGATTCTATGTTATGCATGCATTATTGCCCTAATCTCAAAGCATCTTTTGAAATGAAGTTGGCTTTTCTAAAGATATGAGAATGATGGTTTTCTTTGGTTTGGTACATTATTTGTTGATGTGTGCATAATATGTTTGTGGGAACCTCGTTGAGGTGGGAATAGGATTTCCTTGATTATAAGAGATAGGTTTTGAGATGAATGTGTAAGTTTATGATAAGGAGTAATGGATAGTGACAAGTTTTAATATTTGGTTTAGGTGTTACCAGTTCCCAGGTCTAAGCTTCATCGACTGTAGGCTCTCGGTTCCTCTGCTTTCAGGTAAGGGATAAGTTATATGGGTATTTGGTAAGTCATGAGGTTATTTTAAAGTATATTATGCATTAAAATGTTTTTTATTAGAGATATGGCATGTAATCATTATTCTGACAAAGATATGTTCGTGAGCTTTCGAAAAACTTATGTATATGATTTAAGCATATTGATGCCATTACTAATTTCCACGAACATGATGTTTAATGAAAAGAATGGAAATGCTAGTATTATGAGATGTTATGCAAAATAAGAAATTTCAGTATAATGTAAAGTACGAAATGTTTTCGGGTTATGTCTTCTGGTAATCTGAACTCTGTCAGTAGGGGTTAATTACTGGCTTTTCATGGAAAATGTTATATGATTGGCCATTAAGTGGGACTGGCTCTGCTGTACCCGCCCCTTGTTGGTTACGGCCAACTTGTGGGGGAAGCCAACCTACCCCCATGGTTGGAAGATATGTATTATGATGTGATCCTGGGAATACCTGGCATTGTGGGGAATGCTGGATGCCTAGCACCGTGGTGCTAGAAGCCTCCCAAATAAGTACAGACTTATCAGATATGGGCTAACCAATAAGTTAGTTATGAACAGTTATATTATGTTATTAATCATGAGAGAATGATTTTGTTAAATGCATTGTGAAAAGTTAAAAGCTCTCATGAAAATAAGAAGTTTCTGATGAGAAGAAAAGTTGTTCATTAAAGATAAAAGTTTCTGAAGTTCTATTGTGCTATAAAGATAAAACTTCTGATGAAAGTGCAAGTTGTGTTTGAAAGTTATCAGATACCTGTTCTTTATGAAATGTTAAGTTTTATGACTATGAAAATTATAATATTTTTCGGGAAAATGTTTATAAAGAAAGATTTTCTTATTGGGTCAAGATGTTTCTAGTTTAATACAAAGTTGCCGATTATCTGATTTAAGTTAAAATGATTATTTTGAAATGAGAATATACATATGGTGACTTTGTAGGAAATGAAAGAAGTTTAATCCAAAAGGTTTTGGTAATATTAACCTGATAAGAAAAAGGAGAACAATTATTTCCTATGAAGAGCGTATAAGTTATTATTATGAATAGTATAAAATACTATGCATGAAAAGTTGTTCTCCTATTCGAATATTCATAGAATGAAATGATCCGATTTACATGCATCCTTATTAAATTCTCATATATCTTACCTTTACTAAGCTGTGTAGCTCACTCCTTCCACTCTTTCAGTTAGCAGGTTTTATTTTGGAGCAGAGGGAGCCTTAGTCGGGTTTTGGAAGGAGCTGGTTTTAGTTTTATATGTATGGATCCTAAATTAGAAACTTGATGTTTAGATTTGTAGTATGGTTAATTTTAGGATCTAATTAAAGTTGTGTACCTTTAAGTATTAAGAGATGTATTGTGTAAAATTCAGAATTTGAGTAACTGGTGAATTATGTTATTCTTTGGAGTACAATGTAGATGCTCTGAATGTCAAGTGAAAGGTTATATCATTGAAGTAAAGAAACAAAAATGAAAAGAAAGAGGAAAGCTTTTGTAAAAGTTTTCAAAAAGTTAAGTTGGTTCTTGTTAATATCAGGTTTAGGCTTGATATTAGCATACCGGTCATGGTCACAAATCCGGGTATCGGGTTTGGGGCGTGACAGGTAGAGTTGATGAGATGGTGATTTTGGCCACTAATAGTTGCACTTCTCAAATTACTATACTAGACATAAAGGCTAGAAAGGAATGCTTTAATGCGGGTAGTGCTTTGGATGAGCCTAAATATCCTTGTAAAGTTGAGGAAGTCTAAGGGGCTGTTTGGATTTTGGTGTTTCCATCACCCATCACTCTGTTTTCATCACTCATCACTCAAAAATGGTGGACCCACGGAGAGAAAGCCTATTTGGATTTGTTTTCCAAGTTTTGTTTCCATCATTTAATTCTCTGATTTTTGAGTGATGAGTTAGCAAAATTGAAAACAACTTTTAGGTGTTTTTGAGTTATGGAAACTGAGTTATGATGGCATTTTTGTACATACACACACATTTGAGGGACCCACGGTCAAAAACTTGTCATGTCTAGGCGCTACTTTGACAAACCCACCAACAGCTCTTTCAGTGAATACACAACTCCTGATCAGTTCACAGCACAACTCCAAACCACACAAACACAAAACACCATCTAACCTCATACCTCATACCTTTTCACACACACCCTCAGCCCAGCCATGCCTACCGAGCGCACCTCAGCCAACCCGTGAAGAAACATTAATGGGTCTTGTAAAATCTGAGCTTTTTATACATTTTATTTAGAAATTTATTTATGGTATTTTGCACCCTTATTGATTTTTGCCAACCCGTGGGGTTTGTGTTTTTTTTTTTTTTCATGTTTGGGTTTTCTTTTCTTCAGGTTGAGGGTTTTGAGAAGTTGTGACCTTATTCTGCTGATCTATACTTGTGACCATAGTTTTTCTTGAGGGCTTTGTTGTTGTTGATGTTTGTGAATGGATTGGTGTAGTTAATTTCTAAGAACATGTTTCCAAGTTCTTCATTTTTGCCAAACCGTGTGTAGTTGTGTTGGGTGTTCGTTTTTGGGTTATGTTTGGGATTTAATGCTTTGGTGGGATTTGTGTGATGAAAATGTTCTGTTTGGTGGGATCTCTGATCTATAGGTGTGACCATAGTCTTAATCAAGTGCACCCATGTATATGAGCATAAAGTGTGCTATTATTTGCAAGAAAATGCAGAGTTATAGAGTGGTTGAGTGTATTATAGAGTTATCATTAATAGTTAAACAAATGTTGTTGCAACAATTTAACTCAAAAGTCCATAATTTTCAAACATTGACGGTGAATAAAGAGTTAAACTTAACAATTGGCCTGTGAGATCAAACTAAACAGAAATCTGTGAAATTGTGAGTTTATATTCAAGGCTCCTAATGTGTTACAAGAATTTCAACAATTATACCCCCATTTTGTAAATCATCAAGGCTCTTTTTGAAAGCATCAACCTTCACTTAAGGATTTTATACAGTTGTTATAATACATTTGACATGCTCCCAATTGATATAGTTTTTGGTTTTGGTTTGAAGAGTCCCAATTGATATAGTCCTAAATTTTCCTAGAAATTCCTCTTTTTGACCTTTTGTGAGTTAAGATGTTAACATAGAACCTATAAATGTAAGGGTGTAAGAGATCAAATATTACTGACATTGTGCTAGTAACTTCTTTTTTAGTTATGTTTTCTTCTTTCTTTTTTAATTACTAGTACGTACGTGACTATTTGGTTGCAGCTTAATGAGGGCCTTGTGCATGATTTGCTTTGTTTCCATTTTCACGTTCTACTTAGAATCTTCTTCTTGATGGCATGGCATAGGTTGTTGTTAAGGTTTATGAGTTTTGTAAATGTGAATTGGTATTTCCAGTAGGCTCCAACTTCTTATGCAAGCAATATGTTGGTATTTATATTTGAAATATGGGTCATATGCTGAATAATTGTTCCTCTAACAGTACTAGGATTTTACATGTTGTAATTGTAATATTTGCATATGAGTATGTGTGTGTTGTAGTTTAAGATGGCTGCAGACTTGAGGAGGTGGGATGAGGACAGTGTTGATAAGTTATGTGACCTAGTGTTTGGCCAATTTATGCTTGGCAATTTGTATCGGCATTCCACCAATGACCATGTTTGGAAGGTGATCACACACACTCTCAATACCCGAACTGGGAAGGTGTTTAGCAAGAGGCAAGGGATTTGGAAGTTTGCTTCACTCCGAAGGTGGTATCGCACAGTGATTGGTGTTCGTAGGTATGGTCACTTTGTGCATGTTGAGCTGGTGCCCTCTCCAGACTGATTGTTTCCTAATACGCCTCAGTAAGAGATGGATGCCTGGTTAAAGCAAAGTAGTGCATGTTGTTTTTGTGATTTTGCTAACATATTTTGTTTCCATTATGTTAGATAGACTAGTTTCTTAGTACAATGTTCTACTTTAGCATGCACTAACACATTCCTCTTTGTGTTAATACTTGTGTTAATCTGTTAAATATAAATGTGGAATTTCTTTTTTCTGGTGAGTATATATGGATACGTAAACGTACTTGGCAGCACAAATAACAAAGTCCTACATATCAGAGTTTTGTTATATTACCTATTTATTCAATGTGTCTTAAGCTTACCATGTGAGATATTTGACTTAGATGGCACCTGAATCACAAGAGGCGGATGACAAAATGTGGCCTCCCTATGTAGAACATGTATTTATAGAGATTATGTTAGAGGAACAAATAAAGGGTAACATGGAGAATGGTGTGTTTAAGGGTCCAATGTGGCAAACAATCACAACCGAACTTAATTCACGGACCGGAAAATCTTTTGTTTCCAAGAAAGTTGTACAAAAGCATAATAGGCTCCGACTAAAACAACGCAAGTGGAGTCAATTGCTTAAACACACAGGTTTGGGGTGGGATGAGAGCACCCAATTAGTTACTAGTCCCGATGAGCTATGGGCACATGTGGTCGCGATAAGAAGAGTACTGATATTCATAATTTTTGTAACTTATTGCATTTTACTAAACTGAACAATTGCTTATAAATTGTTGTAATTTGAATTGCTTCTTTTTTAAATTATTTCTCCAATCTTGCTGTAGGGCAATCGTCAGACAGTAAACTTACGGAAACAAGGATGTCCGGCCTATGACAAGTTGCAATAATTGTTTGCCCCCAGTACTGCAACTGGGAACCTGCAAATCTCTTCAAATACTCCTACCCTAAACAGTGATGAAAAGTGTGCCCTGAAGGAAGAATTTGCAAATGTGGGTGCGCCCACCCATCTGGATGATGACTATTACAGTCCAAACCTGGACAGTGTCTATCAGACCTAAAGGGCTGAAAAACGTCCAATGCAAGATGCAAGTGCCAAGGGTAAGAAGATATTAAAGAAAGCAGATAGAATAAGTGACATGATTGTGGCCCTAAAGGAGTACACCACAATGACAAGGGAGAGGTTTAGTGGTAAACGGGGCAAGTCAAGCGGTACTTCTGAACAATTTGCTCAATCCGCAATTAGAGGTGATCCTTGTTCACTCAACAAGGCAATTAAGCTGCTTAATAAGTACGAGGATCTTGGGAACAAGGCATATGTAAAGATCTCAAAGGCTCTACAACAAAAGGATAATAGGGTGGTGTTCATGGGCATGCCAAAGCATAGGAGGAAGACATGGATGGAGGACATTATTAGCCCGGAAGAGGATTGACTTTTGTGTTAATGCAATGATGTAGTAATTGGTTATTATGGTGTTTGGTTTTTTTTATGGGTAACTGTTGGATGTTTGAAAAACTATGGATGAGTGTTGGTTTGTTTTAAAAACAATGGATTACTATTGGCTTTGTTTTAATTTTCCTAGTAACGATGTTTGTTGGATTTGTTTTATTTATGAAATATGGATGGTTGTAGGGATTGTGTTTTAATTATTTTTTGGATTTAGTTTACTTTGTTTATTTTTTTTATTTTATAATGATGATTCTTGGGTTAGGTGTTTATGAAGTGTTGATAATAGTAGGGTTTGCCTTGTTATAAAATATGGTTGTTGTTTGGTCTGTATTTTTATTTTTTTTCTTTTAGAGATACACTATGTTCATGGAATATTTAGGTGATGGTGTTATTGGGAATATTTAAATAAAGTATTTCCTATGTTGAGGACTAATTTCATGGTTGGATTACAGGTTGGGGTGTAGATTGTTGACTATAACGTATTAATTTTTACATCTTGTTTTTTTATAAACTGGCTAAAGAGTGTGTTATTGCATTGTGTAGGTCACTCATGGCGTTAGGAAATGAATGGTTAGATACATTCTTACAGTATGATTTTGACGATGCCTACTTCAACGACGTTGATTCCAATAATGGCAGTGACCTTAATGACGATGACTAGACGGATTCAGAGTGTGATAGCGAAGAAGAAGAAATAGAGTTCAATTTAGTGAATCCTTTAGTCGGGGAGATGTATGCATACATGCAATGACATTTTGATAAACAGCCAATGCGGACAAGTATGTTGACCAGAAGTGGATATATTGATGAACTGTATAAAGGTAATCCACTTAAGTGTTATGAGATTTTCCACATGACACGTCCATTATTGATTCATTTGGTGGACAAGTTGAATTGGCATGGTTATTTGAGGGACGGGCAGGGTGGGGTGAATGCCACCCAGGAGGTAGCCATGTTATTGTACATACTTGGGCACAACACCCATTACAGATGTGTTGCAAATAGGTTTCAACACTCAACTAAGACAGTGTCCCACCATTTTCATTGAGCGTTGTGAGCTGTCCACTCATATGCGAAGCATTTGATCAAACCTAATCCAAATGTCATGTACCTCCCCGAACATCTTCAAGTCCACAAGTACTGGCCATGGTTTGAGGTACAATAAATTTCCCCACGTAAGTAAGTTCTTGTATTACTGTAATATATCAAGATTTAGATATGTGGTAGTTTATTGAATTTTTGGAAACTTCCTTGTCAGAGATGTGTAGGAGCGATTGATAGCACACACATGAGCGCCCGACCTCCTACAAATGCGACTCAGGCACACAGTAGCCATAAGAGTACAATAACAACAAATGTGTTGTGTGTATGTAACATGTACATGCAGTTCACTTATGTTCATGTCAGGTGAGATGGTAGTGCTAATGACTCAAGGGTGCTCGAGGAAGCAATCAATGACCCAAAGCATGGATTCCCATGGCCACCAACGGGTACTATGCATTACTATGACTTTAATACTTATTCTGAGTTTGTTTTATGTTTATGCAAGTAATAACTGCGTACTGGATCGTTGTGTATGTGTAGGATCATACTATGCATTACTGTGACTTTAATACTTATTCTGAGTTTGTTTTATGTTTATGCAAGTAGTAATTGCCTACTGGATTGTTGTGTGTGTGTAGGATCATACTACCTGGTGGATTTGAGGCTACCAATTGGCACTAGTTTTCTTCCCCCTCACAAGTAAACTAGGTATCATGCTCAAGAGTTCCGCTCGAGCAATAGACGACCAACATTGAAGAAGGAGTTGTACAACTATAGACACTTGTCCTTGCGAATGGTTATTAAGCGATTTTTTAGAGTGCTGAAGGCTCTTTTTCCCATTTTAAATTTAATGCCAAACTTCAAGTGAAGTAGGCAGTGTTACGTAATTGTTGCGTGTTATGCTCTACACAATTTCATACGCATTAACAATTGGAGCGATGAACTATTCAGCACAATAGGGGAGACTGTTGTCGAATGCAGTGAGACCAATAGCGAAGGCAGTGGCGATACTGGAGCATCGACTAGCTCAGGAAACCAAAGGCATATAATGGAAATGTCAGATGCAGCGAAGAGACTGATGACCCAGTTTAGGGACGATATCACTGACGCAATGTGGGATGATTATGTTGCCCGTGGCAATTGACCATTTACTTTACTGCAATGTAGATGCTATCATTTTGACGTAATTGTTTTGGTACCCTATGTCAAGCAATTATCGTTTACTTAAGCGGATGTAGAAATTAGTTAAACCTGTAACGTTACTGCGTGTAGATACATGGGTTGTAATATATTCTCGGCATAATTATGTAACGTAATTCTAATATATTAGTTGTTATAATTATCAGCATACTTTGGAACAAGTTAGCATAATTGCATTTCACTGATCCAAAAGCGATGAATACGTGGCATACTAGTTTCCACAATATGTGTTCGCAAATATTGTCATTACTATAACAAATTTATTTGGACCATCAGATATACAAAATATTGCCACTACTATAAGGAAATTTCACATTACTTAACTGCATGCTATGAAATGCATAAAGTAGTACACTGTCCAAAACCCAATAAAATATATAGCAACACAAGTCAGGGCATGTAATCAGTATAAAACATAACACACGTGACCATAAATAAAATCAAGGCAGGCACAGTTGCATTTGGCCGTGGCCCCCAAAAACAGTAGAGAATACAAAATAAACCCCAACTACAATCCAGGACATAATTAAAGCTAGCCTATACTTGTAGACTTTGTCTTCAATAATCCAAAGTGTGAGCTTAGATTTTTCAGCCTTGCGCTTTGCCATCCTTTCCCACTCCCATGCTTCTACTTCCATTACATGAGCCACATCCCTCTCATTTTTTGCAACCGCTACCTCATCTACCAGCCTCGTAAACCTTTCACACACAAGTGGTGCTATTGCACGGCCACATGGGCATGTGTTCTTGTCCAACCATTTGAAGAACTTACATGCCTAATTGAAGTCCTGCATACAAAATTCGTACCATATATATGATGGTCAGCAGAGATAGTAAGAATATGACAATGCAAATCTATTACAACACTAGTTTGATATAATACTAACCAACGACCAATGCTGACATCCATAAAACCTCCTACCAAAATTATGGAGAGATAGGGAGGTCCTTAGCACACACCGATCCATATCACACATATGTCCACTAGAAGTGGAATCATAACTAGTGGTAGAAGACATTGTTTGTATCACCCCAACAGTAAATGAAAAGCCCGTTCAGAATCTAGAATGACAAAACCCACGTAAACCATATTAATAGTTAGCATGACCCTTATATAAATACCTCCTAAATGCAAAAGAATATTCAGCAAATACAGATAATGTACTAACTCGCAATCTCAACTGTGTCTTCTCTTCTTTTTTTTCCCCCTTTTGGAAAAGAAAACTAAATGAAAATAATAATAAAAGAAGGGCAAATATGCATGCACCAATGTGTGCTATTATGGGAAAAAGAATATTGTTTTCCTTGTGCCTATTTACTACGTCTAAATTGGTAAACATGAAAAACAAAAGCAAAAGACACCAATGCTTGCAAGCTTGATTTAGAGTCGTAATTACACCACAATAACTTCACAACTAGTTTTTCATCCTTCTGTTCCCGCAAGTTAGCATGCATGTTGGGGCATGGGCAAATCAATCTTTATAACACATCACACATAAATTTTCACAAACTTATAGCATAACTATTAATATGGTTTGTTATGTTTGGTACATAATGTAAGTTATGTCATTGATAGGTCAAGTGAAAGCAATATTGCTCTAATCAGAATTTTCCAATACAGGAAGTTGTGGAAAATGCAATTAGATTACCATAGCTCCGGTTCTTCAAACACAACTTAAACAGCAATCTGTAGCAGCAAAAATCAATGGAATATAGATGTTGGGGAGCAGTATTATTTGTAGGAAAAATCAATGTAATCAACATCTATATCCCCACCAGAAGTCTATATTCCTAAGAATGGCATGCTACTACCCAACATCAATCTATGGTAGCAAATAATAATGCAATAACTTCCCCACAATTATTATTACATTACACCCATATTTAGCAAGAGATTCGAAATGGGGAAAAAATTTCACCTTCTTGAACTTACTAGAATATGGCATGTAAGCAAAGCCATATGTGTTAATAGTAAACAAAGCAAACCCATAGCATTTCTAACTAAACAATGGTAATCTCTAATTAAAGATTTTTTCATGATTCAGGTCCCAGAAAACCCAGATTGAGCACCAAATAGAAACTAACAAAACCCAGTAAAATTAAACTTAGAAATCTAATAAACATATCAAGTCAGACCCACTTGAATTCAATCAACATCAATTGGAAATTTAACATCAAAATCCATAATCCCCTTAAGGAAATCTGAAATCCAAAATCCAAATTCCAACATCCAAAATCTAAAATCCATACAAATCACTACGGATAAAAAGAAAAAGGAAATGAGTGACAGATCAAGCTCTGAAAGTAGCACCTGTTACCTCAAATATTGCTCACTATTTAGGTTGCCCCGAGTTCTAATTCGCTTCTCTCATTTTCTTCGGGTTAGAGCACGTTTCCATGATGATTGATAGGCGCCACTGGGTCACGATAGAGGAGATCGACGCCGCCGCTGCACATCGGAGGAGATCTTGCAACACTGGGTGACGATGCGCACAAGGTAGGAGGCGCTGGGTGATGGTGGAGATCGGCGCCGCAGGTCCAAACTTTGATTTCCTTCACTGGGTTCGTTGAGGGTTTTGGGTGAATAACAGAGCTGAAGGGGAAAAATAAAATGAAATGAGGTGTGAATATGTGTGAGGTGGGTAGGCTAACCGTGAGCCTGACATGGTGCTTAGGTACTAGGTCCCACGAATAGTAAAAATTTTTGAGTTATTAGAAGTTGGAAATAAGTGCCAAACATGCCACCTTAGGAAGTTGGGATATTTTGAGTGATAAGTGATGAGTGATGAGTGATTGAGTGATGAGTGAGGGGGTAGTGGGCATCCAAACAAGGCCTAAATCACATGGTAAAGGTTGTGTATCTATCCAAACTAAAGTAGCCGATGATATGCTCGGACTGTCTCACTAGGCTAGTATTTTTAGAGATAAGGAAGGAGTGTCATGTGAGGACAAAAAGACCACGTTAAGCAAACTTAAGTTGGAGAGAGTGAATGGCCCGATAGTTAGGAACTATAGGGGTATTGTTTTGAAATGTAAGTCTAGTAATAACAACAGTGTGCTAGATAGCAATAAGGAGGTGGATTTCAACAAAAAGAAAAAGCTTGATGAGGATGCAAAAAGGTTAGGAATTTTTTTTAGTAAACCAATTTGGATCGACAGAGGTTGCGAAGCAGTCTTGCTAGGCATTATAAGTGTCCTAAGTTGAAACTGTTAGGGTTTTGGGAACCCTCAGACAGTTAAGGCCTTACAGAAGGTGATTCAAAATGAAGTTCCCAGTTTGATCTTCTTAATGGAGACAAAAGCTAATCTCAAAAAAATGAAATATGTGATGAATAAAATAGACTTCAAATATGGTTTGGTGATTCTGAGTGAAGGTAGTAGTAGCGGGTCAGCAATATTGTGAAAAAATGAGTTATTGGTTCACATTCAACACTATTCAAAGTGGTATATAGATACCCATCTAGATGGTGGTTCGAATGTTGGGTGGTGGCGCATCACAAGATTCTATGGTAATCCAAAAGCCTCAAAAAGAGAATACATATGGAAACTCCTCAAGTTCCTTCATCAAGGTAATAATCTACCATGGATGGTTGTGGGTGAACTTAATGAAATAATAGGGATGAGTGAAAAAGCGGGAGGGGGAGGGGGAGTTGGAGCTGCAAAACAAATGGAGAATTTTAGGGTCGCTATTGATGTGTGTGGGTTGAGGGATTTGGGATATGTTGGTGTTAAATTCAAGTGGAAATATATAAAAAGAGATGGTACTCAAATTAGAGGGAGGCTTGATCGTGCCTTAGGATTTATAAGTTGGCATAATCTGTTTCCAAATGCTAGAGTTTTCCATCTTGCAAACTCTACATTGGACCATTCTTAATTATCTATCCATTTGGATAAGAGTACCATGCAGAGGAATAGGAGGCAAAAACATTTCAAATTTAAATCTATGTGATTAAAAGATGAAGGGTGTGAGAAAATTGTGTCAGGGCTTGGGAGGAAGGTTTAATGTCTAGTTTGGAATTCTCATTCTTAAAGCATATGTATGGATCTATGTAGATCAAGATTAGAGGTTTGGAATAAAACTGAATTTAGGCATGTGCCAAGGAAGATCTCCAAAATCCATAAATATCTTCAATGTCTTGAGAAGCAATATTCAATGCCAAATATTATAAAAGCTACATGTGATACAAGAAAGGAGTTTAATGATTGGCTTGATAAGGAGTACGCTATGTGGAATCAAAGATCAAATATTTACTTGGCTTCAAATGGGGGATAGGAATACTTCTTTCTTACATGCTAAGACTTCAAGTCATTTCCAACGCAATAATATTGATGGGGTTTATGATGAAATCAAGTTTGGCAAGTGGAGGAATCCGAAATTGGGAGGGTATTTCACATATATTACTCTGATTTGTTCACAACTTCACAACCATTTGATATTGAGGGTATTTTAGATGCTGTGCAACCAAAGGTTTTGGGTGAGATGAACCATATGCTAACAAAGGAATTTCAGGCTTGTGAAATATCATTGAAACAAATGTATGCAACAAAATTCCTGGGCCGTGATGGTACGCCTTCCTTCTTTTATTAGCAATTTTGGACAACTATTGGTAATTGTGTAACTAGAATTGTGTCGTATTTTCTTAATCATGGGAAAGTTCCACCAAAATTTAATGAGACTCACATTTCCTAAGACAAAGAACCCCACTAAAGTTATCAAATATCTTCCAATTAGTCTCTGTAATGTGGTATACAAATTGGCCTCTAAAACTCTTGCTAACATAATCTAGAGAATTTTACCATCCATTATAAGTAATAGCCAAAGTGTTTTTGTGCATGGTAGGTTAATCACAAATAATGTCTTGGAAGCCTTTGAAATTATGCACCATATTTGCTAAAAGAGGGAAGGAAAAACAGAGGAGGTGTCTTTGAAACTAGATATGAGTAAAGCATGTGATAGGGTAGAGTAGGTTTGGTTGGATAAAATTATGGAGAAGTTGGATTTTGATGGTAGATGTAGGGAGTTGATGATGCAATGAATAACTTCCGTTGCTTATTCCATGAAGATTAATGGTGTGCCTCATGGTTGTATAAACCCTTCTAGGGGTTTATGCCAAGGGGACCGTTTATCTCCCTATTTGTTTCTGATTTGTGCAAAGGGGTTTTTGACTTTAATTAAAAAAAACTAACCGTAAACCCACACAATTGTAGACACCTTATTTTGTACTGCTTACAACTCGGGCCCCCATTCCCCAATGACAACATTACTTTGAGGCACAAGGTTGATTTGGGGCTTGATCTCGCAAAGTCTTGACTTGAGGAATTATTTGTGGAAGAAATAACTTATTTTTGGAAAAGAAAGGCAACAGGAAACCCGAAGTGTGCGTATGCATACGTATGCACACGAACACTTGAAGCATGCGTACGCATACTTAAGGTATACACATGCATCTAAGGTTCCAGAAATTATGAAAGGAAAGCTTTTTGGAAATAAATTCGTGTAGAGCGAATCCCCAATGATAACATTACTTTGAGGCACAAGGTTGATTTAGGGTCTAATCTTGCAAAGTCTTGACTTGAGGAATTATTTATGGAAGAAATAACTTATTTTTGTAAAAGAAAAGCAATAGGAAACCCTAAGTGTGCGTATGTTAGGATTAGTGCCCTAAATCTTATTGTATGATGCTATGTATAATGTTAAGTATGACATTATGTATGACTTAATATTATGATTAATAAATTTGTTTTATTATTATCTGAAATAATGGCAACATGAATATTCGGACATTATCATATAGTCCATGAGATGCATAGTATGTGATTTGTGTGATTTAGTCACAGAAAATATAAATCACAAGTTCTTTGTAAACTCAGAATTTAGTTCGTAGTCGGTGATGAAATTGGGCGTTCATCTGCGAAGACTATAACATATTAACTAAGATGATTTGTCTTGATCATGGAAGTGGAGACTTCTAGTTGATATGTTGATATGTTTTAAGAGTTAAGACATATTGAACTGGACCGCTGTGAGATTTATTATTCTCCTAACAACTGTCAAATGAATAATAAATCTCACGACTTATATTAACATGAACTCTTAATTCTGAGAGAATAATGGACCTGATCATGAAGTGTAGGTTGCTTTGATATATCAGGAGTGAGATCTAAAGTTATGGTCAAAACCTCAGTATGTTGAGCAGCCACATTTAGTGTTGATGGAACATGTATTTTCAAGATGGAATTCATAGTCTCTTAACGGAGATACAAAACATTCCCTTGAGATAAGTTTAATGGATTGTTATTCAGAGAGTTAGGCCTAACCACTTTGGTAAGAAATTACTAAAGTATATATTTATGAAATTGGATTTCATAAATATATGATAAATAACTTAAAAGGATTAAACCGGGTACTTAAGGATTAAGATGTAGTAATTTACAAAGTGGCAGTCTACATTTATGACTTTGTATTACTACGAATATTTTATGAAGGGGTTGCATGTACAATAAAGTCTTGGGATATAATTTATAGATAAGGCCTAGAGTGCAACTATATTTATATAGTGGTATTAAATATAGTTAATGGTAACTTTGGACTTGTCAAGAGTTGACAGAAAAGCCTAAGGCCCATTGGAGCTAGTGTCTTATTGGTCCCTTTTGGTCCCACTCCAAGCCACATACTAGAGCCCGATTGGAAAGGCCCAAAAGGCTAGCCCAATTAAATAATCAGTTAATAAGAGAGAAACATACAGATTTTTTAAGAAGTACAACTTGTATGAAATGGTGTATGTGAGTGTTGGACACTCTTGAATTCTCTCTTGAACAAATTCACATTACTGATTGAGAGACCACACATCTTGGGCGTTAGTGGAATTGAAGTGAAGATTAGAAGTATTCCCAAGAGTTTACAATCTTTGTTTTGAAATTTACCACACCAAGGTACACTCTCTTGTTCTTGTATTCTGAAATTTTCATAGCACATGTTATCAATATCGAATGAAGTTGATCCGTTAATTTTCCGCTGTGAACATGAGTTTTTCCATCAGCGTACGCATACATGCATATGCGCACACACACCTGAAGCATGCATACACATACATAGGGTATGCAAACGCATCTAGGGTTTCAGAAACTATGAAAGGAAAGCTTTTTGGATAGAATTTGTGTAGAGCGAATCCCACATCATTTGGGAGCTACACCCATATTTTACCACTATAAAAAGCCATAAAAGGCACTTTTTCAGAGGAGGACAGAATATACAAGATTCACTAGAAAAAAGTGAATCAAAGAGGTAGTTTCTCATACAAAATATCCTCAAGTCAAGTTTTACTTGGTTAGGACCTATTTTGGTCTTGGCCTTTGAGTTCTAAAGCTTACTAACCTTCTGATTTCGTTGCTGATTAGATTGACTGAAAGGAACGATTAAATCAAGCTCTAGAGGGTTCTTGTGTTGAGGTAAAGGTTCCAACTTTGGCTCAGGTTCCAACTTTGGCTCTTCACTTTCTTTTGTTTTTTGTTTTTTGTTTTTTTTTTTTTTTTTTTTTTTTTTTGCTTGTTTTAAATACTTTGATATGCTTGTGTTAGCCTAGGTTTCTTCTGTGTTTGTATTATAAGCATGATAGGTTGTTAGTTTTCTTATTTTGCTTTGTTTTTTGTTTTGTGTTTTTGGGTTTGTTTGTGGGTGTGTGTGCATACAACTGGGATATGCACACATACCCTATGTATGCGCACATACACTCATGCCCAAAAACCTAGATTTTGTTTTCTTTGCTTTTCATTGGTTTTTTTTTCACATGTTTAGGTTCTATTTGATTTGTTTTTCATATGTTTGAGTCCTAGGTTAGTGGTTTAACATGCTTTGTTTTATTTTTGTTTAGGAGTATGATTAGGGTTTGTATCTTTGTTGAATATCATGAACATGCATTGATGCATAGGTGCTATAGTGCAGTGAGGTAAGTCATGCATAAATCACATGAACATCCATTTGAGTGTTTGAGCATGAGTTGCTTAATATGCTTGGTTGAATGCCATGAGTTTTAGTTTAATGCTTGAATGCTTAGGAATACTCGTTTAAATCTGCCTTGTGATGCTGCTGCCTTTGATGATTTATATTTAATGCCATGATAGATGAATGCTAGGTTTGGAGATGATATTCCATGTTGATTGCTTTAGATGCATGTTAGAGTGTGTATGAGTCTAGAATAACATGTTAGACAACCCTTTAATGAGGTTAGGATTTGGACACAATGAGTGGAGGCCAACCCACGGGTAGGGTAGGGTTGGGTACCCAACACATTCCTATCCCCATACCTAATCTCCAAACACGTGCCCTGGTAAAGATCAGTCCTTCCACAAGGCCACTATATTTATGGTTCCTAGACCTAATCTAGATGGCGACTCTATTTACACCCTCCGCCATGGTCCACCCTAGGCCAAGGCGTACTTTGCACGATTGGAAAAACCCTTCCAAACTAGTCACGGGTGCTTGCGCCCACAGTGATATGTGGGATATATATATATATATTATGTAATGGAGTGCAATATATAAAAAGTAATTACTTCAAGTATTTTTTATCTTTTTATCCCTACAAATATATCATTCAGTTTTTTTATTAATATTTTTTAAGGTGAACCATATTCTTCTAACTTTTTTTGTAGTGTGTTATATTTGCCTAATATACAACTAAACTTTATAAGTTTCAAATTTATTATTCAAAATTTTCATCTCTTCATGATAATCAAAACTAATCACAAAATTACAATGTTATCTTTACCAAAATTAAAATGAAACGAAATGAAGATTGTGTTTTGATATAAACTCAAATTCATATTTCCAAAAAAAACTAAGTATTAACCCAAACCAAAATTCAACCAAAGCTATAAAAGGGAGAGAGAAGACTTTGTGATGGGAAATTAAAAAAATAAAATACCAAAACACATATTTAAAAAAAAAAAAAAAAAAAAAAAACCATCAACCTTAATTAGAGTTATAAGAAAGAACAAAAATCCACCAAAAGAAAGTAAAGAGAGAGAGAGAGAGAGTACTCACAGTTTTTGTGTGGAAAACAAAATATGGATTGAATGAGAGAAATGATATCAAATTTATACAAAATAAAATGGGAAGAAAAAGAGTCAAAATATAAGAAAGAGAAAATGATGAAGTGTAGCGCTAAAGTAGAGAGTAGTGGATGAGATAAAGGGGCAAAGAGGGAGGGGAAAGGTTGGAGGAATTGTAATAGTAGGTGTGGACTAATAGGGAGAAGAAGAGGATTTTTTTTTTTTTTTTTTTTTTTTAAAGAATAGGGTGAAGAAAAATTTTAAAAAGAAAAGAAGAGGTAGAAAATACGTGGAAGATGTGGCTGCTGATGTGGCTCATCAGAAGTGTAGCAACAATGAATGCTACGCTTCAACTTTTAGGTATATATAGATTTGTGGAGGATAAGGTTTTACATGGTGTTATGGCTTGTAGTAGAGGCTTTTGTCTTTCTCTTCTTCTTCTTTTTTTTTTTGCAAATGACAACTTAATTTTTTGTAGAGCCTCTTTTGAGAGGAATGTGATTCTTTGCAAAAACATTATTGGAGTGTATAAGAAAGCTTCAGGACAACTATTGAACCAAGCAAAAACATCATTGTTTTGCAGTAAAAATACTCCTCTGGACATCCAGGAAGAATTCAAAACTAAATTTGATGCAAAAGTTATATGTCAACATGAGAAATATCTTGGGCTTCCTTCTTTGTTGGGTAGATCTAAACACAAAACTTTCTTGGATTTGAAGGAGAAGTTGGCAAACAAGCTAGTTGGTTGGAAGGAAAACTCTTATCCAAAGCAGGTAAGGAGATTTTGATTAAGGTTGTTGCACAAGCAATTCCTACATACACCATGAGTTGTTTCAAGATCCCTATTCTTTTTGTGATGAAATGACTAGTATGGTTAGGAATTATTGGTGGGGATAGATGGGTGACGAGAAGAAAATGACTTGGAATAGTTGGGAAAAACTGTGTTCCAAAAAGCCAAGGTGGTATGGGTTTTAAATTACCAAAGTAGTTCAATCTAACTTTGTTAGCTAAACTAGGTTGGAAACTTCAAAAGGAAACTAATTTTCTTGCCTACTGAGTTCTCAAAGCCAAATATTTTCTAGAGTGTGAGTTTGTGGAAGCTTCTTTAGGGAGAAGGTTTTCATATCTATGGAGAAGTATTATGGCTGCACAATATATTGCCAAAAATGGGGTAAGATGGCGGGTTGGTAATGGTGAGAATATTATAAGATGGTGGATTGATGAATATTGCTAATTGCAAGGTTTATGGTGTGGCACCAATAAATGGGTTGGATCTTATGCCCTATTTATTGCATTACTAACGAAGGATTTAAACAATCAAATGACACTATATTTAAAATTGGATTTGGTGACAATAATGGTGGGTTAACACTTTTGATCTGCAAGGTCCAAGGTTTACTAAATGTCATAGTGATTTAAATAAATCTATATCTATATATATCTAAAAGCTGAAGTGTAGCAATTATTGTTGCTACACTCTAGTTAAGCCACATCAGCGTCCACGTCATTATCATTTTTCTTTCCAATTTTTCTATAATTTTTTTTTAACATTTACTTTTTTTTTTTTTAATATTTACACTTTCTCCAACCTTTCTCTATCCCTTACCTTTTCATCTCCCCATTACCCTCTACTTTAATATCATTCTTCATCTTCCTTTTTTTTTTTGTCCTTTCTTATTCACAACCTCTTACTATAAATTTGTTATTCTCTCTTCCATTCTTTACATACTTTTCTCTCACAAAAAAAAAAAAAAAAAAAAAAAAAAGGTTCTCTCTCTCTCCCTCAATTTTTTGGTGGATTTTTTTATTTTTCTTTCATCTTTGCTTTAGGTTGATAAATTGTTGTGTTCTTTAGAACTTTATATTGAGCTGATGCGATTTAGTTTTGTGATTTAAGTTTTTTTTCTCTCTTTAATTGTTAATTTTATTATATGTGTTTTTCTTTAAATTCTTAGTTTGGGTTGCTTTAAATTCACCTATTTAGTTGTTATTTTTGTACAACATGACATTTGTTCTTTGAAATTCCTTTTAGACTTGATACGTTATCTTTTCATTTGATTTTATTTTCTCTCCTCATCTACAGTGATTGACTTCTAACAAAAATTATTCTATTTATATATTTAGAAATCTATTTCTTCTTAATTCCAATAGTTTAAATTTTGTATGGGCCATAAGGAACAAAGGGGTCCATAATGCATTCATGTTCTCCTTGTATCGTGATAAATCTGAGTAGTTGAATAGTGTTGTTTAATTTACCACTATTACATATTTTTTCCTAAAAGCTACATACCATCAACTGTAACACCAAATGGATATTTCAAAGTTCATTTGCATGATTACTTTGCTGTGTGGTGAGTTGAAACATTGTTGGGTAATGATGTACGTTAGATTGTTTATGTAGCCTCTTGACTTGCAAAGGGTAAGTACTAATTTATGCTAAGTTTTTGTTTTTGGTATTCTTTAGAGCTATAATGGTTGATAGGTCTAATGAGGCTCCATTAATTTATGCGAGGCTTCAATGTCACACAAATGACAAGCAATAAAACAAGACAATACATGTTCATCTTTCAGGTTTATTCTTTCAAAAAAAATGCTTAACTTTCTGGTAACCACCAATTCATTTTGTTAACTCAACATCATAAAGCAACTTTAATTTAGTTATATGGATAGAGTTTATCATTTTTCATGTTGCAAAATATATATATTCAAGCTAAAATCAATAGCACTACAACAATTGACCATTTAAATTCAGTCATATCCTCCATGTCATTAAATTATTAATATTTTCTCTCATTTTTTTAATTTTTAAAAATTAAACATACAATGTTTTAATTAAATACAAATAAATAAAAAATTCCTTATAAAATCGTACTCGTTTTTTTTTAACAACATTTACACTTTCTCCAACATTTCTCATTCCTTTCACATTTTCATCTCCCCACTACCCTCTACCTTAATATCACTCTTTATCTTTCCCTTTATCTTCATTTTTTCTTTTTTTGTTTCTTCTTATTCTTATCCTCTTATTATAAATTTTTCATTATCTTTTCTGATGATGCTCGAGATCGTCAACCAGATTGCTCGTCCAGAATGGAGTCGTCCTATGTCAGCCCGACCCTGAAGAGATTGAGTGTGAAAGGAAGAAGAATGGGTCACCGGTGTGGTGCCTGCCACAGAACCTCTGATGCTAAAGTTAGAATGGCTAGAATAATAACAACAGAATGTCAATCGTTGTGAATTTAGAGTGTATGTGTACCTGTGCTTCGGATTTTATGGATCGGTATTTATATAGGTGTTTTCCTCTTCCTTCTAGCCATTGGTGCTACCTTAATGGTGATTTCATTCTCGTATCAGTAACACCTTCATAAAGCATTAATGGTGGGTTATCTCTCCAATGGTATAGAAATTCATCATTGCTTTGTAACGCTTCATCAATGATTAAGGACGAACTCGTCCGTCCTAGCCTGATGACGATCACTGGTTGGACGGTTCATAGAATTGTCCTCGTCCTCGTGTCTTCCTATAGACGAGGATATAATCAGGACCATCAGCTACCCCCCTATTCCGAGGTCGTCCATAGTTTGGACGATCAAAGGAATATGAGAAGTTTTTTTGTTTTGTTTTTGTTTTTTTTTTTTTTTTTTTTTTTTTTTTTTTTTTTTTTTTTTTACGGTTAGGGCACTTGGGGTTCTGCTCCCATATTGATTGCTCCGTGGTGGCGTGGCACGCATCATGGCCACGTGTCCTCTTCTGATTGGTTGATGGGTCTTGTTTCTGGTGAAGCCTTTTCAGATTTCCCGCACTTTTCAAGGTAAAATTTTTTTTAATCTTTGCTTTTCCCTTCTCATTTCTTCACTTTCTTTCTGCGATTGGTTTTTTTGACTTCCCAATTGTGCATTTTGCTCTTAGTCTTCTCAGTTTCCTCCCTTATTTTCAGATACGCCTTTTATTTACTCCTTTTCCTTTCTGAGTTTTATTTGTATTCCTTTTTCTTGTGCTCCTATTTTCTTTTTGTGCTCCCATTTTCCTTTTTGGGTTATGTTGCCTTCTTTAATGGTGGATTCTTCTGAAATTAGGCGCACTTCACCCTCCATCGCCTTCTTTTTTCTCGCTTAGGGGCGTCGGTAGATTCTCGTAGTGATACGTTAGGTGCGTTTTCATCTAGTGATCCGTATCCACAAATTGGGGACTTCATTGTGGTTGGTAGTGGTCTAGGTTTGGTGTTGGGTGACTTGTACCCACTGTTGCATAAATCCCTAGCTTGGTTTAAATCCATTAGAGGGGATTTAAAGAGGGAAAATATGGGGTCCGAGGTGAGATCGGGCGATCTAGAAAGGGGTTCGTCTTCTAATGTAGGCACGGTTGGAGCAGGGGTACACACGGCTACCTTTGCGCATTCTCGTGCACCTTCGTCCTCTCATCCTTCTGCTTCTGCTACACCCCGTTCTTTCCATGCTCTTAAAGAAAAGTGTACCTTGAAGATAGAGGATTTTAGTAAATTTAGGGACAGGTTCCAATTCCCTGATGAGACTAGAGCTCGTCTTCCTAGGAAGGGTGAGAAGGCTTGTGCCTTTGCTCATGGAAAGGTTTGCTTTTATGAGGCTGCGTTTTTGTGTGGCCTCAGATTTCCCGTCCATCCATTCATCATGGAGCTTCTTCACTACTTGAACCTTGCTCCGGGGCAGCTTATGCCGAATTCGTGGAGAATCGTCATAAGCTGCATGGTGATTTAGACGATTATAGCTGATGGGGATATGATCACGCTTAACGAGTACATCCGTCTTTACCGTTTGAAAGAATCCAAGGAGTTTGGGTATTACGAATTTGTACCCTAGAATAGAAAGTCTCGCCTCGTCGTTGATCTTCCGTCGTCCTTCCGTAATTGGAAGTCTAGGTTTTTCTTCGTGTCTGGCGATGGTTGGGAGACTCTTTCTGATGACTTTTGGGGGGACGTCCCTAGCTTACTGCGCCGGTGGGAGACCCCTCAGCTTGGTGCGTTGCCTCCCATGAGATGTTTTTCTTTTACAACCTTTTGTTCATATTGGTCATCATTCTAACCTTGCCTAGTTTTCTGTTTTGTAGTGAAAAAGCGTCTTGAGCTTGAAGATAAGTTCAAGGAGAGGGTTCAAGAGGCCATCAAGTACGCGAGTACTATTGATGATTTTGACGAGCTGGTTGATCCGCGCACTTTAGCTCGTCATTGTTCGGGGCCTGGAGCCTTCAAATTTTGTCCTCCGCGCAATTAACTGGGAACAGAGAAAACGTGAGTTATCTTATGTAAGATCGTCTCTTCTTTTTCTTGGAATTAACTTTTCTCTTCCTGGTGCAGAGATGACGACCAAATTCAACAAGGAGATGTACGCTAAGATTAAGGGGAAGAAGAACGAACCCCTTTTCCACCGTCAGTCAAAGAAGGTTGAGAATCATTGACAAGGAAAAGGAAAAAGAGACGGTGGAGAGAGTTTCGTCCACTCCTGCCCCGGATCTAGATGAAGGTCAGGCAGCTTCTCCCGGCGTTTCAATCGAAGAAGTTGTCCGTCCTTTAAAAAAAAAAGATGGGAGATAAAGGGAAAGAAAAGGTAGGCTTTAGTGTTTGGGAAGACGCTAGAGTAGCTATGGACCGTGCGAATGAGCTCCTTACTCCTAGGGAGATGAAAGAGATTTCAAGTGTGCCTTCCCACGAGATGGTGAGCCGTCACGTTCACAAACTCGTGTAGGTAATCTTCCTAATTTTGTCCCTTTCTGCTTCGTCCTTAAGATTTTAACTGCCTCTGCTAACTTTGGCCACAATAAAAACTTTTGTTGTCAAGTATTGTGGGAAACCATGCACATCACTACCCAGTATCTAGCAAACGAGGAGAAGGTCGTCGTGGCCAATTCAAAAGTGGAAGCGTTAGAGGCTGAGGCTTTAGGACTGCGGAAAGACTTGATTGCTGCTATGGATGCCAACAACATTTCTAAGGAGCAAATCAAGGTCTTGACTGAGCAACTGGATTCTGAGAAACAGCTGGTAAAGCAGAAGGACGAGCTTCTTGCCTCAGCTAGTCAGAGGATGAAGGCTACCGTTGCTAAGGCCATCCTTGCTTTCCGAACTACTGATGAGTATAATAGCATTCTGTTTCAATGGTATTTTAAAGGCTTCGAACTACTGAGGAGGTATCTGATAAAGAACGGCCCAGGGACAGATCTGGAGGAGTTAGATTTTGAGGTTGTTGATAAGGAAATTGAAGAGGACAAGGCGGCCCTGGCAGCTCAGACTGCAGCGTCTACTGGTGCGAACCCTTCTCAGGCTGATAAGGACGATTATAATGCTCCACCAACTTGAATCTGCTGCCCCCTGAGGAAGAAATTTCTTTCTTTTTTTTTTTTTTTTTCTTTTTTCTTTTTGGAAATGCCTTGTATATTTTAAGGCCACTGGACACCTCATATCTGGATGTTCCCCTTGTTTTGGGGCCTTTTTGAACAGTTTTATAATTTTAGATAATATGTTTATGCATTTATCTTTATTCATCTAGTTGGTATATACGTCTTGCTTGCACTTCTTTGTTGACTATTGTTTATTCAGAATGTACCTTCTGTCCCTTTGTGGACTTAGAAAATTTTTGTTGGCATTTTTGCTTATCTTCGTCCTTTTAGGGACTTACAGAAATTTGTCCAAACATGGACTTGGTCGTTAGAGGACGGCCCCTTCGCGTTGCCATATGTGTTTGTTTAAGAAACCCTTTGTTTGGACGACGTTCGTAAGAAATTTTATCTTTAACTTGGGCAGTATACATCCATTCAGGGAGTCTTATTACCTTTGATTAGGATGACGTACATCCACTTAAGGGATCTGCCCATTTTAGTTTTCTTTCGGACGATGTACATCTACTTAAGGAATCTTATCATCTTATTTTTCTTTGGACGATGTACATCCACTTAAGGAATCTTATCGTCTTATTTTTCTTTGGACGACGTACATCCACTTAAGGAATCTTATCGACTTATTTTTCTTTGGACGACGTACATCCACTTAAGGAATCTTATCGATGTACATCCACTTAAGGAATCTTATCGTCTTATTTTTCTTTGGACACTTAAGGAATCTTATCGTCTTATTTTTCTTTGGACGATGTACATCCACTTAAGGAATCTTATCATCTTTTTTATTTGGACGAGGTCTCTGCTTCTGGGTGGTGTCCATAGTTTGAGAAAAGAGAAAGATAACCAGAATACATGGATCACTGAATAATACGTTTATTTGATTAAAAAGTATGAGATCATGCATACAATTGGATTACAATTCCTATCCATAATACCTCTTTAGATGTTCTACATTCCAAGGATGAGGTAGCTTGTTTCCATCCAGATCCTCCAGGTGGTAGCTTCCTTGACGAGAATAGTGGACGACTTTGTACAGTCCTTCCTAGGTTGGCCCTAGTTTGCCTTATGTCGGGTCTTTTGTTGCAGTTGTCACTTTTCAAAGGACGAGATCCTCAATGTTGAACATTTTCAGCTTTACCCTCTGATTGTAGTATTTGGCCATCTTCAGCTAGTACTTGGTCATTCTTTGGGAGGTTCGGTCTCTGACTTCGTCCAGACAATCCAAGTTCAGTTTTAATTGATCGTCGTTACTCTATTCATCAAAGAACTCTGTTCTGATGCTAGTGAGTCCTACTTCAACCGAGATGACTACTTCTGTTCCGTAAGTTAGATTGAAAGGCGTCTCTCCTGTTGGCGTTCGAGCTGTAGTCCTGTAGGCCCATAGGACGCTTGGTAACTCCTCGGGCCATGCTCCCTTTGCCCCCACTAACCGAGTCTTGATGATCTTTAGCAAGGTTCGGTTTGTTACTTCCATTTGTCCCTTGGCCTGAGGATGTCCTGAGGACGAATACTTGTTCTTGATGCCTAGGTTTGCGCAAAACGTCCTGAATCCGTGGCTGTCGAATTGGCAACCATTGTCTGAAATGATCGTCCTTGGTATCCCGAACCTACAAACAATATTTTTCCAAACAAAATTTTGTACCTTTGCTTCAATGATCGTTGCTAGTGCTTCCGCTTCAACCCATTTCATGAAGTAGTCTATCACGACAAGTAAAAACCTCATCTGTCTCTTTCCCTGTGGTAAGGGACCCATAATGTCGATTCCCCATTGTGCGAATGGCCAAGGTGAGGAAATGGTTGTCATCTTTTCCCCGGGGACACGTTGGACATTTCCATACCTTTGGCAGCGGTCACATGTTTTGACGAAATCCATTGTGACTTTCTGCATTGTGGGCCAGAAATAACCTGCCCTCATGATCTTCTAAACGAAGGATTTTGCTCCCATGTGGTCACCGCAAATTCCCCCGTGCACTTCTTCCAGAACATATTTAGCTTCCTCCTCTTCTACGCACCTCAAGTAAGGTTGGGAAAAGCCTATTTTGTAAAGCTTGTCATTGAGTATCGTGAATCTGACAGCTCGCTTCTTGATCTTCTTGGCTTCTTCGGGGTTCGGTGGTAACCGTCCTTCTTTAAGGTAAGACAAAATAGGACTCGTCCACCCTAAGTGAGTGTGCACAGGGAAGGTTTGAAATTCTTCGATGCTAAGGGAGTTTTGTTCTTCCAGCCTCCAGTCATTTACCCTTGATTGATCGTCTGCGGATGCAATCCGTGCTACTTCGTCAGTTTCAACATTCTGACTTCGTGGGATCTGAACAAACTCTGCACGATCAAAGTTGCTTACCAACTAGTTCATCAACTTGAGGTATTTCTACATTCTTGTCTCCTTTGTTTCAAAATCTCCTCTGACCTGCCCTACGACGAGCTGTGAATCACTCTTCAGTGAAATGTTTTTAGCTCCAAGTGCCCTGGCTATTCTTAGCCCCGTCAATATAGCCTCGTACTCTGCTTCGTTATTGGTTACAGGGAATTTGAGTTGGACACCATACTTCAAAACATCTTCCTCAAGGGAAGTGATGACGACGCCTGCTCCACCTCCCTTCTGGGTGGACGAGCCATCCGTATGGATCGTCAAAGCTCTTCGTGATTCTCTTCTTACTCGGGATCGATGAATTCTGCTATGAAGTCTGCCAGTGCCTGAGCCTTTATGGCCGTCCAGGGGCGGTATTCTATATCAAACTGACTGAGCTCAATAGCCTATTGTACCATTCGTCCTGCGGCTTCAGGTTTTTTCATCACTTTCTTGATGGGCTAGTCTATCATTACTATGATTGGGTTAGCTTGGAAGTATAGTCGAAGTTTTCTTGAGGCCACTATTAAAGCGAAAGTAATCTTCTCTATCTTCAGGTATCGGGCTTCGGCTCCCTGAAAAGCCTGACTAATGTAATACACCGGAAGTTGTATCTTGTTCTCTTCCCTAATCAAGGCTGCGCTGACTGCAGTTACGGATACTGCCAGGTAGAGGAATAAATCTTCTCCCTCCTTGGACAGACTCAAGAGTGGGGGATTGCTCAAGTAGCATTTTAACTCCTGGAATGTTGTCTCACATTCCTCCGTCCAGACGAAGGCCTTTTTTAGGGTTTTGAAGAAGGGAAGACATTTGTCCGTCGCCTTTGAGATGAACCGATTGAGGGCAGCTACACTTCCTGTAAAGGATTGCACTTCTTTTACCTTCTTTGGAGAAGACATCTTGAGGATAGCCTTCACTTTCTCAGGGTTCACCTCTATCCCTCTTTGCGACACCATGAACCAGAGGAATTTCCCTGAGGAGACTCCAAAGGCACATTTGGACGGATTTAGCTTCATGCTGTACTGTCTGAGCATGTTAAATGTCTCCCTGAGATCGTCCGGGTGATCCTCTTCTTCTTTACTCTTGATGAGCATATCATCGACATACACTTCTACGTTCCTCCCAATTTGCTTGCTGAACATCTGGTTTACCAATCCTTGGTATGTAGCTTCTGCATTCTTCAAACCAAAAGGCATGACCCTGTAGCAGTAGAGCCCCTGGCTGATGATGAAAGCCGTCTTTTCCTGATCTTCCTCGGCCATTTGTATCTGGTTGTATCCAGAAAGTGCGTCCATGAAGGTAAGAAGTTTGTGCCCGGCCGTTGAGTCTACCAACTGGTCAATTCTGGGCAAGGGAAAACTATACTTTGGGTAGGCATTGTTCAGATCCGTGAAGTCGACGCACATTCTCCACTTCCCATTTGCCTTTTTGACCATGACGACGTTGGCTAGCCACTCAGGATAGAAGACTTCCCTGATAAAATTAGTAGCAAACAGTTTGTTCACTTTGTCCATTACTGCTTTGTTCCGTTCAAAGGCAAAGACTCTTCTTCTCTACTGGACGGGTTTCTTTTCAAGGTCTACATTAAGGCGATGTTGGATAATGTTTACTGGGATATCTGGCATGTCCTCATGGCTCCATGCAAACACGTTGAGGTTGTCCTTCAGGAAGCCGATAATCTCTTATTTCGTCTTTGGATTCAGACTCGTCCCTACTTGGGTTGTCTTTGCTGGATCTCCTTCAACCAGCTCTATCGTTTCTAGCTTCTCGACGATTTCTGGTGTTTTATCTTCAATTATCCATGTGTGGTTCTCTTTTGAAGCCAGGACGACCTGGTAGCACTCTCTTGCCAACACCTAGTCCCCTCTTATCTCTTCGACCCCCTGTTCTGTTGGAAACTTCACCTTCAGGCAATACGTGGAAGTTGCAGCTTTCCAGCGGTTGAGGGTAGGCCGTCCTATAATCACATTGTAGGCCGTCCTATAATCACATTGTAGGATGAGGATGAGTCTACTACCAAAAAGTTATGTTTATTAGTTACCTGGAGGGGATAAAAGCCAGTTGTGATCGTCAATGTTACTATTCCATGGGTGTACACCTTGTCTCCACTGAAACTGACGAGGGGGGACTCGAAAAGGCGAAGTCTCTTCGGGTCTACCTTTAATTATTCAAAGGCAGAAAGGTAAATAATGTTCGTCGAACTCCCGTTGTCTACCAGAACCCTTCTTGTGTTGAATCCCTCAATCATGACCATGATGACCAGTGGGTCATCATGAGGTTGTTTTACCCCTCTGGCATCTTCTTCTGAGAAGTACATGTCTTGGTTCGTCCGTCTCTGCTTCAGGGGAGGCAGACTATGGACACTGTTCACCTGCCTTTGGTACGACTTCTTGAGGGCTCTGAACGACCCACTTGTGGACGGTCCCCCTGTGATGGTTTTTATTTCTCCTATTGCACTTTGTGGATGAGGTGGTAGGTTGTCTTCGTCTCTTTGAGAGCCTTCGTGATGGTTCTTCTAGTCGTCCCTGTATCTACTAGGATCTCCCCTCTTTACGTACTTCTGTAATTTCCCTTTGCGTATAAGTTCTTCTATTTGCTCCTTCAAATCTCAGCAATCCTCTATGTAATGCCCGTGGTCTTTATGAAAGCGACAGTATTTCATCTTGTCGCGCACACTGGGTGACGAGTGGAGTGGCCTGGGCCATTTAAGATACTTCTCGTCCTTAATCTCCGTCAAAATCTGGTCAATGGGCATCGCTAAAGGTATGAACTTCAATGGTCGAGGATTTTTGTCATCCCTTCGTCTATTTCCTTCGACATTCTGCCTGTCTGCTCAATCCCTTTTTCGTCCTCTTCGGTCGTCTTCTTTTTCTTTCTTCTTCTCCTTGGGTTTCTCTACTCCCTCTATAGTTGCCAAGGCGTCCTCAGCATTCATGTACTTCTGTGCTTTTAAAAGCATCTCTGTCATTGTCTTGGGGGGATTTTTCACCAGAGAGACCCCAAATTCTCTGGACTTTAATCCAGCCTTAAATGTCGTAAGTTGCACCTTATCGTCTGCTTCATCCACCTCCAAAATTCCCCAGGTGAAGCGTGTTACATAGGACCTCAAAGTTTCTTTTTCTCCTTGTTTGATGGTGAGCAAATGGTCAGCTGGCCTTTTTGGACGTTGCCCGCCAACAAAGTGACGAAGGAAGGAGCTGCTCAATTGCTCGAAGTTATCAATAGACGACGTTGGCAATTTGGTGAACCATTCCCTGGCTGCCCCTTTGAGGGTAGTGGCGAAAGAACGGCACAGAATCTCGTTAGGGGGTTGTTGAAGACCCAACGTCGTCTTGAATATTTTGAGGTGGTCCAATGGGTCTTTAAATCCGTCAAAAGGCTCAAGCTGGGGTAGACGAAACTTGGAGGGCACCGGGCATTCTTGAACTGCTAAGGTGAAAGGTGAATCTGTCTTTCTGACTATTCTGTCCAAAATTTGGTCCGTCTTTCCCTTAATGGCGTTTCTTAACTCCTCCATCTCCTTTCTCATCTCCCTGAAAAGATCTGAGTTTACCTCTTCTAGAGTGCTGGTTCGCCTCCTATGACTGTCTCTGTCATCGTCTCTGTTGATTTTCGTGCAGTTATCTTCTTGTTGCAATCGCTGCCTCATCTCCTGGTTTTGCCTTGTAAGTTCTTCGACAGTGGCTGCGAGTGACTAGATTTGTAGGGCTAATGAAGCAGGGTCTTGGCTAACATTGGATTCCATTTGAACCTGCGAGTTGAATGGAACAGTACCCTTGAGCTAGGTGCTGAAGAGTAGTCGGTTCCCACAGACGACGCCAAACTGATGATGCTCGAGATCGTCGACCAGATTGCTCATCCAGAATGGAGTCGTCCTATGTCAGCCCGACCCTGAAGAGATTGAGTGTGAAAGGAAGAAGAATGGGTCACCGATGTGGTGCCTGCCACAGAACCTCCGATGCTAAAGTTAGAATGGCTAGAATAATAACAACAGTATGTCAATCGTTGTGAATTTAGAGTGTATGTGTACCTGTGCTTCGGATCTTATGGATCGATATTTATATAGGTGTTTTCCTCTTCCTTCTAGCCGTTGGTGATGCCTTAATGGTGATTTCATTCTCGTATCAGTAACGCCTTCATAGAGCGTAAATGGTGGGTTATCTCCCCAACGGTATAGAAATTCATCATTACTTTGTAACGCTTCATCAATGATTAAGGACGGACAAGTCCGTCGTAGCCCGATGATGATCACTGGTTGGACGGTTCTTAGAATTGTCCTCGTCCTCGTGTCTTCCTATAGACGAGGATATAATCAGGACCATCATTTTCTATTCTATATTTCTATGTATAATTTTCCCTCACAAAAAAGATTATTTCTCTCTCTCAATATTTGATGGATTTTTTATTTTTCTTGCATCTCTACTTTAGGTTATTAATTTTTTGTATTTTTAATAATTCTACTTTGAGTTGATGCAATTTAGTTTTGTGTTTTAAGTTTTTTTCTATTTTCTTTTTTGTTCTCTCTGATTGTTAAATGTTTTCCTATTGCATTATAAAGAATATAATATTATTTTATTACAGCATGATTTGGATAATTTTATCATATAAGAATTTTACATAAGTTACATAGACAATAGTAAAACAATAATAATAATAATAATAAAATATATATTTATGAGATAACTCTAAAAAATTATCACGCGCTACGCGTGAATCTGCTACTAGTTATGATAAATTAGGATAGGTAAAATATTATTTCATTTGTTCCAAATTATTGGTTGTGTATTTCATTTTGGGATGTCCCAAAATTTTTTCTTATTTCTAAAATTAAAAGTCTAACATTTACTGAGTTTCCTATTATGCCTGCTAAACACAGGCATTTTAAACAATAAAATTTTTTTAGAACTTTGTTTAGACCCATTTTGGAAACTTCTATCTTTTTAAATAAGACTCTCAATTTGGAATTGAGCTAGTATTATTTTTTTTTTTTTTTAGAAGACACCATAAAAATAAATAAGAAAGAAGAGTTAATGAAATAGTCAAAAAATTTGTAACTTAATAGCATTACTTAATCTCTTTTTACAAAGACAATCAGGTCTCGAATCTCTCATTTCCCACTTGTAATAATAATTTGAATTATAATAAGTGTGTGTTTGGATTCCACTAAAGGTGCGTCTGCGTCTGTCTTGCTGCGTTTTCATTCTTTTTTTTTCTTTTTTTCTTTTTTGTTTTCACGCGTTTTGGAGTAATGCGGTTACTGTTCATTAAACAGTAACCGCAAATATTGACTTTCCACAGTAAACAGTGTATACGTGCACTGTTCACGAACCCACAAATTACACTTTTCAACAACTTTTTCTTTAAAAGTGGGTCACATGGTATTATTCACACATTTAAAAATTATTTTGCTATAGTGTTTTCAATTTTCAATTTTCAGTTTCAGCAAAATAAGTTATATCCAAACAGACTCTAAATAAAATGAATGACCCATCCAAGCGTCCATCCAAAGGATTTGATGCCTGGTTTTACCAGTCTTCGCTGCAAGATCAGCATGATCAAACAGAGTTGGCATGAATTTTTTTTTTTTTTTTTTTTTTTTTTTGAGAATGACAGTTGGTATGATTTGGCTGCGCACAATGTTGTCCTTTAGAAAGGGGATTATTTACAATTAATGATTTGCTTTGACCGAAGAAACTTTATTTAATTTAATGATGACACTTGTGCATTGACCATAACAGAGAACTAGCATAATTGTTCATTGACTATAATGATATTTCTAATCTTAAAGACAAAGGAATAATGAGGTAAAAATCACTCAGCCAAAAAAAAAAAGAAGGTAATTACGTAAAATCTGCTGATTTAACGACCCATATTATTAAAGTAAGAAAGCCCATGTTGATTAATGATTATGAATCTGGGACCCTCACCCACCCTTGTAAGTATGAGAGTTCTGGTTTGAGTCCTGGTGCTTTAGTTTGTAATGTTGTGCCTGCATGAATAGCCCCGAGCAATTTCGATAGTTCCATGCTATAGAATTCGGATTTAAGTGGATAGAATTCGGATTTAAGTGGACCAGGGCCATTAGGTATGAGCTTTTTTTTCCTCAAAAAAAAAAAAAAAAAAAAAAAATTTCTGTCTCCTTCCTCCGGAGGAGAGATCATTTCTTTTGCTTGATCCGTTGACCATTTTCATTTTGACTGCTACAGCTTCACTGGTCCAAGACATTGGCTAATTGCTAAGAGAAATAAATACTTGAGTTCTCTAGATTAGAGGTTTGTTAGTTTTTTCACCAATTACTAAATCAATTATCAGACTAAGATATTAATAGGCCTATCAAATACTGTATAATTTAATTATGGATTCTTATTAGCTGAATAATTTATTTTTTTTTTTTTTTATGGGTTCAAGTTAGCTCAATGAATTAGGTCTCATGTTGTGTCAAATATGAGATCTGTGATTCAATCACCGTGCTCTATCTATGCTCAACCATCATGTAAGTTTGAAATTCTTTCTTAACCCTAAAAACAAAAATTGACAATGTTTCTTCTTCTTACAAAAATAATTTAAGTCTCTGTCCATGCCCAAAAAGTAGTTACAGCAACTTCGTAACCCTAATTTTGGGTATTGTACCCGTAAATCTGATATGGAGTTCTTTTATGTTTCTATGTTCTGTTGTTCGCATCTCCACAAATATTTGGTAAACTTTGACATTTCCTAATTGCCACCTACTTATTCTTTGTTCTTAAATTTCAGGTGAAGTTCAAAGATGACCTTAAGGCGTTTGGTACGGGGGAATCCACATTACTCCTGGCATCTAGATTCCTAGGAATGTGATTCCTAGGAATCACATTCCTGGGAATGTAGCTATTCCTATGTTTGGTTTCATTGGAAATCTCTTTAAGATTTCTAGGAATGTGAGATGATAATGTTTGGTTTATTCTCAGGAATCTTAAATGAATTATTTATTTTTCCCACTCTATCCTTAGATTTGAATGTGAACTACCAAGTCCTTTAAAAAAAATCTTCCTCTAAATAAATAATGAAAAAAATATATAAACTATTAATTAGTCCTTTAAAAAAATATCTTCCTCTAAATAAATAATGAAAAACAAAATATAAACTATTAATTAGCAACACATTCATTAAAACTGTAGATCTGAGAGCTTTGAGAAAGAGAGATTGAGTGTGAAACAGATACGGCGGAGTAAAAAGAAATAGAAAAAGAAATAAATAAATATTATTTTAATGAGAGTGAGAATAAAAAAAAAAAATTGAGTTTAGCTTTGAGCCATTGTGCACAGCCATTTATGGCTGTGCACTGTAGCAAGAAGCTAGAGATTTTTAACTATGGCACCATCATTGCATACAAATATAATGGGTTGTTAAAAATTAAAAATCTATACATTTTGTATCATTGTATAACAAATGCACTAGATAGGATACAAATTATTGACATGTACTGTAACATATGAATCTAGAAACAAAGCCATTAATCTAAAAAAAAAAAAAAAAACCAGATAAAGCCACCAATTCAGACCTATATTTCTAGCAACTAAACAAAACCAAGAGTAAAAGTGAATACTTGGCAATAATGGAGGGTCCTCTTCAAACTTTTTTTTTTTTCCACACGTAAAATCTAAATAGAACTTTGTTAAAAAAATATATTAACAGAGTTGTCTATCCTGTTTTTGTTGTTTTGGTGGGAAAAGATAAAGATAAGAGAAAAAATATTGATGATTTGTTTATATTTTATCTTAATTACTTAAGTGATAAGGAAAAATGGTTAAAATTGTCAATTTATAAAAAAATACAATTTCCTTTAAGCTTGGGAATCTGGATACCCACCTGTTTTAAAGGGAATCACATTCCTACTGAGAGGGGTTTAAGGAGAGAATCCAGATTCCCTTGGTATCTGATTCCCTGGCGTAATTTGCAACCAAACATGGGAATCTTTAAACATTCCTAGGAATCCTAAAACATTACCCCGTACCAAACGCCACATAAAATCATACAAGATATCTCACACAGCATACTTGTACATTCACTTCACTATGATTTGCAATGATAAAAGTTCAAAAGCTACAACAAACTCATGGCACAAATTTGAGCCCTCAAGCATGCAAAAGCATATATATTTTAATATCCCACAAATGGCGTTGTCTTGCTTGCCATATTCTTAACACCTTTCACTATCATACAAAACTACACGGGGGAGGGGATCAATCTAACAAATTACATTCTTCCTCATGCATTTGGGGAAAATTTTTCAAACTATTTACCTGTCCTTGCATCACTAGCACCACCACCGGTACTTCTCATTTCCATGGCAAAATCTTTACAGTTCTGAAAGATCAAACTTACCAGGCATGGCTAATATTCAAGAGGAGTGAGAGGACAGTAACAAGAAGACAAATACAGATCCATGTTGAAACTTCATTCTCTCTAGAGGAGGAAGAAGAAGTTGAAGAAATTGCCGTTGTATTGCTTGCCACAGTTTTGTTGCTCCTGTGTAAATTGCCAACAGGACCTCATGTCAAAAATAATCATAAGAGTGTGTTTGATACATGAAGTGATTAAAGAAAAGAAGGTCATGTCAAATATTGAACTTACCCTGCTGTTAAATACAAGCAACTATCATAGCCTGCACGGTCAAAAAACAAATAATTGTTTAGTGAGTCTAGAAATATATTGCACGGTTAATCTTACTCAAAACTATATAGTTACGCAGCTCAGACACTTCAATAAAGTCATCAGGTCAAACTGATAAAATCATCTTAAGCAGCTTGTCAATAAATCCTATTCAAATTACTTTGCCAGGGCATTTGCAAGCTGAAGGAAGTTCAAGTTACAAGCAAAGGCCATGTCAAACACATACATATGCTTTTCAGAAAATTAGCTGCATCTGTTAAGCAGATGACTGGATGTGCTAGAGACAGGTAAAATTTCTTGTCCCTCAAAAAAGAGGGGAAAAATAGATTTTGAGGATATTCATATGAAAAGAGGTTGGATCCTAATAGTACTCACTTGGGTTCTTATCAACTTTAACTCCATTCCCTCCAAAGCTGCAGGCAATATCAGTAGCCCCATTTTGCTGGTAATAACTGTTGAAGGCATATGATGCATGAGAGATTGTAGTATCTGGCTCATAACAAGGCTGACTAGGCTGAATAGCAGTGCAGTCCACATTCCCAGGACCACAAGCCCAGTCCAAGGCATTCTGCAAGTCCTTTTCAGAAGCCTTACTTGAAGCTATGCACCATGTTGTTCCATTTGAACTGGTAATGTTCGACTCTGTAGTCATTACGGCAGCACCTTTTCCAGTGAAATCCAGGCTATAGACACTTGTCTGGTCAGGATAAAATAAGCCCCAGTTCCTCTCAGATTCCAACCCTGGCTTTCTATTTTCATTGAACAAAGAAAAGACATACACATCAAGCTCCTCTCCAGGCTTTGCAGGAGTACCAGTATTGTTAATGACATGCCGAATCAGATTGGTATTATAGGTCTGAGCATAATCAGGAGTTGCAGCTGACTCCTTAGGTGATCCTTTGGAAGGCCAGCCCGTTTCAGTGACCATGACTTTAATTGTTCTGAAATTTAGAGCCATCAGCGCAAAATAAAGAGCATCAATCTGGGCATCAAACATGTTTGTGTACAGCAAACCAGTGTTTGGATCAATAACTTCTGAAGATGACTCAAATAGAGCGTAGTCTAGAGACACATTGTTCGGAGAGTCTCTGTAAGCATAGTAAGGATAAATATCAATCATGAAAGGTGACTGGTTCTCAGCCAAAAACTCCAGCATGGGCCTCAGGAAGAATGCATGGCTACTATTAAAAGCTCCAGCAGAGGGTGGGAATGATCGGGATAAAACTCCAAGGGAATGGGTACTTGAAACTTTGATCTTCTTGTGTAGACCAACTTTTCTAAGGGCTGCGAGGACATTATTCATGGCAGGTACCACTAAGGCAGAGACATTATTGGGGCTTTCTGTGACTTCAGCACCGACAGTTATGTATGTGATCTTAGTGGCTGGATAGTAAGGAAGGATGCTGTTCTTCAGCCATGTGTCTGCATTTGATTGGAACTGGGAGAAAGGCAATAAGTCTGAATTTGTAATTCCAATCATAAGTTCAACTCCAGTGTTTGAGAAGGCCTTGAGAACCTGAATATTGGAATCATAAATCCTAACATATTTTATGTGATGAAGTTGAACCAGCTGGGCCACTTTATCAGGTGTGGGGAGGTCATCAGCATTTCTTCCATAGCAAACTCCAATTGTGCTTCCCCTGCATAGATCTGTCACAGAAATTGATTAAATTCAAAGTCCTGAAATAAACTGCTGAGGCATTTCAAACTAAGAGAATAACCAGCAACTGCGGCCATCATGATCCACTTAAACAATGGGAGATATAGAAGCTTTTTATCGAGTAAAAGTCACTTCTTTTTAACAAACGTACTAAAGTGCAAAAACAACACAGTAAATTAAAGGGTAACAATTCATTTTAAATGATAATAACACTTAAGAATGTGAGTTAACATGACCTCATGTTTCGACCATCCCATATGACACAGGACAGAACAAATAACTTATATGCAGTCCTTATCCATAAGAGTAATGCTATGAACACAGCAAGTTTCAAACGAATAAGTCCAGCACTAACACTACTTCATTATCTACTACTGACAATTTGCTACCTCAACGGTATTGAAAAAGTTGAGTATGTAGACTTATGTATCCTTAAAGACACACACCATTCAAGCCTTGGTCACAAAGGACAGCGGTCTTACAGACTACTAAACCCCATTGTTGGGAATTTGGGATGCTAAAAATTTAACAAGGTCATATAATTAACAAAAATGACTTCCAATCAAAAATCATAAGTTCAGAACTACTTTGCCACCTACTATAATCATCAAAAGAATACATATGGTATGGTGCATTAGTAACGGAGCTTCTCAAGCACTTAAACTAAAAGATGTTCAGAGTTCTAAACTTGAACTTATTGAAGCTTAACTTCTGTTTGATTCAAAAGCAGTAAAATTAACTCGTGGATTTTCTGAGAATTGAAACAAGTTCAAAAGCCATGCAAATATCATGTGTGCATATAGTCCAACAATAAAGAAAGCTGATAATCACACTGCTTTATATTATATATAAGTATGTCATACTGTTCAAGGACAATTTATAAGGGGTACCCAAACTCAATAATTGCAATCTAGCTGTAACCCACACCCACCCTACAAAATTGCAAAAGTATAAAAGAAAACGATGAATATAGCACAACCCTGTAGACCCAAAAGAAGTTATTAATATTTTGCCCCAAAAATATATAGAATGTAAATAAAGACAGCTTTACCAAGGTTAATAGGCTATTATAACAATAGGTTACTAAAGATACCCAGAAAAAAAGTTTTAAGATAATGATAGTCATTGATTAGTGAGCTGAACCAGGCCTTCTTTCTCAACAAAGACGTCATTACAACAGCCAGAAAGAACAAAAACACCAACATTTTGCACAAACACTGTTCAAAATGTAGATTTGCTCTAATAATAAGGAAGACCAAGTTGTTGTTGAGAAGCGGAGATTAGTCCCATTAAAGAGAATCAAGATCTAAACAAAGCATCCAAAAAAAGACACAGCTGAAACATTTCAAAGACCAACAAAACAGGCATTAATTAAATTTAAACCCCAAGAAGAGAAATGCAGAAGAAGAATCTAGAATAGAGAATAAAGCACGGACCTAAAAGCATAAGCAAAAGTGAAGCTGCAAAGATAAGCCTGAACCCCCTGGCCATTAGGTCTTTCAAGCTAACAATGCTTCTTCTTCTTCTTCTTCTTCTACAAAAGTGATTAGTAACGTTCTTATATCTTCTTATAAAGAATCTAGAGAGGAGGGTAACGGCTCTTTTTCTGTTTAGTAGTTACTAGTTAGTGTAAAAGTAAAGAGTGTAAAACTGTGAACTTGCTTTAAAAGCTTAAAAAGAAGCTTAAAGAGTGATAAATGTGTATTTGTAGGGGGGAAGGCTTTTTTTTTTGTTGGTTGTGGTTTGTGTCAGAAACTCAGGAGGGTGTGTCTGTCAGCATTGGGACCGGACTTCAGATTGATTTATGAATTTTAGTTTAGTTAAACGCCTCGGTTCCGCAAAACTTTTTATTAGGATGTCTGTTTCGTTTTCCACTACTGTATACACACACATTCTCTCTCCCTCTCTCACAGTCCCTCACGACTCACGACACAAACAAACCCACTTGTACTGTCAACGGTCCACGCCTACCAGGAGTGACTAGTGACATAAAAATGTTTAAAATCTCTCTCTCCCTCGTTCCTCTTATCCTATCAATGTCACTGGTATAAAATAAATAAAAGCAGGGCAGAGATTTTTAGTTACGTTATTTTGTGAAAATATATAAATAAAAAAGTGAATAAAAATATGTGTAATATTATTTAAATATTAAAAATTACTGTTAAATAACATTACCAAATACTATTTATTTGATGGTATTTACATTTTCAAGTGACTGGATTTGGGCCTTTTTGTTATTGTAGTTCATTTGGGTGCTTTGGGCTTGTGTATTATACATTTGCGTTTAGGGAATGTCTGGGCTTGGGTTAACTTAGCTAGCTCCATAGCTTTCAGGGGATGCCATAACTGCATCAGATTCTAGTAGGTCACTCCCAACAACATCATGTAAAAGCCCAACACTTTAATGCATGCAGTTTTTTTATAAATGTCTAATTGCACCTAGAAAAGTTTAGTTAGTTCAATTATATTAAAAAAAAAAAAATCTATATATATATATATATATATAAGAAAAATACACACTGGTAACACTCGATTCAGACTCTCATCCAAAAAAATAAACAAAAATCGATCGAGATTAATAATTCTCGCCCATTTTTCATGCAACGATGGATGTTTAACACAATTTAGGCTTTCTATTTTCTTAACAAAAGAGAGAGAGAGAGAGAGAGAGAGAGAGAGTTAAGAGTAATAGTTTACCATAGTAGTGATTCTGACACATGCAAAGATCCAAATTGAACCAACGTACAATCTATTTAAAGCTGAGAGAAAATTTAATTAAATTTCAAATTGAAATTCAATTAGAGTTTAATTTTGCACCACATATCCCATCTAATCTAAACTTTTAAATTATTATGGCAAGTGAATTAATTTAATGTAAAAATTGAATTTCAATTATAGTTTAATTTTATGCTACGTGTCTAATCTAGTCTAAGTTTTTTTAATTTTTGTGCCAAGTGAGTTAAATCGGGGTAGAAAACGAGGAGTCTAATATAAATAAACCATTAAAAAAATAATAATAATAATTAAAAAAAAAACCTAATCATATATCTAACTTTATATATAAAATTAGAGGAAAAGAGAGCTTGAATAATTTTATATTTATGAGCCATTTTTTCTACAACTAAAAATAATTCAAATTTATAACTTTATATATATATATATATATATATATATATATTAAACATCAGAGAAAATTCAATTAGAATCAAAATTGGATTTTGTTTTTGTTAGATTTTCATGAAAATTAAATTGTTTAGATTTTTGCTATTATTTTTTCTCTAAACTAATCAACATATTTTTTTATACTGTTTCTATTCATACATTTTGTATGCTAAGATCTTGAACCTAAAAAATTGTAATTGAGCTAAAAGATCCCAGACACCTATCCCTATTCAATTTAAGAGATACTATTATACTAATATATTATTTATATTTTGTGTTGTATTTAGTAGAATTTCACGTACAATAATTGTAAATTAATATTGTATATGTAGTATCTAATAGTGGTTTTCAAAATTATATACATAATAGTAATGTAATGAGAAACTTGGCATAACTAATATCATAAAAATTATAAGGAAAAACCATTTTAGTACCTCTAAATGTCCTGGTCGAACTATTGTCCTATATGTTTAATAACCTAAGTTAACATCAATAGCATCACTTCAATTTACCATTCCTGTGCGTAAGCACAGATTACCTACTAGTTTTACAAATTTTGAAAACACAATTGCAATAACAAATGTTTTTTTTTTTTTTTTTTTTTTTTTTGGAGATGGAATAACAAATGTATATGATGAGCCTAGGAAATACCATCGTCTATTAGTAATGACGGCTGTTCCCGGATTGAAGGCCACCCACAATGAATCAACGGAAATAAGACCATTGAGGACTTTTCCGTTGGGCATAAATGACGCAGACATTACAACAGCCATTAGAGACAATAAAGGATCTTGACCTAGAAACGTTTATCCAAAGATCCTATATAAACCACCAAGGACAGAGAAGTAGGGTATGTTCTTACTCAAATAATTGCTATTGCTTAATTCACAACAATCTCCTCGTGAGATGTAGCCTAACTTGAGTTTCGAAGGGTCCTCGGCAAACACCACACCAATGTGTCTTGGGATTATTGTTTTTATTTCTTTATAGGCAAGGAGGTTGATTGCCTCTCCAAACTGACGAGGAACTTAATTGAAGAATTTGGCTTCATCAGCTTGGTGTCGTCTGTGGGGACGACTAATTTCTTTTTTACAAAAAATTGTTGCTCTACCAACATCCTCAAGCAACAAAATGGAATTAGACGCATCAAATCAGCCTAATGGGACGCAAATGGCATTACAAATTCAAACTTTGGTCGCCAATGTAGATGAACTGAGCCGACATAACCAGGAATTGAGACAACGGGTATTATGAGAAGGTAGCCGCACCCCACCCAGAAGACGAGATCAACGTCACAATGAAGATGAACGCAGTCCGGAGGGTAGCAATGGGAGAAAGAGCATTGAAAGGATAACACAGCCTTGACCACACCAAAGATGATTTGATAAGGGAGATGAGAAAAGGGATGAAAGACTTGAAGAATGTGATGAAGGGAAAGGTGTCCAAAGATTTGGATAGCATGATAAGGAGGACTGACTATTCTTTCACCGCCAACGTTCTGGAGTGCCCTTTACCACCAAAATTCCATCTCCCATCACTGGAAATGTATGATTGTACGAAGGATCCCCTAGACCATATAGAAACATTCAAGACTAGTTCAGAAAGCACATGCATTCAATAATTAAAATACTTGTGGTGCGAGCGAGAAAAATTGTTTGGCCAAATCCAAAAAGAGGTTGACCACCTTCATTCACCAAGCGAAAAATTTTCACCTTGTGGGAACAAAAAATCTTATAGAGAAAGAAGTCTAGATTATGTTTGGTAACATTTTTTTTTTTTTTTTTTTCAAAAACTTGTTTTTGGACATAGAAAGAATGAAACAATTTTCTTGTAATTTTTAAATCAAAATCATGTTTGGTTAGTTGAAATGAAAAAAGAGTTTTTCTGAAGAAAAAATATATATATATTGAAATACGTTGTTACTAGGATTCAAATTCTGACACTAACTTATTAAATTAGGCGTGTCTTTTCATCGGCTTTTGAAAACTGGAAACTGAAAATAATCTTTTGCCTGTTTTCAATTTGCTTCAAAATTGAGTGTTAAAAACAGTTTTTGTTTTCTGTTCATTTTAGATTGCCAAATAAGTTTTTTAATCAAAAAAAAAAAAATTTTAGAAACAAAAAATAAAGGGAAAAAACAGTTATCAAACATAATCCTAACATCTTCCTTTAGTTTTCCAATATGAGATGAATAATACTTGATAGAGAAGCGGAAAATAATCCATCTCCAGCTCGTCCAAATGGCTCGTCCAGTGCCTACAACGCAGGTTGATCCCAGAGTTTATCCAGAAGAAGGAGAAACGTCCATGAATAATAGCACCATTCCGTAAACTGTCTTCCATGAAGACAGTGATCGTCCATTAGGTTCGTCCATGAGCAATCGTTGGATATCCTTGGACGGAAGCTCAACACTTAGACTAAACCGTCCTACGCCAGACGGACGGAAGCTCAACACTTTGACTTTCGACTAAACCCGCAACTATCTCAACAAACCCTTCGAATAATTTAACTTCCATTAGCGGTTACAGTTTTATATCCGTTGAGGTAGTTAATTCCGGAGTTTTTGGTTTCCACAAATCCTGGGACGGTTATTGGACAAGTAACCGTCTCAGGCTCCCTATATAAGGGACCGGTCTGAACCCGACAGAGGTAAGATTTTCACTTAGACAATTTTCCAAAATACTTGGAACTCCCTTTTCTACGAAACTAACTTCTCCATCGGAGGGGGTTCGACCGGTCTTCTCCGGTCTCCTCTTTGATTGCGTTCCCTTCCTTGCAGGCCATCAACCGTTTCGATAGCCCACCGAAGCCAGGCCATCTACCTTACTGATTCGGAGCGATATCAGTTGGCGCCGTCTGTGGGAAGCGAAGGTTGTTTTGCGACTTTCTTTTCCGCGACAAAGGGTTAGGATGGTCAGGACCAGGTCGAGGGCTACTAGCCCTGGCCGTCAGGGAAGCAGAGGCGCTTCAAGTGATCCCCAGCGTGATCGCCAATCTGCACCAGTCATGCAGACGTCACCCGTTCAGAATATGCAATCCATGGCGGCTGCAATGGCGGAATTGACTCGCCAAAACCAGGAGTTAAGGATGGAGATCACTCAGAGGAGACAGACACGTGAGGAACACGCAGGGCAGACACAAGGCCATGGTGACACACAGAATACTGAGATTGGAAGTCAGTTTAAAGGCGCCACCTCAAGGACAGTGCCACACTTAAAAGAGGAGATGGACCAAATGAAGAAAGTCATGGAGGAGATGAAGGAGAACATGAGGAGAACGAATCCTATAGAGGATTTGGTCCACAGGACTGACTCTCCTTTTACGGCTTCCATCAATGGCCACCCTCTACCATCAAAGTTCAAACTACCTTCCCTGGACTCGTATGATGGGACACGTGACCCCTTTGATCACATTGCAACATTCAAGACAACAATGCACCTTCAAGGGGTCCCTGATGAAATCATGTGTCGAGCCTTCCCTACTACCCTTAAAGGCCCGGCACGAGTTTGGTTCAGTAAAATCCCCCCAAGTTCCGTAAGTTCTTTCGAAGAGTTAAGCAAATTGTTTGTTAACAATTTCATCGGGGGACAGAGGCACAAGCGCTCTTCGTCCAGCTTACTGACCATAGAACAAGGGGAGAACGAAAGCCTGCGGTCATTCATCACTCGCTTCAACAGAGAAGCCCTTAGTGTGGACGAGGTGGACGACAAGCTTCTACTAGCAGCCTTCCACAACGGGATTAATTCGGATTTATTTATCCACAAGCTATACGAGAAGGAGCCTCAAACCATGGCCGAGCTCGTCCATTCGGCTCAGAACTTCATGAATGCAGAAGATGCAATCATAGCCAAGAAGAGGAAAAGAGCTGAGAGGATGGAAGCGCACCCAGCTCGACACTCAGAACAAGCCCCTCGTCCAAAGAAGGGACGGACGGAAGATAGGAAGGAACGAGATGGCAGGAAGACAGGTCCCTTGGGAAGAAGCCAGAATTACACGCCCTTGAACGCTCCACTTGACCAAGTGCTCATGCAAATCAAAGACGAGCCTTCTCTAAAATGGCCGGAGAAGATGAAGGGAGATCCCAATAAGCGCAATAAAAGTAAATATTGTCGCTTCCACAGGGACCATGGGCATGACACGGATGAATGTTATGATCTGAAACAGCAAATTGAGAATCTTATCAGACAAGGGAAGTTGAGACACTTCGTTGGAAGGGATCATAAAGATGAGAAGTTGAAAGGAAAAATGGAGGAATCGTCCCGGCCCCCATTAGGAGAGATAAGGATTATCATTGGAGGAAACTCGACAGGGCAATCTGCCAAGTCGAAGAAGACGTATCTCAAGGTGGTACAAAACGTCCAACTCTCTGGACGACCACAAAGGACGAGACTAACGGACGAGCTGGCCATTTCTTTCACCAACGAAGATGCTGAGAGGATCCATCACCCGCATGACGATGCGATTGTCATTACTCTGCTTATTGCAGATTATACGACCAGGAGAGTATTAGTTGACAATGGAAGCTCAGCAGATATATTGTACTACCCCGCCTTCCAACAGATGAGGCTTGGACGAGATCAACTTCGTCCAGTATGCTCGCCGCTGATAGGGTTTGGAGGAATGAAGGTGCAGCCCGTGGGTACCATTACATTACCAGTTGTGGTAGGGTCATACCCGCAACAGATAACCAAGGAAGTCAATTTCCTCGTGGTAGACTGTACTTCTTCATACAATGCCATCATTGGAAGACCCACTCTTAATAGTTGGAAGGCGATAACCTCGACCTATCATCTATCAGTCTAATTCCCTACGGAGTACGGGATAGGACAAGCACAAGGAGATCAGTTGGCAGCTAGAGAATGCTACTTAGCCATGATGGCTTTGGACGAACAGGTGCAGACAATGAGCATCGAGGAAAGAAGAGTTATTGCAGAGCCCACGGAAGTGTTGGAAGATGTTCTTTTGCAAGAAGATGATCCTGAGAAATTTACCAGAATTGGAACAGGTATGAAGGAGAAGGCAAGAGAAGACCTCATCCAGTTCCTGAGAAAAAGTATCAACGTTTTCGCATGGAGTCATGACGACATGCCAGGAATCGACCCAAGTGTGATCACTCATCGATTGAATGTGTACCCCTTTTTTAAGCCCATCCGTCAGAAGAAGAGGGTATTCGCTCCCGAGAGGGACAAGGCAATCAAGGAAGAGGTTCAAAAACTGACCACGGCAAAATTCATTAAGGAAGTCTATTACCCGGATTGGTTAGCCAATGTGGTGATGGTGAAGAAAGCTAATAGAAAGTGGAGAATATGTGTAGACTTCACTGACTTGAACAAAGCATGTCCCAAGGATAGTTATCCTCTGCCACGCATTGATCAATTGGTGGACTCTACTGCTGGCCATCAGTTGCTGAGCTTCATGGATGCCTTCTCAGGATATAATCAGATCAAGATGGATGAAGCTGATCAGGAAAAAACTTCCTTCATTACCAGCCAAGGCTTGTTTTGCTACAAAGTGATGCCCTTCGGCTTGAAGAACGCAGGGGCAACTTATCAAAGGTTAGTGAATCATATGTTTCGTCCACAAATAGGACGGAATGTGGAGGTTTATGTCGACGACATGCTTGTGAAGAGCATAGACGAGGGAAGCCATCTAGACGACCTACAGGAAACCTTTGAAACACTTCGGCGATATAAGATGAAGTTGAACCCAAGCAAGTGTGCATTCGGAGTATCGTCGGGAAAATTTCTGGGGTTCATGGTCTCGCAAAGAGGAATTGAGGCAAATCCGGACAAGATCCAGGCTATATTGAACATGGAGCCACCGAAGAATATCAAGGAAGTCCAATCCCTCACAGGACGAGTTGCCGCTTTGAACAGGTTTGTTTCGAAAGCCACAGATAAGTGTTTACCTTTCTTTAAAGTCCTCAGGAAGGCATTTGAGTGGACGGACGAATGCCAAAAGGCCTTCCAAGACCTGAAGGACTATCTCACAACTGCCCCATTATTAAGTCCATCCGTGCAAGGAGAAGAACTGTACTTATACTTAGCGGTGTCCCCACATGCCGTAAGTTCAGCTTTAATCAGAGAAGAGGGGAAAATACAAAAACCGGTGTACTACACTAGCCGGGCACTCAGAGGAGCAGAGGGAAGATATCCGCTCATGGAGAAATTGGCTTTTGCACTGATAACGGCTTCTAGGAAGTTGAGACATTACTTCCAAGTTCATGTCATCAATGTCATGACGGACCATCCGCTTAAGAAGGCAATGAACAAGCTGGAAGCCGCAGGACGACTAATTCAGTGGGCAGTTGAACTCAGTGAATTCGACATTCGGTACCAACCGAGAAATGCAATAAAGGCTCAAGCCCTAGCAGATTTCATCGCAGAGTTCACTCCAAGTTACGAAGACCTGGGGGAAGGAGAGTACAACAACAAATGGGTCGTCCATGTAGATGGATCATCTACATTATATGCTGGAGGAATAGGAGTTGTTTTGCAGTCGCCAGAAGGGGACAAATTGAAATACAAGGCCCGTCTGCAATACCAGACTACTAACAATGAAGTGGAGTATGAAGCCCTTTTAAAGGGGTTGGAACTGGCCAAATCTGTAGAAGCAGACTCAATACTTGTCCTGGGAGACTCTCAACTCATCATAGGCCAAGTCAATGGAACATGTGAAGCCAAGGAAGACAGAATGAAGAAATATCTAAGGAAGGTAGTACGCCTTGTGAAGAAATTCAAAAAAGCAGATTTTGTTCAAATCCCAAGGGAAGAGAATGTGGAGGCAGATACTCTGGCGAAGGAAGCATCTGCGAATGAGGCGTTGGACGATATAGATGATGTACACTACATGCCAAGTATAGACCTTCCAAAACTGATGCAGATAGAGGGAGAAGGAAATTGGATGACCCCAATAGTGTCCTACTTAAAGGACGGAAGGCTTCCAGAAGAGAAGGACGAAGCTAGGAAGCTCAGGGTCAAGTCAGCCAAGTATGTGCTTATGGACGAGGTGTTATACAAGAGAGGTTTTTCCCAGCCTCTTTTAAGATGTTTGGCTCCGGACGAAGCAAATTACATGTTGAGGGAGGTTCACGAAGGATCATGCGGGAACCATTCGGGAGCCAGATCACTCGTCCATAAAGTCATCCGTAGCGGATTCTATTGGCCAACCATCCAAGCTGATGCTAAAGCATATGTCAAAGTATGTGATCAATGTCAACGCTTCAGCAATATTCCCAGACAACCAGCAGAATATCTCACGCCAATGATTGCCCCTTGGCCTTTCGCGCAATGGGGACTAGACATTTTGGGGCCCTTTCCTATTGGAACTCGGCAAATGAAGTTTCTGGTGGTGGGAATAGATTACTTCACAAAATGGGTGGAAGCTGAACCCTTAGCCAAAATTACGCAGCAGAATGTCAAGAACTTCGTCTGGAAGAACATTGTATGCAGATTCGGAGTACCTAGAGTACTAGTGTCTAACAAGGGACGACAGTTTGACAACACACCTTTCAGGGAATTTTGTGAACAGCTTGGAATGAAGAACCATTACTCCTCACCCTCCCACCCACAGGCCAATGGCCAGGCAGAAGTAGCGAACCGATCCTTGCTGAAAATCATCAAGACTCGGCTCGAAGGGGCAAAGGGAATATGGCCGGACGAATTACCAGGTGTCTTATGGGCTTATAGAACGACAGCGAGAACTCCAACAGGAGAAACTCCTTTTAAACTAGCCTACGGAAGCGAGGCAGTTATACCAGCAGAAGTACACATGACGAGCCACAAGGTGAGGAAGTATCAAACTGAAGAAAACGAGGAACAGCTCCGTCTTAACCTTGACCTTATGGACGAGGTCAGGATGGATGCAGAACAGAGGACAGCAAGGTACAAAAATCTCATGGCAAGACAATATGACGCTATGGTGAAGCCTAGGCGTTTCAACATCGGGGATCTCGTCTTGAAGAGGGTTACCTTGGCAACAAGAAACCCGGCCTACGGGAAACTTGGCCCAAATTGGGAAGGACCTTATAGGGTTATCAACTGCAAAAGGCAAGGATCCTACTATTTGGAAGCTTTGGATGGGCGGAGGCTGGAACACCCTTGGAATGTTGAGCACCTCAGGAAGTACCATCAGTAAGTGCTGACTCTTCACCAGTGTCCTTGGACGAGATATATGGACGAGCTGGAAGTGTTTACTACTATCAAGTGTTTTTAAGTATTTTAATAATCCCCTAGAAAGTACATTAGTGTTTTCACTTTTGTGCTATTCATGGATGAGTTGGCTTGTATTTTTAATTCAATAAGGCACTAGCTCATGAGCATGCGCTATACCTGTGGACAAATGTTTACATAAGTTTGGATTTTCAAATATATATATATATTGTTTTCAAGTATATTATTGGAATCCTTAAATGTTCATTCAGATTGATCCGCAAGAAGAAAGCAAGCAGGAACGAATGAAATCCTTGGACGCAAGGATATATCGTTCATAAGCCTTCCTCCAATGGAAAGATGAAAAGGTACATCCGTCCATAATCCTGGACGAGATGAAACCTAAACTGAAAATTAAGCTAAGGTCCATCCGTCCAGAACATAGGACGAGATGAAACCTAACCTGAAAATGAAGCTAAGGTCCATCCGTCCAGAACATAGGACGAGATGAAACCCAAGCTAAAAATAAAGCAAGTTTCTTCCGTCCAGAACATGGGACGAGATGAAAAGGGCATACTCGTCTAGACCTCAAGACGAGGTGAATTCCCAAAAGTGTTCGTCCGAGACACGGACGAGCAAAGACTTCAAAACTAGCTTAACAATCCATTGCATTGGACGAGAAAACGCTAAAAGTCTAATTATCAAGGACGACAAAATGATCGTCCATAATTTTGGAATGATGAAAAATCTAGCCAAAAGGAATCAATTTACTTTATCTTGGTGATGTAATAAAATTCACCCACATGCCCAAGACGAGGTGAGCTGAATTCCTAGATGGACGAACCACACTGCTGATATGAAAATAAAAATTTCATACATAAAGCAGGAAACGTGTATATTCAAACACAATGGAAGTAAAAATAGAAGTATTCATTTCTTTCATGAAATTCGAAGGGTGGACGATCAACGTCCAAAAACCCCTTCAGTTTGGAATATGAAAATGTATATAAAACTCGTCCATAATCCTGGACGAGATGATTGTACTTGCATGGACTTTAAAAAAGAAAAAGAAGTAAAAAGCCCAAAACAACAGGCACTTCTATGAAAAGGCAAATAAAAGTAAATTTTCCAAGGAAATAAATTTCACTTGGGCAAGCTCGTCTTGGGGTCGTCCTGAATGACTTCAGTGTTAGCATCGTCCATGATGTTGACGTCCTCGGAACTCGTCTGCAACACGGAACTCTCTGTAGCAAGAGGAAGCTTGAACGAGTTGAAGTCCAAATCAGGATACGCCTCTTTGGCATCAGCACGGAAGTCTTCATACCCAGCTGCATAATGACTGTCTAGACGATTCTTATACTCGTCAGACTTCTTAAAAGCAGCAATCGCTTCCTCACGTGCCTTCTCCAAGGACGAGGTAAGCTCTGAAACTTGTCCCTCGAGATGGACGATGCGGGTATCCTTCTCTAAGTTGTCAGCTTTGAGCTCCTCCACTTCGTTCTTCAACTTCGTCTCGCTTCCCAGCAGACGATTAAAATCCTCTGTCAACCTAGTGACCTCCCCCTTCTTGAGCAAAACCTCATGACCCAGCTCCTTAGCCTTATCCTTGGCTGTCTTGGCCTCTGAAGCAAGCTCCTTGGCCTGGCAGGTCGCTGTATAAAACTTTGACATAGCCTGCATTTGGACGAAAAGGAGTTAGACATTTCATTCAAAATTAAATGTCTACACACAAGGACGAGGAAGAAACTTACCTTGAAAAGGTCATGGATGCTAGAACGCTCAAACTCCTTCACTGACATGTTGTAACATTCGTTAACCTCATGATCAGTGACGATCCCTTTGAACGTCCTCCATGCATAACCCTCGTCCAGAACCAAATTAGAGGGACGATCAGAGGACTTAGACGGGTCAGGCTTGTGAGAAGTTTTGGGAGCAGGGGGAGGATCAGACGGAACAGGATGAACTGTTTGGACGGGCTCCACGTCCACCACAGGCTCGTCCAAGTTCACTGTTGGTGGAACGAACTTGGGAACCTTTGGATGGGAAGTCCTTGGTTTTTGTTTTTTATGGCCACGACGACTGGGGAGGTCGTCCAGATCCACAGTACTCGAGATTGATTTAGACTTCCTCTTCCCAGCCTGGACGGAAGCCACTTTAGCAGTAGGGGCAGCAACATCCTCGTCCCCGCTAGCCACTGTTTTCTCTTTGTTTTCCCTCATCGTGCTTATTCCTATGATGAGGAAATTTAATAATAAAAAAAAAAAAAACATATATATAATAAGATAAAAAAAAAATTAAAAAAAAAAAAAGGAAAGGAGAGCTGAAACAGTGGACGATCACTTACTTCGACGAGTGAGCTCCTCGTGACTTAAGTTCTCAGCAGTAGGAGTTGGACCGAGTCCCCAAGTTGCTAGACGAGTAAAAGTAACCAAGTCGTGGAAAGTCCTTCTTGGAAAAGTGCGAACCACTTCTATCTGATCCAAGAAAAACTTATCCAAACGTGGACGAACGACAGCTGCATCACCATGATAAAGGGTTAGACGACTGACAGAAAAATTTTTTGAAGGACAAACAAGATAAAATGGAAAGAAAAACATACCCTCAGGACGAAGACGACCTAGAGGGCTGGTAAAAGGAGGGAAGAGGGGAATACCCACATCAGCTGGGTCCCCAGCCCAATTTCCAGAAATAATAAAAAATTCTTTTTTCCAAAGCCGGTCAGACGAACTACGGCCCGTTATTAAACTGTAATATGAACCTCTGGACGAGAACTGGTAGAACCCAGCAGATTTTTTGATCTCTGAGGGCTTATAACAGTAAAGGAACTCGTCCACTGTAATTGGACGGTTCCCTTCCAATGCCTCACGCCATAATACTTGCATGGCAACTATCGTCCTCCAACCATTGGGGTTGAGCTGGTTTGGCCCAATACCCAACCTTTGGAAGAGATCTCTGCAGAAAGAGTTTAAGGGAAACCTAAGGCCAGCCAATAGGTAAGAAGCGTATACCCCTAAGCCAGAGGAAGGGGAACAACACCATTCTCCAGGCTGGGGTAGACGAGGGTTAAGCTCTTTAGGGATTTGATATCTATCTATAAGAGTTTTTAACTTAGCACCGTCTAAGGTGGATGCTACTTCTGGGGCACAACTATAGATTACATCTTCGTCCTCTTCCTTGTCTTGAGGAGGACTTGATGGCTGTCTGGACGAACTAGCCCCAGATCCGGAAGCCGCCCTACGTCGTTGTTCCTGAAATTCCTCTAAGGGAATGCCAGGAACCCCAGACGAGTAATGCTCGTCTGAGGAATCACTACAGGACGAACTATCTGCACTACCGTCACTCTCAGAAGAACCGTCCTGGTAGTCGTCTATCTCTCTCTCTAGACTAGAAGATGAAGGCATGGTTGAAATGTAGAGGACTTAAAATGAGAGCCTAAAAAGAAAAAAAGAAAGAGGAAATACCTGATGAAACTAGGACGAGAGCTAGACGAAAATCTTGGACGAGTTGGCAGAAGAGAGAATGAGGAAAAAAGTGAGGGGCATGAAAGAGAATGCGCTATTTATAGGCCCCAGCAACAGGGTCAACGAAACGACACTCACCACTCAGAGATTGACACGTGGCAATCCCGTTGGGAAACGAGATCGACGCAACTGGCCAACCAACAGTTTCGTGACACGTGGCGTACGAAAAAGCGAAATTTTGTTGAAATCACGACAATGTCCTGGACGACCCTTTGAACAAAGGGGCAACTGATAGAGAAGCGGAAAATAATCCATCTCCAGCTCGTCCAAATGGCTCGTCCAGTGCCTACAACGCAGGTTGATCCCAGAGTTTATCCAGAAGAAGGAGAAACGTCCATGAATAATAGCACCATTCCATAAACTATCTTCCATGAAGACAGTGATCGTCCATTAGGTTCGTCCATGAGCAATCGTTGGATATCCTTGGACGGAAGCTCAACACTTAGACTAAACCGTCCTACGCCAGACGGACGGAAGCTCAACACTTTGACTTTCGACTAAACCCGCAACTATCTCAACAAACCCTTCGAATAATTTAACTTCCATTAGCGGTTACAGTTTTATATCCGTTGAGGTAGTTAATTCCGAAGTTTTTGGTTTCCACAAATCCTGGGACGGTTATTGGACAAGTAACCGTCTCAGGCTCCCTATATAAGGGACCGGTCTGAACCCGACAGAGGTAAGATTTTCACTTAGACAATTTTCCAAAATACTTGGAACTCCCTTTTCTACGAAACTAACTTCTCCATCGGAGGGGGTTCGACTGGTCTTCTCCGGTCTCCTCTTTGATTGCGTTCCCTTCCTTGCAGGCCATCAACCGTTTCGATAGCCCACCGAAGCCAGGCCATCTACCTTACTGATTCGGAGCGATATCAATACTAATTGTTAAAACTCCTCTCTTATTTGTTGAGGAAGACTTATAACATCTTCCTTCATCATTTTCAATTCGTGACTTGCAACATTTCTTTTTAGGGTTTGGCTTACTTCATAATACTTTTTTAACTGAAATCTCTTTTTATTTTAATAAGAAACTGTCACATTACCCACTAACTAAATAAAAGGTGGAGATTAAAACCCACAACCACTTACTATTGTGTATTTAAAACAAAATGACATCTTTAGTTAAAAAAGTACTGGAGGTAAGCCAAACTTTACTTTCTATAACATTTTCACTCTTTTTATTACGTGAAAGTTGGGACTTGTATATTCTTAATTATTTATTTGTACCAAAAATTACTCAAGTTAGGGAAATGTTGAATTTCATAGCATGGTTCCTAAAGTTTAATTCTACCAGAGAAGGAAGGTCCTTGATGACAAAGAAAAAAAAGGACTCATAATGGGGCACTGAATTAGGGACCTCATTTCAAAGCCTATAAAAGAGGGGGTTTTACACCACACATCGGTATGTAAGCATATTAATTAAGAAATCTCTTAGTAAACAAAAAATTATTTTAAAAAAAAAAAAATCTTTTTCTGACTTTCTTCAATTAAGTCTTTTTCTTTTTGCAAGTGTTCGAGGTCTTAATTAATTTTACAAATTCTTACGTCATCAGTTATTATTTGTGATGCCATAGTAGTCCACCATCTAGTTAAACCTCAATTTGTCCTTAAAACCTTGAAAATCTCTTCTTTTTTTCTTCTTTTCTATTTTTTTTTTTTTTTTTTTTTTTTCTTATTAGCATTTGGTTTTTAGTATTGATTATAACAAGAGACTAGGGATAACATGACTGGACTAGGTAGAATCATCGTGCCTCATCCCCACTTTTGGGCAAGGAAAACTCGTAATGGGCGAGAGCGAAGCAAGTCATGTCAAAGCATGATGGAGGCTTTTTTTTCCCATCCCTAATGAGAGGGTTTCAACAATGATGAGATGGGGATAAAAAAGAGAAAGGGATTATGGTACGAGTTTTGATAGAGAAAAAGATGAGTGTTTTGGGTAGAGCCGGTCCAAGATTGTTTAAGGCCAATGACGAGAATTTTATAGGGGTTTTTTTACATTTAAATATCACTTAAATAATATTTATTTATTTTTATTTAATTTCAAATCTATTATTAATTCTTACTTTTTTTTTTTTTTTTTGGATACAAGATAGAATTCTACTATAACCTAATCTAAGTGTATATGTGTGTGAAGCTCCCTCCTGGAGACTTAAACCCCGGCCCTTGCCCTCCACACTCTACAAGCACTTATACTTGTAGAGTGATCATCGCACCAAGGGTGTGCGGTGGTAATTCTTACTTATTAATATGACTAATTCACCTAAAATGAGCAAATGATAATTACTATATAGGTTTTACAAACTGACATATCACTAATAAAAGAAAAGTTATTCAAACATTCATTTTATTATATTATTTAAGCAACACCAATTATATTCCTATCACATCAATTTGTAAATTTTTTTCCTGAAATTTGTATTAGCTTTTGCATTTTTCATACACCTAATGGTGACTGTGTTGTATTTCTTTTAATTCTTTTTTCTTTTCTTTTTTTTGTGGAAAAAATGCTAAACTTATTACAAATATTACTACAAAAAGCTTACAAACTGATGTGGCAATAAGGTGGCACTTCAACAAAAGAATAAATGAATATTGAATTACTTCATTGGTGACATATCAATTTGTAGGACCTATGTAATAAAACTTGTAATATACTAGTATCACTCTAATATTTTAGGCCTTCTTAAGATTGGGAAAAAAATATGCACCTAACTCACGCTTTTTCTTTAATTAAAAAAAAAAAAAAAAAAAAAAAAAACTTACTGCCCCATGTTTAGGGGGGAATAATAATTTAATATGTATTTTATATTTAAAAAAAATAAAAAATTGGTGCCTAAACTCTAGCTCATGGTTATCTTTGGTCCATGAAGTTTGAAATGATTGCTTTTAATCCCTTGAAATCTTAAAGTGTCACTTTAGCACCTAATAACATGTATAATATAGTAATGATGTGTCAATTTTTAGTTCGATGACATCATTGTTTTGTTGGAGAGATTTAATGGATGTTGATGAAATGACCAAAAGTGATCACTTAAAGGTTTTTAGGGACTAAAAACAATCATTTCAAAATTTTCATAGACTAAAATTGTTTAAAAGGATAAAGATTTTGGGACCAACAATGTATTTTGCCTAAAACTTTTATTATAAATATAATATGTATATAGAAGATTAAATTATATATAAATATTGAATAATATATACATACTTAGGGCAGGCAAAAAGTGAGAAGAGATAGGACGAGATGAGACAAAAAATCTTGTTCAAGTTGGGGCAGGAGAGGGTGGGTCAAGTAGGGTGGAAATTTGGAACATTTTTGCCATCACATTGGATCATGCAAAACCCAAAAAAAAATGAAAAATGGATAACACCATTCACAAAAATGCACAAAAGAAAACCACTTAGTATTGATGGTGCTAAAAAGCTATATAGATATTTTTAGCACCACCAAATACAAATTTATGACTACATTGATGGAGGCAAAGCCAAATAATTTGGCGCCACAGCTACATTGCACAGCTAAAAGTGGCTGTGCATTGTAGCTCATAGGTAAAATAAAAAAATAAAAAATAATAATAATAATAATAATAATAAATTAATTATGTGTTTACACTGCTTTATTTAAAATATATTATTTTATTCATGTGTTCACACTGCGTCGTAGTGAATATATTATTTTATTGTATTGTTTATATTATTTTATTATGTTGAAAGTTAAAATAAAACTACTGATGTTCGATATTTTGTAAAGTGAGAAGGTAAGATAAATAAAATAACTTTTTGTGGAGCCATATTACTATATTTGTGGCTCCACCAATGTGGATGCTATTACATCTGGGAATGCATTTCTGATTTGCAACATGCTATAGTGTGATGTATATTTGCATAACACTACAGCTTCATGCAAATGAAAATCTTCTTTTTTTATTCCCCTCTCTCCTCTAACATTCTTCCTCCTCTTTTATATTTGCTAGATGTAAGTAGAAAACATATTATTTTAATGTGATGGAATGAACCAAAAAAAAAAAATATATATATATATATATATATGTATATAATGCAATTTTTTGAATATAAAATAAATAAAATGAGTTTGATGCAAAAATGCAAAATTTGGCTGGCAGTTTTAAGTCTTAAGTCTCAAGTCTACATCCCTCATTTGTGAAAAGCTAGTAAAGCTAGTAGACAGTTTGTTTTGAAAATAACTTATTTAGCTAAAATTGAATTTTTTGTTGTTGAAAGTACTATAGATAAAACTTAAATGTAGCTGGTGAGACCTATGAAAATATCAAAGAGTGCAATAAAACCCATGAATAGTAACAAAAATAAATTAAATAGTAAAAAAAACTGGTTTTTTAAACGAATGTCAAGTGCAACAGGATGAATAAAGCATAGAGTAGTTTAAGAAAGAGCAAAACTTAGGTACAGTACTTAGGTGCTGTTCCTTAGGTTCCTTTTTTAAGATTCTGCTATGTGGATTTTTTCTTATGAAAAAAAAGTATATTTTTTAGTTAAATTGTCCTATGGTAGAATCTTAAGAGGGGAACTTAAGGAACAGTACCTAAACTACAATACCTAAGTTTTTTTTTTGAGAAACAAACACATATAAGAGAGAGAGAAAGAGATTATAACACATTATTTAAGAGAGAGTGTTGTGTGTAATATAATGTTCCTAAGTTTTATCCTTTAAGAAATGAATTAAAACCAAAATGTTATATTTATTTGCGCGGTCTTCTTCGTTTGAATTTTCCTTTAGTGTCCACTTTTATTAGTCTTTTAATAACAAATCACAAATACTATAAAATTCTCAGTCTCTCTCTCTAAAGAAAGACTGAGTCTGCTTCTTCTGAAACCCTAGAACCAGTTAGAATATATTCGCAAAGCAAATCCGAAAACCCTTATCATGAAGACTAAGACGCCATTGAATCAACTCAAGCTCTCCGTGCCTGCTCAAGAAACCCCTATCACTTCCTTCTTGTACGATTCCCTATTCCTCTTTTTTCAATTCCATCTTTTTTTCTAATTCATCTTTCTTACTTCTAAACTATCGATCTTTGTAATTGCTTATCATTCTTTCTTTGCTTCTTTGATTCTCTTTGCTTCTGCTCTGTTTGCTTACCGTTAAAATGTATTAAAAAAAAACAGCTAAGAATTTGGAAGTTTGTGTCTTTAGCTTTTTGATTTTGATCATCAGCTCACTGATTGTGGGGTAAAGTGTAAATGTTTAATTTCATATTTGGGAGCAAAGAAACTCATTAACCCTTTTTCACTATAATTGTTCTTATTGGATTTTTTTTTTTTTTTTTTTTTTTTTTTAATTTCAAGTTGGGATTTAAAAGAATTGAAAAAACAATAGGATTAATTTAATTTTACTTTTTTCCTGGATACGCTCAAAAGCAAGTTTAAGAAAAAAAATTTCTTGATTAAATAAGGTAAATTTTCAGGACTGCAAGTGGCACATTTCATGATGGAGATTTTTTCTTAAACCAGAAAGGGTTGCGGCTCATCTCTGAAGAAAAGGTGTCCCGTGTAAGTATATCTTGATTCGGTTCCTATCTTGTGGGCACTTGTGTGTTTGGCTGAATCATATGTGCTTGTTTTAGTTTTTATCAGTAATATATGATATATTTTACTTTCAATCTGTGTGAATAAAAATTATCGGAATTTGGAGGAGTTCTGCAGTGATAATGAGTCTCTTGATGAGGTCAAAGTGCTAATGAGGTCTAAATTATACAACAGTACTGTAAACTAAGTTGATACTACTAGTTCACTAATCCTTTTACTGCCTTTTGCTGTCCCAATATTTTGTATCTTCTACCTTGGTGAATTGCTTTCCCTTATAAGTCATCAACTACATTTCCAGGAGTTTGAACAGGTCATGTTTAAGTTAACCCTGCAAAACCTTAATCTCGGAGAACTGGGAAAGCAGCCCTTTTGGTCCAAATTTAAATTTTTACAGTTCAGATACATTTTTTTGGGTAGTTTTCTTGTTCTTTTTCCAATTTAACCTTTTTTTTTCATCCTTTAGCAGTTCATGCCAGCCTTTCTCTTTTTGTAATTATTTTTGGTATGCTTCTTGGAGACTTCTGAAAGCTCCAAATTTGATGTTAGTGACTAGTCAACCCATCTCCTAATTAAAAGACATAAGTCCAACATTTTCAAGTGCCATGCCTCTGATGATAGATATCATCATACCTATTTCAAACAACTTGGCTTCTTATTCCATTAGGACTTATTGCACACCCTCTTCACCTTCATGCTTTGTATTGGTGTTGTCTTATTTTTTGTATTCTTTGGGATTAAGGCTTGGCTGTTATTGTTCATTTTCATACAACACTTATCCTTCATTGCCTACTACCCCCCCCCCCCCCCCCCCCCTCCCCCACTTTTGTTTTATCTATAAGATACTTGAGCCCTCATAAAATTAGCTTTTCTTGTTGTGTTTGGACAGCCTTCTGACAGTAAGGAGCTAGATATCGAATTCTCATTGGAAGATCTTGAGACTATTAAAGTCATCGGAAAGGGAAGCGGCGGTGTAGTTCAGCTTGTTCGCCATAAATGGGTTGGAAAATTATTTGCCTTGAAGGTCATGGTTCCAGCAAAACCAATTTTTGGACTTGCCTATATATAATAATATATTTATTGTTAGAATAGTGGTTAAATGATTAAATTTACCAATTTTTAAGTTTTTAACAACTTAAGCTTTTAGGACAAGTAGTAGTTTATCAATTATCATATAATTTTAACTTTCAACTCAAAACTTTATATGGTTACATGTCACGTGAAGTAATGAAAATGATGTTAAAACTTTTAATTTCATTGAGAGTATATGAATTCTTTTTAAGGTCTGAATACATATAGGGGGAATTCTAAAAAATAATATATATAGGGGGAATGACTATATACATTCTTGGAGAAGTCAAGTGCGAAGGTGACAGGTGATTCTGTCTTTAGTCATATAAGGGGTATGTGCTACGGATGAAAATGCAGTAGGAAAAGCATGGAAATGTGTGGTAAGGGAGAGGATGGCCTGCATAATTAGTAATTACTACTTGCTAGTTTAAATGGCAGGGATTGAAGTTTAAATAGTTATGGGAGCTTATCAAAATTGACTTAGTGGAGACATGGGGTAAGACCAAAATAAGTGACTATGTACGAAACTACAGACTGGCAGAACTGGAAATCTGTTGGCCTGCTTCTCTAATTATTTATGGTGCTGGCTTGTCAACCTCTTGGTAACCTATTATTGAAATTACAATCCTCTATATTTGTTATGGCATCATTTCTTTGTTTTATCTATAATTTTGGACAATTGAGGCTAACATCTTATTCAGAAACTTGCTTTGACATCTTCTCTCAATGTATTTGCAATTGTGGCTTCTTCTATGTTGAGTTCAGTGTTACATTACATATACTAAGATCTCAAATGATCTAGACATTAGCACTTCTGATCTAGGTAGTCGTCTTTGTGTTAACCAGAAGGTACTTTTTTATAACAGGTCATCCAAATGAACATACAAGAGGATATACGTAAGCAGATTGTGCAGGAGCTGAAAATAAATCAAGTATCTCAATGTTCAAATGTTGTAGTTTGCTATCATTCTTTCTATCACAATGGAGCTATTTCCCTTGTGTTAGAATACATGGATCGTGGATCCCTAGCAGATGTGATTAGACAAGTTAAAACGGTTCTTGAACCATATCTTGCTGTTGTCTGCAAGCAGGTCTATGAGCTAATTTCCTCTTGCTTTAAGACTAAGTTAAGATTGATAAGTCTGCAACATTTGAAGAAAGTCTTGTCATATGACTAAAGATCTACATTTATAATCCAGGTTTTACTGGGTCTTGTGTACCTGCACCATGAAAGACATGTAATACATAGGGACATCAAACCATCCAATTTGCTGGTAAACCACAAAGGGGAGGTGAAGATTACTGATTTTGGTGTGAGTGCAGTGCTAGCTAGCTCTATGGGTCAAAGGGATACATTTGTGGGAACCTATAACTACATGTCGGTAGGTGGAGTTTCTTACCTTCTATAACACCCTAATTCATTGCTCCAATTATTAATTTATTTATTATGATGCAAGCTCTTGCTTTAGTGCTTAAAGCATATTGTTTTCTCATTTCAATCCTACATAAAGCATATTCTGGTGGGATGATTATCTCCCCCCCCCCCCCCCCCCTCCCCCCCCAAAAAAAAAAATTTGATGTTTTTTCTAATGCTTTTAATTTGTGTTTTAGCCAGAGAGAATCAGTGGGAGCACTTATGATTATAGCAGTGATATTTGGAGTTTGGGCATGGTAGTACTTGAATGTGCAATAGGACGGTTTCCTTATATGCAATCTGAAGATCAGCAAAGCTGGCCAAGCTTTTATGAGCTTTTGGAGGCAATTGTGGAAAGCCCACCACCTTCAGCTCCATCAGATCAGTTCTCCCCAGAATTCTGTTCATTTGTGTCAGCCTGGTAATGAACTATGTGTGTTCATGTGATATTCTATTTTGTTAGTTTGGTGTGTTGCAGTTTTGACTTTGTCAGCCTTTAGGTGTAAATGTTTTCTCTTTCTGTCATGTAGACTTTTGATTTTTGGACTACCAGCCATTTCAATGTTTTTATTATTTTAAAGCCTTTATAGGTATATATTTTTTACCCCAAGTTGTGTACCTAGTAAGTTAAAGTTGATGTTTGGTTCTTGAGTAGCCTAATCCCACCTATTCATTCTACTTATTCAAATGTTAGAGAGGCCCTGTTGAAGCTGCATTAATTCTATTGTGGGATGACTGTTCAAGAAATTGATTTTGCTTGAGAAGTATGAGGAGCTGTGTTATCATTATAGCTATAATGTTATTGTGAGAGAGAACTTATGCTAGCATGAATAAAGATATCTAATGTCCTCATGGCTACCTGATAACAGCCTTCTCCTGTCTAAAAATTATGTATATGTTAAGCCACAACTTTTTAATATTTTAAGCCAATTTGTATTGCATTGAATACCCTATATTAAGTTATTGAGCTTTTTAACTTTTCAAATGAAACAGCTCATACCTGCTTCTATAGGGTATCATTTCAAAAGATTAGCTTGAAGTTATTTAACTAAATAACAAGAAGTTACAATTTTGATGTATTAATTTTTGAGAGAATTTCAATTAGCTGTCCTCGTGTTGTTTCCAACATATGCTCTCTACTTTGATCTCGATTGCTCAAAAAGATGCCCCTACAATCACTTGGAAAATCAGTCTAAATAACAAGATTATTTTCTGCATGTTGTATCTATATCTTCTGACACTGGAAAATTAGAGCTGAAATATTGCCTGCCAACACTGTCTTCCAAGTAATATAACATTTTCACTTGGATTGACACAATTAGGAATGCTTTACTCCATTTTATAGTTTTCAGTTCATGATTTATGTGCTGATCTTGTTTCCAATTGCAATTGCAGCATACAAAAGAATCCCCAAGATAGATCATCATCGTTGGACCTTTTGGTAAGTAACTTGGTGTATGTCTGTATGGATTTAAGAAATTCATGTTGTATTGGTCAGAATCTTCATAGCTAACTCTTTTTTTGTTTCCAGAGTCACCCTTTTATCAAAAAGTTCGAAGATAAAGACATTGATTTCGGGATTCTTGTAGGTAGCTTGGAACCTCCTGTAAATTTCCCTCGATAAATTTCCCTGTAATGTCATATTTTGAGTGTTAAAATGTTATAACTTGTGTATCAGTCATCAGTCTCGGTCAAACATTTTATGGATTTTCGTGTAACAATTGAGCATAAGATCTGTTATTCTATAGAATTCAATTTACGTACAAGATAATGTTTGTCTGGATATCATACGCACCAAACCTGCTATTGGTATGTAGTCTTAGAATTTATAACGGACAAGTTCTAATGATGATAGTCTGCACCCCATTAAAGCTGTAGGCGGAGAAATGAGCTTGTTGATTCTGTATTTTGTCCGTTTATGTGTTTGTTGCTTTCTTGAAAATTTTCACTTGGTTGCAACGTATCTAGACCAGCAAAGCTTGTTCGTGATGAAATTTAGAATGAGAAATTGACTTAGGGTCCGTTTGGAAACAACTTATTTAGCTGAAATTGAAATTTTTTTGTTGAAAGTATTATAGATAAAGCTAAAAATTAACAGAAATAATATAGTGAGACTCATAAATAGTATTAAAAAGTGTAATAGTACTCATGAATAGTAGCAAAAATAAACTAAAGTAAAAGGGTTGTGTTAACGGGCACTGCAAGGAGTCCGTTAATAACAATTTTTTTTAAATCTTTTTTTGACAAAATTTTTTATCTTTTTTGTAGTTTTATGTTATTTTTTCAGTTTTATAAGTACTATTTAGTGTATTTTTTGACATTTTTTTTTGTCTTTTTTACACCTTAACAAGCACCAAGCGGTGCTTGTTAACATTTAAGCTTATTCCAAACGCAACCTTAAAAGCTTATGAATTGCTGGTTTTGTTCAGTCTAGTTATTGGCATCTAATATGACTCCCATCAACTATACACACTTTTTTAGTATTTTACTATGTTTGTTTCCTTGCAAAATTCGATCAACCTTAAATATGTTTTTGGTTCACTATAAAATATTTTGTAAAATTTTGTTAAACGTTTTATAAAAAAAAAAAAATGGTAAAACATTTTACAAAAACACATAATGGCTCTTCACTCATCTAATGGACAAGTGACCAATTTGGTGGGTGGGGCTAGGGCCTGTGCTAGTAGGTTCAACCTAGGAGTGACCTGGCAAAAACTTAAATTTTAATATTGTGACATATATATATATATATACATATATATTTATTTATTTATATATACTATTAATTCCTTGTTTGGGTTTCATCATTTCGCATATTAAAATATTCTCATACAAATTCTTAAATTCACTAAAGTACCTATATCTTTTAGTTAAATAATTTTAAATTTAAAAACACAAACTGGTTAAAAGATTAATTTACTATTTTTTAAAAGTTCCTAAGTTTTAAACTTTCAAACTTATATCAATTCTCACATAGAGAAAGATCCTTAAAAATTAGGACATTAAACATTATTTACTAAATCCAAAATAAAAAATAAAGAAGAGCCTGATCGCACATGCAAAGTGTGTTTTAAACCTCATAAAAAGCTCATGTAGATCTTAACAAATTTGAAATAAATCAATCAAAGAATAAATAAATAAATAAAACCCCAACAAGAGAGGAAGACAATTGTAAAATTTCATGTATTTGTGTATAAAATCCTGGAGCCGAGACTAGGTGGTGCCACCGCTCTAGTGGTTAGAGCTGTTGATTCGATGAATGGGAGGCACCAATTTTGGTGGCTCTTCACTCATCTGATGGTCAAGTGACCAGTCTGGTGGGTGGGGCTAAAGCCTGTGCTAGTAGGTTCAACCTAAGAGTGACCTGGCAAAAACTTTAATTTTAAAATTGTAATATATATATATATATATATATATATATATATATATGTATGTATGTATTATTAATAACATGATTTCTTGTTTGGGTTTTATCATTTTGTGTACTAAAATATCCGCACATAAATTCTTAAACTTTCTAAAATACCTCTATCTTTTAGTTAAATAATTTTAAATTTAAAAACACAAATTGGTTAAAAGAGTAATTTACTAATTTTAAAAAGTTCCTAAGTTTTAGGCTTTAAAACTTTTATCAATTTTCATGTAGAGAAAGATCCTTAAAAATTAGGATACTAAGCATTATTTTACTAAATCCAAAATAAAAAATAAAAAAGAGCCTAATCACACATGCAAAGCGCGTGTCATGAGTCTAGTGTGTGTGTGTGTGTGTGTGTGTGTGTGTGTGTGTGTGTATAGGGTTGGGTTCAAGTTACATCTGGTGTAACTTTAAGCAATATTACACCACTTAATATTTTTGAATTTTATGCGAATTTTGACAAACCTACCATTAGATTATATTATCTCTGTATATTCTCCATGCTTGCAAAATTTCAAGGTAATCAAAGATTAATAGTTATGTCATCAATTAGTTGTTTAAATTCAAGCTTTTGTAGTTTAAAATAATACATAAAAGATAAGTTTACAAATTGAATGATAAATAACATCTAATTGACATGAATGTTAAGAACATATAGAATATGTAATTCAACGGTTAGATTTTCAAAATATGAATTCTATAACAAGTTATTGGGTGGTGTAACATTATTTAGAGTTACACCGAGTGTAAGTTGAACCTAACCCATAATATATATATATATATATGTGTGTGTGTGTGTGTGTGTGTGTGTATTAAATATGTTTTGATCTCCTAAAATGAAAATTTGAAAATCTTGACCCTAATATTTTTAAGTCCAATTTAAATAAACTTGAATATGATTTTCTTAGCAATATCTTGGTCTTTTTACACTAAAAAAAAAAAAAAAACCTAACAACCAAAGTATAAATTTTTTGATGTTAAGGTTACTACTACAAAGGTTAGGCCCTTTTGTAGTGGTATTTTGGTTATGTAATGTATTATATGCCTGTTTAAAAAGCTCTATATATTACTTTCGTATTTGTGTGTTCTAATAAGTATTATTGTTTCCTAAAAAAAAATATAGGGATGTTTATCCTACATCGGTTGTGTGTGTTAGAGTTTCAGTCCTTATAACCCAGGCTATTACTACAAAGGTTAGACCCTTTTGTGGTGATACTCTGGTTATGTAATGTATTTCTGGTTATGTAATGTATTTATGGTTGTCAAAATCGCGATCCGGATCGTAAAATCACACGATTTTACAATCCCACCTCACCAAAAAGTTTAAAATCATAGCAAGATCGCAAAAATGGTAGGATCGTATGTAGGATCGTGTAGGATCGCATAGGATCGTAGGATCGTATGGGATCCTACCGATCCTACCATTTGGCTTGATTTTTTTTTTTTTTTTTTTTTTTTAAGTGGGATTCATTTGGGTAAGATAATCCACCTAAACCCACAAGCCCAACGGGTTATCAGAAGTCCAATAATGAATTGAAGTCCCAAATTTACCCCTATGTCAACATAAAATCTCAAAAAACCCTATAGTACTTAAGTTTAACGTTTTCAAAAACAAAACCTAAATTATTTAGATGATGAAATGGGATATGACAATGACAGTAATTAGATTAGAAGAATCTTAGAATGGGAATTCTCTTTTAGATTTCATATTTGTAATTAGCTAGTTTACCTTAGATTGAGAATTCTCTTTTGGATTACATATTGTAAATTTGTAGTTAGCTAGTTTTTATATGCTAACTAGACTAACTTATTTTGGATTTGGAACTTAGAATTTGGAAAACATTTTCCATATGTGTAGATAATATTTTGGTACTTAGTTGCTAATTAAACATGTACTGAACTTTTTAGATACATTATGTCAAAAGTTAAATATATTTTGTTTCGTTAGAATGACATAAGAAAGATGTAGTGCGTGCAAATTACATTTTATGATGCAATTTTTTTTTTTGTAATGGATGAATTCATATTTTAAGTGATTATATAACATACAAAGTCACTATTAATAGGTTTTCTGCTTAAAATCTGAAAATAGGTAGGATCTTACGATTCACGATCCGATCCTACGATTTACGATCCTACCTACCTCCCACGATCCTACGTAGGATCCCGATTTTGACAACCTTGAATGTATTATAAGCGTTTAAAAAACTCTAAATATTACTTTCGTGTTTGTGTGTTCTAATAAGTATTACTGTTTTCTCAAAAAAAAAAAAAAAAAAAAAAAAAAAAAAAACTTAAACCTGGTAAAATGCTCATGTAGATCTTAACAAATTTGAAATAAATCAATCAAAGATCAAAAAAAAAAAAAAAAAAGAGAGACAATTGTAAAACTTCATGTATTTGTGTACAAAATCCTGAAGCCGAGACTAGGTGGGGCCACCACTCTAGTGGCTAGAGCTGTTGATTCGGCATATGGGAGGCACCAATTTTGATGGTTTGTACTTTAAAATTTTTGTCACTCCAAACACTTTGAAAATGTTTGTGTAATGGCAAAACAAACAAATTATACTAAACATTGAATTGTCAAGGTAATGGTATAATGGTCACTGATTCAAACATTGAATCATTAATTCAATGGTTGATATGTTATTAAATCTATGCAAGCGCCAAAGATCAAAATAAATAGAATATCATAAACGAAATATTAAAAAACCAGATGGTTTGAATAAAACTGTGCAATTAGGCATTTTTCTAAAAATCATTGGTTTTTCTTTTTCAGGGTTTAATTGGTTTTTTTTTTAGTAACTTTGATATTTCTTTCATACCAATTTGAAATTTTGTACGATACCATTATTATGATTCTAATAACTATGTTACACACCTTAACTTTACAACCATTTGTTCCAGGCTCAATTTTACAAGCAAGGGTAGTATATGAGATGGCATTGAGTGCGAAGCGCGCCACCCCCCCCCCCCCCCCCCTCTCTTTCTCTCTCTCTCTCCCCTATAATGATATAAAATCCAAATTATACCTGAATTCAATTTTCGAAAAGATGTGTGTCCCATATTTTGGTGAAGGTAGATTTGTTCAATTCACTTATATTATCCATTGCGATCCTTATTTTATTTTTACTTTAATACTTTTTGTTAGCTTTCTTATATACTAGTATTATGCCCGTGCGATACACGGCTTAATAAAAAAATATTTTGATAATATAATTAAATTTAATAACAAATAAAATGAAAAAAGAATTAATTCAAAATTTAAGATTAAAAAATAAGTGTACTTGTAGACTTAAAAGAAATTTAATTTTTATTTCTTATTTCTTATTTTGATATTTAAACCATTTGTTTTAGTGTTGATTTCATTCAAATGGTTATAAGTTATATCAACCCTAAACTAAATTAATAGTAAATAAAAATACAATACTCTAAATTAATGTAACATTCTAACTTACTAATAAATAAATACAACACCCTAACTTAAAGTAATGTTTGTAATCCTATTGTGTTTTAGCCTTTAAGAACACATATATTATTTTTTTTTATCATTAAAAAAAACACAGATATTAATATTACACATGAAAAAATAACGAATTCAATAATTGAAACGGTTGAAAACAAAATTAAGCCAAAACCTCAATTCATTAATGAAAAAATATCCAAATTTTTGAACTTAAAAAAAAAAAAAAAAAAAAAAAAAAAAAAAAAGGAGCTAAGTAAAGATAGACTTACATAGAAATTTGGACGAATGAATTCTCTTGTATCCAATTTCATGTTTGACAACAAATTTTACTTTTAATTAAAGAATATAGATTACATGGAACAAAACACCAAACAAAAGCCATAACAAATTAAATCCATAATAAAATATTGATGTCAACAACAAATAATCATGTAATAAGAAATTTAAAAATACAAAAATATTGCTTGCTATATTGACTTTTAAAAAAAAACACTAAAAGGTGTGATCAAACATAGAATTTCAGCCTATCTATAAAACTTGTTGATAAAATCATATTATATATGATAAAAAGGCAACAAATACACAAAATCCATTCAATTTGATGAAAGAGAAAAAAAATTACCTGCAAGGTAGTAGGTAGGGCAGAGAGGAGAAAGGAAGAATATAACAAATAATTGTAAAGTACATAGTAGAAATAATGAAACACCAAAAAACTGTGTGTATATATAGTGAGAATTTTAGGTTGTGAAGAAGATATGAACAAAAAGAAGTAGTTTAGGTGAAACTCAAATACTTTTTTTTTTACTTTATTATTAGGAAAAAGATGACATAAGATGCAAATTTATCCACCAAAAAAAAATGTAGGAAAAAAAATGCAAGTTCTATCTTTTTTTTCTTTTTATTTATTTATTTATTTTATTTTTTACGTTTTTTAAAGAAACGTAGGAAAAAAAATTTCATCAAGATCAAGATGGTGTCAACTAAAACCATAGATGGCAACAGTAATCTCTTTCTCTCTCTTTTACATATATATTATAAAAATTCTCTTTATCATTCTAATGGGATTTGGATTTTGCACGTGGGAGCTACAATTATTTATAATAAAAAAAATACATTTTATTTACTCATTATTTGCCAATGGCGTACTGGCATATGGGGTTTTCATCATCTTGGCTGGTGGAGTGTCGGTGTCAACACAGAGCTGTTTCGTACTCATTAAAATTTCAACAAATTAAGAAGTTATATCCTTATCAAAAACAAAGATTTAAAATTGATCTCTCTCTAGACTTTAGAGTCCTTATTTAACTATTCTTTCACTTTAACTACTTTAGTTTAACTACTCTATGTATACTCTAAATTTTTTTTAGAAATTATAGATAAATTAATAATAAAAGGATTATATGAAAATTTTGGATTGTAATCAAATTAAAATTTTTATCAACTTAGAAATTATAGGAGAAAAAGATAAGGACAAAAAAAAAAATATATATCTATTTTTTGATTTTAGGGTTTGTTGATAATATTTTAGATAGACACAACTGTTATAGTTGTAAATCAAATACTACTTTCTTTCATTACTTGATTTATCATATTTATCCAAAAAATATGTATATATCTATTCTTAAAATCTAATTTTTTTTTAAAATTTCTGCAATTTGGTGAAGCCACGTGGCGTAACCACGGCGTCTAAGCCCAACTTTTATTATATATAATATGATTTCAGGCTCATAATTTTTATTTAATTTAATTTTTATAAATAGTTATAATAATGACATAAAAATTATTTAGTTCTGGATTTCTTAATAAAAGACAACTCTTGACTCCAACCCATAAAATTGATGTCTTATCCGACGTATTTTAATGGTTTATGATATTGTATATCTAAATTTCAATGCCATATAGATATAGTATATAGTTGAGATCTCATCTAGCATATATATATATATATATATATATATGGGGTAATTGCAATAAACCCACCTGTGGTTTGGCTCGAATTTACATTGCCTACTTGTGGTTTGAAAAGTGTCACTTTGCCCACCTGAGGTTTGCTTTGTTTGTTTTCGGTAACCCATCTCTATTAAAAATAGGGGTAAATTTGTATTTTTGCTCTCATTTTATGTTTCTTTCCTTCCACACAAAAAAAACACAAAAAAAAAACACAAAAAAAAAAACACAAAAAAGAAAAGAAAATAAGATCTAAAAGTTAGGGTTTTGTAAAAATTAAGAACAACCATAATCTATATCCCATTTCAACGTGTGGGAGAAGATGAATACCACCCAAATTTATTGGTCAAGCTCTTTCTCTCTCACGTTGACATAGAAACAGAACAAAGCAAATCTGAAACTATGTTTCAAATCTGACATTTTGTTCTAGCTTAGAAGCAACCTTTTCTTTGAAAAGCATTCCACAATCACATAGATCTATAAGAAAAATTTAGGGAAAAGAGTGTAGAGAGGGAAAATTCCCGACCTATCACAAGCTGACACATCATACTACCAAGTCCACAAAAATACAGCCAATTACAAAGTGTCACGTATTGCTGCTAGGTTTTGCTATCACTACTTAGAAACCAACATAAATTTGCCAAGTGTCATGCAAAAACCAATCACACATCAGCGCGTGTAAGCAATGACATAAGCAGTCCAGCATGTATGTTGAGGCTCATTTTTGGCAAGCCCAGTAAGAGAAAAGGCCCAACAACATGGGTAGACCAAAGTTAGCAAGCAAGAAAAAGCCACTAAGCCCAAGTGGCAGGAATGAATGGCTCACGGGCTCATAAAGTACGTCCTGAAGAAGCAAACGGGCCTGAATGGGCTCGGAAAGAGAGAGGAAGCAAACCCATGGGCAGTATGTAGAAAAGCGAGAATGGGCCACAACAGGCCCAAAGTAATGTAAGCAAAGAAAGTAAAGGGGCTAATGGAAGACCCATCAGTCCCAAGGATGAAGTATAAAGTAATTGGGCCAGGGAAGCCCAAAGAGAGTTAGTAAAGGCCCATGGGAAAGCCCAAAGAGAGTTAGTAAAGGCCCATGGGAAAGCAGGATTGGAAAAGGGCTGAGGAAGCCCAAGGAAAGCAAATGGGCCAGGGATGCCCAAGAGGGAAATAGGACGCAGGAGCCCGCAAACAGTGTAAGAAAAGGCCCAGTGAACACACTGAGTCACTGGGAGGGAAATAAACAGCAGGCCCAAAGAGGCCCAACAGGATTGAGTCAAACAACATTACAGCAGGAATAGCAGAGTGGTACGGCAGGAGCATGGGAACAAGGCCATGGAGTGAACACAAAATAGGCCGGGGGAAGAAAGGCCCAATCCCCAAAAGAAGCAAGTCATTAAGAATGGCAAATCGGAAAACAACTCACGCCATAAGAAGCCATAAGTGCACGACAGGACGTACAGACCAATCCCCAGAACACGACAAGTGCATGAGCAGCGGGTGAAGAAGGTGAAGCACGCACGAGACCCAAGCACCACCAGCCTGTACCCAGCCAATATAGGAAGTGGTGGGTTATAGGTCAGAGGGCATGGTCTAGCGGTGGGGAGAGGGAAAAAGCCTATTCTGGGGTTTTTGTTCAGGCTTTTTTGGGGGAAATGTCCTGCTGGGATGACATACCACCAAAAATAAGTAAGGATGAGTTGGAACCACCAGGTACATGCCATGAGGGATAGAGAGAGAGCACACACACTGTAATGGGTAGAAAAAGCCACAGCAAGCAAACAAGCAAAATAGCCTTCTTTGTCTGGTAGAGGGGAGCGGCACAGCCAGCACAGGTAAGTGGTGGCGGCTGAACCACTGACGATCAGTAAGTGGTCGGCAAGGACACCCACACCAGACAAAGGAAGTTAAGGGCTAAAACAGTAAATACCAGTCACGATAGGCTCTATAAAGGACCCATTGCTGTGCATTGATGAGGGGGATTTCGAAAATCACAGTAATAGGAATTCCTAGAGAAAGATATAACCCAGAAGTAAGCATTGAGAAGGAAAGGAAGTAAAACAAAAGAAAAAGAAAACTAAGAAGTAAGAAGGAGAGGAAAAGAAAAACAGAGAGTTTAGAACGGCGAGCATGCACCAATAGGTTGATTTCCTCTCTCCCTCAATAGCCTTGCTCTCTATAATAGGCAAAAGATTTGTATTTGGGCATGGACCATTTAGGCCTGTTCTCTCAAAGCAATTAATTTCTTCTCCGAGATTACTCGCATTGAGGGAACGGTTTTTCCCTTCTTGGTTTCAACCCTGTGTATTACTTAGTATGGCAGACTAACGCTTTGATTTTGCTAACTTTTTTTTTTTTTTTTTATATTTATATTTCTTCACTTAGCTTATTCTGTGTACAAAAAGCCTCTTGTTGCCCACTTTTACTTATTGTGGCTAAAAGTAGTGACTGTGTTTCTTATATCATCGTTATTATATCTGCTTGCCATAACTTACTCCCAGTGGCTCTGCCTGCCATGGGTCTGTGATTAAACTCTGGCAAACGGGGCATAGTTTGTGCACAAGCCGGACCAAAGTGAGTTACAATTGGACCGGTCCCGACTCCCTTACTCAGAACACTTGGGCCAATACCACAGGAGGCAGCCTAGCCCAACATTGCAAAAAAGGCCCACTACAACGTGTAAGTGATGACATATGCAATCCAACGCGTGTAAATGATGACATAAGCGTCTTAGGGCAAACCAAGACATCTTAGGGCAGACCAAGACACCAGGAAGATATCTTGAGTTCAGAAGTCCAAAAGCTTTGCTGGAAGCAAGCTCTGAAGCCTCTAGGAACTTTAAGAACTTCAACTTCGAATACGAAGAACATTCGAAGAAAAATCATCCAAATCATCTTCCTAGATTCAAAGGTCACTGGAATCAAGCTCAAAAGCCTCCAGAAATCTCAACAAACCACAAATCAGCGAAGCTCTACGGATTCAAGCCTCCAAAGCCCTAAAGAACTTCCACCACAAACCTTTGAATACAAAGAACATTCCAAGAGGAATCATCCAAATCATATTCCTGGATCTCAAAGTTCACTGAAATCAAGCTCAAAAGCCTCCAGAAACCTCAACAAACCACAAATCAACGAAACTCTACGGATTCAAGCCTCTAAAGCACCAAAGAACTTCCACCATAAACCCTAAAAAAGGAAGAACGCACGAAGAACGCAAAGACACGAAGAACACACAGATGTGAAGAACAAAGAATTTCTAAACAAACTCATAACCAGAGATTCATTGTAATTCTGTTTCAAAGATCTTTGATCCATTCTTCAGCCAAATTGAAGTATATTTGGTATTGGAATCAAAATCACATTACCACAACTCCAATCAACAAATCTTTCAAGGAGATCAAATCAGAGGATCACTCTTTTGTAATCACAGAGAATTGTACCACACATTCATCAATACAAATTCGCATTTGTGACACTATTTTACTTGCTTGACTTATTTCGAACCGAGAAATTTAGTCGTCCACAAAGAGGATCAAAGAAATTCAATTGGGTTCACTATTGACTTTAAGCTTACTACAATTTTGTTGCGCTTGTAATCATATTCCAAGAAACTCCTTTGACAAGTTTCTTATCCCTAAGGAATTTTGTCAAACACATCATAGGCACGAGGGAAGTTCGTCAAACATAGCTACGACTAGGGGCGGTTGCACTTGTATTTCAGGGGTTCAAATGAACCCCCTGACTTCAAAAAAAAAATTTATATATATAATATTTATTAATTTAATTACCTTTAAAAATATTTTTGCACAATTTGGCTTAAATCTTGCACACCCTGATCACAAATCAATTTATCCCAAAATCAAACAACATAGATCTGCTTATCCCAAAACTAATTAACAACACAAATCACTCTCCCTTTCTCTCATGAATCTCATCTCATCTCATCTCTATTCTCTATTTGACTTTCTATGTATCTCTAACTCTAAGAGTAAAATGTGAGTGTTTGTGAGTTCTAAATGTCTCTCTTTATTATAAATTTATATTGTATATATGTGTGTGAGTGTGTGTGTGTGTGTTTTTGTTACACATCTATATTGTTATCGTGTTATAATAACTTTTTGTTATAAAACTAGTGATTCAAGAAAAAAATAGTAAATTCAGTGATTTTTTTTTTTTTTTTTTAGAATACTAAGTATTTTTAACACACACACACGGGGAGAAAGGTGCTTGCTCACTCCCAAGTGCAGGAGATCGTAGCAATATAATTCTCAGAGTACCGAGGTCGAACCACAAGGAGCAGGGTAAATTCAAAGACAATATAATTAAATAACAATTTGGGTGAAGAAGAAAAATATTTTTGCTTGGTGATTATTAACAAGAATAATAATAAAAACTTATTTAAATCAATAAAGTAAATACTAGGGCATTAAGGTGTTTCCCTATATCGATATGAAATTCTTTGTGATCTAAGAAAATATCTATTTCATAATTGATTGTTCTTATACAATTAAAAACTTATGATTCGGTTGAACTGAGACAATTCAAGAACGCATGATAACCTCGATTAATAATACGGTTAGAAAAGTTTTCAGAAAAACCCATTGACTTTAAAACCTGATTTCTATTTGAAACTATTAGAAATTCATCTAAACAATAAGAAAAACATGATTGAACTTATTGAAAGCATGGAAGAACTAATACATCAAAAAAAATCTAATTGAACAATCAAATATGTTGTTGATAAAATCCTAGAAAGAATCACATTGAATATTCATACCGTATAGAAGAAACATAACCCCTAGCCCTAGCAAAGAGTTTAGGCTGCCATTAGAGAAAGATTAGAGAAAGAAAAAATACAAGGTTTTCTCTGCCAAAATTTGTTCTACCAGCCTCCCTTCAAAACCCTAATGTTTAAGTGTCCAAAGAAAATAAAACTTCTTTTTATTTTAATTTCCGTCCAGATTTACAGCAGTAACTTGTGAGTTAATTTCGGCCTTCAAAAATTGAGAATTTCGAAAAACTCAAAACTGGAAAGTTGTAGATATTTAAGTCACGGTTCCAACCCATCTGGCCTTGTGTCAATTGGATTTTTGAGAAGAGATATACACCCAAAATACTGATCAGTGCTCAAATCAGATTTTTCCTTTTTAGATTCTGCCTCTTTGATTTCTTTCCTTATTTGAAGATTCCAATCATGGTAGACGATCCAAGCACTCCAGCTGCCTCCTTAAACATTTAAGTATGGTCCTTTAGCTCCACTTTAATTCTAGTTTGGCCTCCATTCTCTCACAAATTCCTGTAAACTTATCTTTCTCACATGATTTCCTGAAAGTAGAAAATTACACACAATGAATAGCATCTTATTCAAGAAATTATGTAAAAATAAATAATAGGGACTAATGCAAATCATGGCTTAATTATACAAATTAAGCATAGTAATAAGGAGATAACGCCCACATAAATATATAACAAATATACATTTTAAGGCGTTATCAAGGGGAGAAAGTTTTTTAAAGAAACTTATAGTGATGTATATCTAAACTCCTAGATACACAGCACAGGCTTTAAAACCTCTTTTACTCACACTTGTTTTCCAATGTGGGATTAACCCATTATTTTTTCTTTTGAGAATACTAAGTATTTTTAACACACACACACATGGGGAGAAGAGAGAAGGTTTTTTAAAGAAACTTACAGTGGTGTATTTCCAAATTCAGTGATTGTTAAATGTATTATTTTATGTATGGATGAGTGTGGTTATGTGGGTCAATAATTAATATAAGGTCAACAATTTATATATATAAAAAAAAAAAAACAAATAAATAATGACAACTACATAAAAATAAAAATGTTATACAAACTTAACAAAATAAAATGGCCACATCTACATTAACAATTGATAATGACAATTGATAATAAACTATCATGTGACGATTTCAAAATATGAAAACTCATAGAAAAAAATGGTAAAACTTCATGTATTTGAGGGTTTTTTTTTCAACAACATAATATATTCAAGTTCTCTTTTTTATTAAAATTTGTTTAATTTAAGTTTCTTAATGACCCTTGTTGAGGCTCATTTTTTACAAGCCCAGTAAGAGAAAAGGCCCAGTAACACGGGCAGACCAAAGTTAGCAAGCAAGAAAAAACCATTGAGCCCAAGTGGCAGGAATTAATGGCTCACGGGCTCATAAAGTGGGTCTTGAGGAAGCAAACGGGCTTGAATGGGTCTTGAGGAAGCAAACACATGGGCAGTATGTAGAAAAGTAAGAATGGGCCACAGCAGGCCCAAAGTAATGCAAACAAAGAAAGTAAGGGGCTAATGGAAGACCCATCAGCCCCAAGGATGAGGTATAAAGTAATTGGGCCAGGGAAGCCCAAGAGAGTTAGTAAAGGCCTATAAGAAAGCAAGATTGGAAAAGGGCCGAGGAAGCCCAAGGAAAGCAAATGGGCCAAGGATGCCCAAGAGGGAAATGGGACACAGGAGCCTGCAAACAATGCAAGAAAAGGCCCAGTGAACACACTGAGTCACTGGGAGGGAAATAAACAGCAGACCCAAAGAGGCCCAGCATGGATTGAGTCAAACAACATTATAGCAGGAATAGTAAAGTGGTACAGTAGGAAAATGCTAACAAGGCCACGAAGTAAACACAGAATAGGCCGGGGGAAGGAAGGCCCATGATCCAACAAGGCCCAACCCCCAAAAGAAGCAAGTCATAAAGAATGGCAGATCGGAAAACAACCCACGCCATAAGAAGCCAAAAGTGCACGGCAGAACGTACAGACCAATCCCCAGAACACGGCAAATGCATGAGCAACGGGTGAAGAAGGTGAAGCACGCGCAAGACCCAGGCACCACCAGCCTGTACCCAGCCAATATAGGAAGTGGTGGATCATGGGTCAGAGGGCATGGTCTGGTGGTGGGGAGAGGGAAAAAACCTATTCTGGGGTTCTTGCTCAGGTTCTTTTGGGGGAAATGTTCTGTTGGGATGACATGCCACCCAAAAGAAGCAAGGATGAGTTGGAACCACCAGGTGCATGCCATGAGGGATAGAGAGAGAGAGAGTACACACACTGTAACGAGTAGAAAAGCCACAGCAAGCAAACAAACAAAATAGCCTTCTTTATCTGGCAAAGGGGAGCGGCACAGTCAGCACAGGTAAGTGGTGGTGGCTGAACCAACTGACGACCAGTAAGTGGTTGGCAAGGACACCCACACTAGAAAAAGGCAGTTAAGGGCTAAAACAGTAAATACCAGTCACGACAGGCTCTATAAAGGACCCCTTGCTGTGCACTGAGAAGGGGATTGAAAAAATCACAGTAATAGGAATTTCTTGGAAAAAACATAACCCAGAAGTAAGCATTGAGAGGGAAAGGAAGTAAAACAGAAGAAAAAGAAAACTAAGAAGTAGTAAGGAGAGGAAAAGAAAAATAGAGAGTTTAGAACGGCAGGCATGCACCAATAAGTTGATTTCCTCTCTCCCTCAATAGCCTTGCTCTTTACAAAAGGCAAAAGATCTGTATTTGGGCATAGACCACTTAGGCCTGTTCTCTCAAAACAATTAATCTCTTCTCTAAGATTACTCGTGTTGAGGGAACGGTCGTCCCTTTCTTGGTTTTAATCCTGTGTATTACTTGGCATGGCAGACTAACACTTTGATTTTGCTAACTCTGTTTATCCTTCACTTAGCTTATTCTGTGTACGGAGAGCCTTTTGTTGCTCACTTTTATTTATTGTAGTTAAAAGTAGTGACTATATTTTCTTGTGTTATCCGTATTATATCTGTCTGCCATAACTTCTTTATAGCGGCTCTACTTGCCATGGGCATGTAACCAAAGCCTGGCAGACGTGGTGTAGTTTGTGCACAAGCCGGGCCAAGGTGGGTTCCAGTTGGACCGATCCCAACTCCCTTATCCAGAAAAGTCGGGCCTAGTGCAGCAAGAAGCAGCTCAACATTACAAACAAGGCCCACCACCTTACTTACAACCCCCTCAAGACAATTCCTGGAGCCGCCATTGGCTACGACACCAAATTCAATAAATCTCAATTACAAGTCATTTTGCAGTGTAGTGCAGTGCTTGAAAAAGCATTTCTAAGTGATAGGAAAAAAATATCTACATAAATAATAGTAGATTTACTCCGTTTTTGTCTTGGAGCCCAACGTTGAATTTGACTTTGACAGAGAGGTTAGAGTCTTTGCCTTTGGAATTAGAATTATCTTTCTTCTTAGTTCTGTCTTTGACCTATGCTTGCCGAAAAGCAAAACTGGTGGTGGTGGTGGTGGTGGTGGTGGAGAGAGGATTATCTTTGGATTTGGGCTTTTTCTTATCGAATCAGATAGGGGAGTTGGAAGTGAAGCAAAGGATCAAGGTGAGTTAGAGTTGGAGTTAGATCTGTGGGAATTGAAGAGCCAGATTTCTTCGAAGAAGCGATCCTTGAACATCAATTATAGGGTTTAAAGTTTGAATTTCAACGTGTGGGGGGAAGAGATGGAAATGAGATATAGGTTATATTGTTCTTAACTTTTACAAACCCCAAATTTTAGATCTCATTTTCTCTTGTTTTTTATGGTTTTTTTTTTTTTTTTTTTTTTAAGAGGACAGAAAAACAAAAGGGAGCAAAAATACATGTTTACCTCAATTTTTAATAGAGATGAGTTACGGAAGACAGACGGAGCACATTTCAAGCGGGCAAAGTGACACTTTTCAAATCATGGGTAGGCAAGGTAAATTCGGGCCAAATTAGAGGTGGGGTTACTATAATCACCCCTATATATATTTAATGTATTTAATTATATTTTTATAACCCATTTCTGGATTTTACATCTTAACATTTATCCTTTTTATCAACCAATATTCTATACTGTCCCTATTAAAGAATAAATAAATGAATTAAAATTTTCTAAACTGTCATTTTCTTTTTCAACTACCCATTATAGGATTGGGTACATGCTTACAGAAAAACAAGATGTTGAGACAGGAATGAATGTCATAAAGCTGTGGAGTTCTATTCTATGGGTGTCAAAGTTAAATTGTTAAATGAATCAAAAAGAGTCAATGTCCATTCATCCAACCAAAAAGAAAAAAAAAAGTCATTGTCCTAGCGGGGCATGGATAAGATTACACAAGAATCTTAAACCTCAATGTTCTTTGAAAAAAAGAAAAAAGAAAAAAAGGGAAATGATAAAGAATAAGGAAGTTGTGGCCTACCTGTAAAAGTTTGTGGTCAGAGTTTAAGTGTCTATTGTTGATGCCCATTTTTGACGAAAAGCACAATGGTAGAAGAAGCCCAACAATAGGAGAAGGTGAGAGAAAAATGGAAGTGGAAGAGTGAAAAGTAAAGTAAATGGACTGTAGAAGCCCAAGAAAAGAGGTAATAAACCCAATGGGCCAACACGGCAAGAATGACAGCCAGCAGGCCCATAGGCACAATAAGATGAAAAAGTAAATTAAATGGGCCGTGGAAACCCAAGAAAATAGGTAATAAACCCAATGGGCCAACATGACAAGAATAACAGCTAGCAGGCCTATGGGCATAACAAGAGGTAAAAGTAAAGTAAAAGGATCGTAGGAGCCCTAGGGAAGAGGTAATAAATCCAATGGGCCAACATGGCAGGTTTGACATTTAGCAGGCCCATGGGCATGGCAAGAAAATGAGCAACAGAAATGGAAGCCCAATGGGCTGGATGGGCAGGAGCTTCTGCCAAGACAATGTCTAGGCCCACGAAGGAATAAAAAGAGGCAGTACAAGCCCAAGAACCCACGCTCTTCACACCATAGGGAATAAGAACAAACCTAGGACACGCAGCAGAATGAGATAAGGCAAGAACGGCAGAAATGGCCTGGAAGTAAAAGAAGACAAACGCAGAGGATAGTGGAACTCACACAAGGGCCGGAGCACCACCTACTTGTACCCAACCAATACAGGAGAAGTGGACCCTTAGTCAAAGAATTCAAAGGGTATAGTTTGATGGTGGAGAGAAAAGGGGTCTATTTTAGGATTCCTGCCGAGGCTCCTTTTGGGGAAAATACCTTGCTGGGATAGCATTTCGCCCAAAAGAGGCAAGCAAGGGGTTGGGGCCACTTGATGCATGCCATAGGGGTAAGTAGAGAGACAGCTTCCAATCCTTATCCATTCGGGTAAGGCAAAAAGGGGGAGGGGGAGAGACAAAACAAGGAATTTTGTCTTGGAATAAAGAGTGGTACAGCAAGCACACTTTGAGTAGAGGTAGTAGCCAGGCAACCAACAGGTTAGTGGGTAATCCTGGAGATATGCCCATAAAAAACTAAAAACGGTTGGTGAAGTCTTAGGGACAAAAATGAGAAATCCCATGGAATCAAGAAATATAAAAGGAAGGGAGATAGCCATGAAGAGGGAGGAGGAATCCACAGAGAGGAGAGTAAGAAAAAAGCTAAAAATCAAAGAACAAAAGAAAAGAAAACGAAGTGGTAAAAATGGAAGAGAGAAAACATGGTAGAAATAGAGACATGCATCAGTAGACCATCTTTTCTCTCCCTCTTGACATTCCTACCCTCTGAAACTCTGTAAATCGAAACCCAAAACCATTTAGGCCTTTTCTCTAGCATGAGTAACTTCAATGGCAGAAACCTGTAGCGAGGTTACCCATGTTGGCGTTTGGTTCCCTTCTTGGACTCGTTCCTGTTGAATGACTCGGCCCAGGATTGGGAGAGCAAGCTAACGCTATTACATTTGCTTAGAATTGTAGTTATTCCCCGGTTACTGCATATTTTAGCTCATTTGATATTCCCGTTGTTATTCATTCTGCTATAGTGTTTCACATTATTAACTATTCTGCTGTGACATCCCTTACTCTATTTGTTGTATTAGTTGTTTTGCTGTATTATCTTTTATTTTATTCGTGGTATTAGTTGTCCTGTCGTAGTTCCTTTTGTTATACTTTATTATAAGAGTCGCTCTATTGTAGTATCTTTTGTTGTGCTCACTGTAACAGTTATTCTGCTGTGACTACATCTGTTGCATCCAACTTGCCATATCGTTCTCATGTCGTCTATGTATTGGGCATGCCTGGCTTGCGCACAAGCTGGCTTGCAGTATAACCCCACGAGGCCAGTCTCAACTCCCTTACCCATTAACTCACAAGCCTTGGTGTAGCAAACAAGTTTCAACCCATTAACATGAAAAGGCCCCCACACCTATCATCATTCAAGATCATGACTTGTACCCTAGTCGTTAGTCAACCTTTTTATCTTCATTCTCTTTCATACCAACCTCATTCTATTCAAAATTGTTATAACAAATAAATATAATTATGTAAATCTTACAATTAAATGACTCTGCTTGTAAGGTAGGATTTATAATTTACAATCTCACTATTTTTAACATGGAGGATCCTTTGGCATAATGGTCTATTTGGATTGAGGGGGAGGGAGGGAGAGTAGAATAGAGTAGAGTAGATTTGGCCTAAAATTAACCTATTTTCAATTAACTCTATTATACTCCCCTCTACTCCTCCTCTTTCCCCCCTTGATCCAAACGGACCATAAATTTGGGCAAACTATGTTGGATATAATGCAAAAAATAATTTAGAACCTATTTAATGCAGAATGATAAATGCAAATTTGATTTAGGCCAATGTTTGACACTATCTCTTTAAGACTCATGGACGTCTATATCTTAGTTGTAATGATCAACAAAAGTTAAAGAAGTAATACAATCTCTATATACAACGAACAAAACTGTATCTCCTTTCTCTGAATGTAACTCTATGCATAAATGCCAAAAAAAAAAAGTGATTGAATGAAATGAGGAGCTCTTATTTATAAACACACTTGCACATTTGCACCAAGTCAAAAAAGTTGCAATAGCAAATAGACATATTATTTCTCTTTGTTCTAAAAACACAAAATAAGCATACACAAATTAAATAAAAAAATAAGTTAATTTTAGATGGACTCAGTCCACTCCACACACATGTGCACCTGCGCCCATGCCAACCCAGCCCGGCCTGCCTCAACTTGGTGAGAGCAGTGCATGCATACGTGTGATGGAAGGCCCATTAGATAAATCCTTCCCTTTTTTTTTCTTCATTAAAGTGAGGTTTCTTTTGGGTCTAACCGGTAGCCAACTTATATATAAATCCATCTAAAATCCAATTCCTTTACTGGGACTTAACAATTTTCACCACTTAAAAAGTCAATTTCTCTTTCACTCTAATAGTTTTGGGCAAGTGATCACATAACGTTGATATCTTCACATAGAAGAATACATCACAACTTAGATTTGACATGCAAGTTTTACATTTATTTTGGCTCAAAAATAGCCATCCAAACAGTTGAAAAATCATTTTTCCAGCAAACTATATTTTAGTAATCCTATATTTATGGATTGTTCAATATTTTTAGAACAAATAAATATATAATAAATCTTACAATTAAATGATTCTCCTCATAGGGTAGGATTTATAATTTACCGCATAACAAATTTTAACATGGAGGACCATTGACATAAAATTTTGTAAAATAATTATTTTAAATCCTATATTTTAGGAATTTTTTCAAATTAAACCCTATAATTTTAAAAAATTTAAACTAAACACTAAAATGTGTAACAATTTTAAAATTCAATTTGAAACTAGCAAACTATGAAGTTTGATTTGTAACTGTCTTAATTTTCAGAGTTTAATTTGTATTATTCCTAAAATATAGGATTTAAAGATAATTTATCCTAAATTATTTTTTATTAGTAAATTTTTTTAAATGGGATTACCGTCCGTGGGATTCGAGCAAGGAAGTCGACCCTCGTTGACATAAATTTTATCCTTCAAAAAACTTGTAATATCAAATAGTTCTTTTATACTTTCATTACTTACATACTATTAAATTAATATATTATTATTAAAAAATTTATTATTAGACAATGATTCATAATTTACAAGATGAAAGATAGTTATCAAAAATCTTGTCATCCTAAAAAAAAAAAAAAAAAAATGTCGTCATCCCCTTCTCAAAAAAAAAAAATTCGTGTCCTTCAAGAGACGCGTATTATCAATTCAAATGTTTTGTTATTCTTTTGTTGAAGGTATTGGTTGCTTCCATATAGCCTAATTGATGAACATTGAAACATGAGAAATGTTATGTCCACAATGTTTTTACAACATTTTCACAATAAATTCTAACTGACAGGTTGTTACTGGTTGTTATTGTTGGGCAAAAAAGTAATCTCAGTGGTATGTTCAAATTTAAACCAATAAAAACTAACCACCTATAATTTGTTGTGAAAATATTGTGGATGTAACACTTATCTTGAAATATTCTTGTAGTGGGCCTTTTTATGGTTAAAGTGGGCTGGGCTGCCTCCTGCGGTACTAGGCCCAAGTATTCTGAGTAAGAGAGTTGAGACCGGTCCAACTGCAACTCAATTTGGTTCGGCTTGTGCACAAACTATGCCTCGTCTGCCAGGAGCACGCTTACAGCGGGCAGAACTGTTTCAGATGGATTGCGGCAAGCAGATATGATAATAACAAGATAAAATAAAGTACTTTGACATTTTTATTAAGGTAAACAGATAATCCCTACTTAAGAAAAAGATAATCACAGTTTAACCACAATTATTTTATAAGAAAATTAAGGGAAACAGGGGGGGTAGTATATGAGTTGATTGAGAAAGGAAATAAATCAGATCAAGTCCGATTCACAGGACCAAAACCAAAGAGGGAAGAATGCCTCTTCTCAAAGTAAATAACCTCTCAAGGAGATCTTGCCGTGAAAATTAATCACTTTGAGATAAGCGGACCTAAATGGTTGGTACACAAGAACACTCTTTGTTTCCGGCAGAGAGCAAGATTTTGAGAGGGAGAGAGGGAATCAACCTATTAGTGCATGCCTGCCATTCTAACTCTCTATCTTTTCTTTCCTTCTTTTCCAATATTCCCCTTTCTTATCTTTTTCTTTCTACTTCTTTTTCTTAATCCTTGTTTTTCTATTTCCTGGTTTTCAAGTTTCCAATACTGTGGTGCTTCCGTCCCCCCTTCCTACACACGACAAGGGCCTCTTTATAGTGCCTGCCGTGACCGGATTTTACTATTTTAGCCCTTAACCACCTTTGTCTGCTATGGGTGTACCTGTCGACCACTACTGGTCCGTCTGTGTGCCACTCCCCATCGCCAGACAAAAAAAAAACTATTTTGTTTGTTTGTTTGTCGTGGCACCCTTTCCTGCTGCGGTGTGGGTGCCTTCTTTCTCCCTATCTCTCATGGCATGCACCTAGTGGTTCCAACTCAGCTTTGCCCCTTTGGATGGTATGTCATCCCAGCAGGACACTTCCCCTAAAAGAGCCCTAGTAAGAACCTCAAAATAGGTTTTCCCCTCTCCCCACCGCTAAACCATGCCCTCTTACCTCTAACCCATGACCTCACTGTGTCCTGTATTGGCTGGGTACAGGCTGGTGAGGTCTGGGCCTTGCGCGTGCCTCTTTTCCATGTATGTCCAAAATCTGCCTGCTGCTTATGCGTCTGCCGTGGTTGGCCTGCACAGTCTGCCATCCGTTCTTGACTATTTTCTAGTTTCCCTTTCCTTTTATGGCTTGCCTTATTCGGGACTAGGCCTTGCTTAACGGTGGGCTTTGCTTTTTCTTCAACCCACCCTTTTTCCTGCTACCGTCTCCTGCCATACCACTCTATCATTTCTACTGCGAAGTTGTTTTGCCTCAGTCTGGCTAGGCCTCTTTGGGCCTGCCGTTTATTCTTCTCCTAATAGCCCAGCAGGGCTATTGGTTCTTTTGTTACATCACTGGCGGGCTCCTGTGTCCCATTTGTTTTCCCTTGGGCGTCCCGGGCTCGTTTGCTTCCTTTGGTCTTCCTCGGCCATTTTCTTAACTTTGCATTACCATGGGCTTTTACTGAATTTTTTGGGCTTCTCCAGCCCAATTACATTATTCCTCATCCTTGGGGTTCATGGGCTTGCCATCAACCCCGTACTTTCTTTACTTTCATTACTTTGGGCATGTCGTGGCCCATTCTCACTTTTCCACATCATATACTGTCCATGGTTTGCTTTTTCTCTCTTTCCGGGCTCCTTTAAGCCCATTTACCTCCTTAAGGCCCATTTGTTTATTTCATGGGCGTGTGATCCATTATTCCTGCCGCTTGGGCTTAATGGATTTTCTATCCGTTTGCCAACTCTTTTCTGTCCGTGTTGCTGGGCTTCTCCCTTCCACTTGGGCTTCCAAAATGGCCATCAACAATTCTTAACGTTAATCATTTTTCTATTTACTATTTAGAGATAAGATAATGTGATGTTTACTTTGCTTCTGGTGGGGCCAAAATGGGGTTTTACCCCTTTCAGCCAAACTTTCCAACATTTTGCCCCTATTTTGAAACTATTTAGGGATATGCTTCTGTTTTAAACTCGATTTTCTAAAAATCAAGTTTCAATGAAAAATTCGATTTAACGAAAATCGAGTTATAGGCAAAAAACTTGCAAAAACTTACATGTAACTCGAGTTCCATGTAAGTTTTTGAAAGTAACTAGATTTTTGTTAAATCAAGTTTTCATTGAAACTTGATTTTTAAAAAATCGAGTTTCAAAACAGAGACATATCCCTAAATAGTTTCAGAACATGAGCATTTTGCTGAAACTTTTGGGTGAAAGGTGTATTTTGCCATTTTGGTCCTTCTGGTGGTCATTTTACCATCAACCCCACTAGACTAGACGATTATCAAGATAAATCAACACACACGCACAATGATTGTTATGATTTGATTTTTTTTTTTTTTTGAGAATACTTATGATTTGATTTAATTACTCATTACGATCACTCTGATATTTAATTAAACTGATCTTTGCTATTTGTATTACACTATTACTAAGTAAGGACAAAGGTTTTTTTTTTTTTTTTTTTTTGAGAAAAAAGTAAGGACAAAGTAGAAAGAAAAATAACAAGAAGAAAGCAAAGCAGCAGTGTCCCAACTCACATTTTGACCCCAAAAAAAAAAATTTACCAACACCAAAGGCATCGAATTAAAGTTGTGTAAAAGACATCTAAGGATTTGTAATTTTGTGCTCACTTCAAAAATAGGGAAAAAGAAGACAAATTAAACTCCTCTTGGGACTATATCTTGCTAAGGTTAAGTTAAACATGGTTAATTGGCGGAAAAATATACTCATATCCATACAAAAAAATTAATTGATCCCTACCCCTAGACGTTATCGAAAGGTTTCTCATGTCCGTCAAATCTAGAGAATTGTTCGTCCTTGGCAAAAAGAACTGCTTTGGATACCTAGCGTGTTTTTTTTTTTTTTTTTAACAATTTTTTTTTTTTAATTTCTCAATTTTTTTTTATTAAACTATGCCTTGAAATGCATGTTGAAATAATATACAAATAATATGTCATTGCTTTATGAGGCATGGTAGCCCAGATGATGACTCGGATATGGATGCCTTCAAATTTAGGCCTTATCCCCTTTCCTAGTAGTATGGGAAAGCTGATAAATTTAGGCCTTATGGTGACGATAATGACAAATTGGGGATAAACTAAAGCGTTATAAGAAAGAAACACTTTTAATAAACAATAAACTGTTCAAAGTTTCTATCTCAAAAAAAAAAAAAAAAACTGTTCAACGTTTATCCAATTCTCTGCATTAATAAACCTTACATGCTACCATTTTTTTTTATCCTTATATTATTAATATCCACTATAAATTATTTAAAATTTCTATCAAGTGTGTAACGTGTTTTATATGTGTATATATGCTTCCCCACAGACAACTTGTTGGATATCATACAGCAAGTTCCCGAAACTAGTCTAAGATCTTCTTCTTCTTGTTCAACAACAACAACAAAAAATCCATATGGGTGTGTACTTGTATTTTCCCTTAAATTACTTGTGTGTACCTCCGGAAACTGATTTTCATCTATCCAAGAGTTTAGTTTTGTTGTTTTCATCTCCAATTACCTGTCTAGTCTTTCCATTGTGGAATTTCATCCTTTTATCATTAGAAATTAGTTGTGTTGTGTGGTGGGCTTTTTTTGCAACTCTAGGTTGGGCTGTCTCCTGCCATGTTACAGCCCAATGGTTCTGGGGTAGGAGAGTTGGGACCGGCTTGACTGCAACACACCCCAAGCTGGCGCACAAGCTAAAACCCCTTTATTGGGACTTTGGACATGTGCCCACGGTAGAAGATGCTATTACAAAAAAGTTATGGCAGGCAAGTGTAATATGACAAAAATAAGAAGAATATGCTTACTGTCAGCTAGAAAACGGAAAAGTTAAATCATGATCTTAGTGAAGGAGGAAATAATGCAATGATATAAATGTGGCAGAAATGAGTTAATAACAATGATAAAAAGAAAAAGAAATAATATTACTACTTGATCAATAAAATAAAAGGAAGAAAGATTAGTCTGCCGTGCTTGATCTCTCAACGGAGTCAAGTCCAGGAAGGGAACCACTCTTCAATGCGGGTAATCTCACAGGAAAGTCCTGCCACAGAAATTGCCCACTTTGAGAGAATGGGCCTAAATGGATTATCCTCAAATTCCTTAATCCTCAATAAAGAGCAGGCTTTTAGAGGGAGAGAAGGGAATAGCCTATTGGTACATGTCCACTATCAAACTCTTGCTCACTCTCTGTTTTTCCTTTCTGATTCCTTTTTCCTTTCTAAGTTTCTTGTTTTCCCTCTTATCTTTCACTCATTTTCTTACTTCTTTTTCTCTTGTTTTATCTAACATGTTCTCTGTTCTCTTCCGTTCTCCCTACTATGCATAGCTAAGGCCCTTTTTATACTGCCTGTCGTGACGGGTTTTTTATTGTTTTACCCCTTAACTGCTTTTGTCCTGGTATAGGTGTCCTGCCCAGACCACCCACTGGTCTGTCGGTTGACCAATCATCACCACTTACCTGTGCTGGCCGTGCCACACTCCATTCCCAGACAAAAGAGTTTTGTTTTATTTTCTTACTCTCCGTGGCATTCCTATCCAGATAAGGGTGGGAATTCTCTCTTACTGTCCCCTATAGCATGCACCTAGTGATTCCAGCTCATATTTCCCTCTTTTGGGTGGTATGTCATCCTAGCAGGACATTTCCCCCAAAAGAGCTTAAGCGAGAACCCCAAAATAGGCTTTCTCCTTCTCTTCACCGCCAGACCATACCCTTTCTTATCTCTGACTCATGGTCCACCACTCCTGTATTGGCTGGGTACAATGGGTGGTGCTTGAGCCTTGTGTGTGCTCCACTTCCATGTGTGTCCATGGCTTGCCTACTGTTTATGCGTTCGCCATGACTTGGGGACTTGTCTGGTCTTTGCTGTTTCTGCTACTCATTCTTGACCTCTTGTGGCATGGATGAGTCACTGGGCTTTCGTTCTTTATATCTTGCTTCCTCCCCAGGTTAGGTCTTGCTTGGACATGGGCCTTTCCTTCTTCAATCCAACCTTTACCCTTTTTGTGGGTCGGTTGACATTTCTGCCATGCCACCCCGTTGTTTCTGCCGTGTTACTATTTGATTTGTGCTTGCTAGGCCTCCTTTGGGCTTGTAGTACACTTTCCTTCTGCTCAGTTCCAGTAGCCCAGTACTATCGTTGGGCTTGTACTCACACTGTTTTGGGCTTCCTTGGCCCATTTCATTGCCTTGGGGCTTTCTTGGCCCATTTTATTCTTTTGGGCATCCTCAGCCTGCTTCATTTCCTCGGGCATCCCCGGCCCATTCCAATCTTTCATTCCCATGGGCTTTTGTTAAGTCTTTTGGGCTTCCCCAGCCCAAATTACCATATCCTTTACTTTCGGGGTTTATAGGCTTTCCCACCAATCCTATTTGCTTAGTTTCTTCCTTTGGGCTCCTTCAGCTCATTTTTGCTTTCTTATCATTTCTCATAATACCCATAGGTTTACTACTTCTTTCTTCGGACTCCTTTGAGCTCGCTTGCTTTCTTTGAGGTCATTTTGCTATTTTATAGGCCTATGGACTATTATTCCTGCCATTTGGGCTCAATGATTTTCTTCTCAACTTGCTAATTATTCTTCTTTACTGCCTCCCATATTGTTGGACTTCTTCCTATTATTGGGCCTCCTTGCTAAAGTGAGCATCAACATGTTGATTAGAAACCTTTACTCCATTGAGCTTGTTTTGCGTTTTTGACCCCTATATATATATATATATAAAGGTATATTCATTCTAATTCAGAACATATTCAACCACTGAAAAATTTAATCATCACTTACGTAATAATATTTAGGGTAAATTGCAAAGTACACACTTGATGATTTTTTTTATTTTTTTATTTTTTATTTCTTGTGCTAATTAGTGTTGATGCTCATTTTGGGAAACCCGATAGAAGGAAGAAGCCCAGCAATATGGGCAGAGAAGAGTTAGGGAATGGATAGAAAAACCATTAAGCCCAAATGGCAGGAATAATGGATCATAGGCCCATAAAATAAACAAATGAGCCTTGAGGAAGAAAACGGGCCTAAAGGAGCCCGGAGAGAGAAATAGCAAACTCATGGGTAGTATGTGATGTAGAAAAGCAAGAATAGGCTACAGCAAGCCCGAAGTAATGCAAGAAAAGAAAGTAAGGGGTTGATGGCAAGTCCATGAGCCCCAAGGATGAAGGATAAGGTAATTGGACCATGGAAGCCCAAAGGAGTTAGTAAAAGCTCATGGGAACGCAGAGTTAGAAAAAGGGCCAAGGATGCCTAAGAGGAAATAAATGGGACAAAAGGGCCCACAAGAAATGTAATACAAAGCCCAAATGACCATATTGAGTCATTGAAAGAAGAATAAGCAGCAGACCCAAAGAGGCCCAACAGGCTGGAGTCAAATAACATCATAGCAGGAATGGCAAAGTGGTACGGCAAGAAATGATGGCAAGACTACGAAAGGAGTAAGAGAGTAGGTTGAAGGAAGAAGAGCCCACAATCAAGCAAAGCCCAGCTCTTAAAGGGAACAGACCATAAAGAATGGGGAATCAGAAAATAACTCACGCCATAAGAAGTCAAGGATGAGCGGCAGAATGTGCAAACGAGCCTCCAGACCACAGCAAACGCATAAACAGCGGGCAAGTTTTGGACATACACAAAAGTAGAGCACGCGTAGGACCCAGACATCACCAGCCTGTACCCAGCGAATACAAGAAGTGGTGGGTTATGGGTCAGAGATAAGAGGGTATGGTCTGGCGGTGGGGAGTGGGGGAAACCTATTCCGGGGTTCCTGCTCAGGTTCTTTTGGGGGAAATGTCCTGCTGAGATGACATACTACTCAAAAGAAGTAAGAATGAGCTAGAACCACTAGGTGCATGTCATGAGGGATAGGGAGAAAGAGAGCACCCACACCGTAGCAGCTAGGAATGCCACGGTGAGTAAGCAAACAAAACAATCTTCTTTGTCTGGCAATGGGGAGTGGCGCAGCCAGCACAAGTAAGTGGTGGTGGCTGGTCAGCTGACAAATCAGTAATGGTCGACAAGGACACCAAACTAGACAAAGGTAGTTAAAGGCTAAAATGGTAAAAGCTCAGTCACGGCAGGCAGTATATAAAGGACCCTTACCGTGCACAGAAGGGGGTCGACAGAACAAAAAGAGTAACCACTAAGAAAGAATCACAACTTGTTAAATGGGTAAGCGCTGAAAGAAGAAAAGAAAAGAATTAGAAATCACAAAAAACAGTGAGAAAAGATAGAATCAGTAAGAGGAAATGGAGAGTGTAGAACAGCAGACACGCACCAATAGGTTAATCCCTTCTCTCCCTCTAAAGGCATGCTCTCTACCAGAGGCAAAGGATTCTTTTGGGCATAAGCCATTCAAGTCCGCTTCCCTCAAAGTAATTAATTTCTACGACAAGATTTTCCTGGGAGATTATTCACATTGAGGAAAATGGTTCCCTTCTTGGTCTTGGTCCTGCGACATAACTTGGCATGACGGATTGATCTTTTTCTTTCTTTTGATAACTCATGTCTTCCCTATTTATTTCCACCATTTTCTTTACAAAGTGTTTCTTATTGTTGTAATTATCATTTTAATTGGGGATTATTTATTTACTTTGTCTAATGGCAAAAGTACTTTCTTTTATTATTATTATCATGTTTGCTTGCCATGACTCGTCCAAATTAGCTCCGCCTGCCATAGGCATGTGAACAAAACTTTTGGCAAACGAGGCATAGTTTGTACACAAGCCGGACCAAAGTGAGTTGTAGTTGGACCAGTTTTAACTCCCTTATCCAAAACACTTGGGCCTCAGTGCAGCAGGAGGCAGTCCAGCCCAAAATCACAAAAAGGCCCACCACAATTAGAAAATTGACTCACACATCTACATAGATGGCATCATTTTATTGGTTGGGATAACCATTTTAGTAGTCCTCCTGGTGGACCTAATAATTTCTCCCAATAGTGGGAAACCAAATTTCAGGGTATAAAATCCAAGCAACTCCAAATTTTAGGAATATACTTTGCAATTTACCCTAATATTTAACAAAACTAACTAAATAAATCAAATTAACATATATTTATAATATACCCAAAATGGTATTTTACACCTCAAATCCACTATCACATAGAAGCCCTTGCAAAAAATCAGAGTACTCAAATCTCACATAGCAATTAAAAAAAAAAAGTCTGATCTCACCGAAAACGCTTAAATCAATAGTGCACCAAAAAGCCATTGACTTATTAAAATGAACACTTCAAAAACAATAGCAAGCAAAAAATTTCCCTTTTCTCTCACTCTATCTCTCTAAGAGAAAGTGTATGTGAATGTGTTAGAATATGAGAGTCACCGTCTCCCCCTTTATCACTGCCCAAAAATTCTATACAAATCAAAATAGATTCAAAATTCACAAAATAATAATATTTAACCATCAGGCAGGCCTCAGGCACAACATTCAACATCAAACAACATTATAAATATGGCCAATTCATACAAATACAATCTTAGTGCTGCTAGGAATAATGTTGAAGGAAGCAACTCCTTCCACCGTCTAGTCTCATTCCTTGCTCGATGGATCATCAAGCGTGTTCTGTGTGGCCGAATCAGAAAACATAGTGTTGAGGGCCATTTATGAGCATCCAGGTGAAAAGAAAGAAGGCCTAATAACAAGGGCAACAAAGAATTGACAAAACAGACAGCAAAACCATTAGGCCCAAGCGGCAGGAATGATGAATCACAGGCCCAAGAAATAAACAAATGGGTCTTGAAGAGGCAAGTCGGCTCAAAGAAGCCCAGAAAGAAAGAAATAGCATCTCATGGGCAGTGTATGAGGTAGAAAAGTGAGAAAGGGCTACCGCAGGCCCAAGGCAATGCAAACTAAAAGAGTAAGGGGTTTATGGCAGGCCCATGAACCCCAAAGATGAGAATAAGGTTATTGGGCCAGGGAAGCCCAATGAAGTTAGTAAAAAGCCCATAGGAGTGTGGAATTAGCAAATGGGCTGGGAAAGCCCAAAGAAAGCAAACGGGCCGTGGATGTCCAAAGGGACATAGGAGCCCATAAGTAAAAGTAAAACAGTGGCCATGACAAGCCACTGAGAGAAGGAATAAACGACTGGCCCAAAAGAGGCCCAGCAGGCCTAAGTTATTACGGCAGGAATAACAGTACAACGTTGCAAGAAATAAAGAAAACCAAGAGTGGGCCAAAGAAATGTAAGGCCCATCATCAGACAAAGTCCAGCTCTTGAATGGAGCGGGAAACCAAAAGAAAAGCCCACATAAGAGGTCAGAAAACACGGACGGAGAGTCTCCAGATCACGGCAAACGCATGAGTAGCAGGCAGACTTTTGGACATATCTGAAAGGAAAGCACGCGCAAGGCGCAGGCACCACCAGCCTGTACCCAGCCAATATGGGACGTGGTGGGGCCATGGGCCAGAGGTAAGAGGTAAAGGGGGTATGGTTTAGTGGTGGGGAAAGGGGAAAAGACCTATTTTGCGGCTTCTGCCCAAGCCTTTTTGGGAGATACGTCTTGCTGGAATGACAGACCACCCAAAAGAGGCAAGGATAAGGGGGGAACCGATTAGGTGCATGCCTTGAGGAAAAGAGAAAGAAAACATTTATGCCGTGGCAGGTAAGAGTGCTACGGTGGACTGACGAATGAAACAAACCTGCCTTTGCCTGGCAAGGGTGAGACACACAGACGAACCCTTTGGTGGTCAGCAAGTACGCCCAGACCAGACAAAGGCGGTTAAAGGGCAAAGTGGTAAAACATTGGCCACGGCAGGCACTATAAAAGGGCCCTTGCCATGCCCTGAAAGGGGATCGAAAAAAAAAACAGAGTGTATTCACGGAGTAAAAAAGAAAGCAGAGTAAAAAGAAAACAAAGAAAGAAAAGAAAAAAGATAAGAGAGAAAACAGAGGAAAGAAGAGAGAAAACAGAGGAAAAAAGAGAGATAATACAATGGGCATGCACCAGTAGGCTCTCTCCCCCTTTAAGTACCCGTTTGTTTCCACTTTTTGAGCCCAAAAAGGGCGTTTTGAAAAAAGCTCAACCAAAAAATGCGTTTGGTAAGCTCAAAACGCAACTTTTTTATAAAAGTTGCGTTTTGAGCATTGAGAAAAAATTGAGGACAAACGCGGAAGGGATTATGGACCCTCAGGGGTCCATAAATGAAAACGCGCTATGCGCGTTTTGTATATTACCGTTGCAAACCCGAAAAATACCGAAATACCCAGCACTTTCTCTCACTCCCCTCATCTCTCATCTCTGCTCTCCCTTCGCAGTTTGCACGACGCCTCCATCTCTTCTCTCTGCCTTGCTCTGCCCTCTCCGTAAGTCTCTCTACTCTCTGTCTTTTTTCTTTGTCTTCCTTTTCTTCTTCCGCTTCGTCTTCCTCTTCTTCTTCTTTCTTTCTTTCTTGTTCTTCCTCTCCGTAAGTCTTTCTGTCTTTCTGTAGTTTTGGATTGTGGTTTGTTTTATGGGTAATGATTTTTCCGTGTGTTCTTTGGGTTGATTTCTCATGGGTATGGGTTGTTTTGATTTGGACCGAACCTGGGTTGATTCTCATGGGTCTGAGTTGGTTTTGATTTCTCTGTTCTTTGGTTGATTTCTCATGGATCTGGGTTTTGATTTCTTAGGTACCAAAAACACTGATCTGCTACCAAAAACCAGGTACCAACACTGATCTGAAATTTTATTTTTTTTACCAAGTGTGGGAAAAAAAATTTCGGATCTTGCTATGAATGGGTATTGTTCCTTTACTTATTTTGTTATTTGTTTTTGCTGATTGGAATATATAATGAAGTGTTTAGTTAGTAAAAATATTAATGAAGTGTTTAACACTGATCTGAATTTTTTTTTTTTTTTTTACCTAGTGTGCTATTTTAATATATAATGAAGTGTTTAATGAGTATAGTTTGTGAATCTGAAATAGCCGAGATTAATCTTAGCTAGCTTCTAGCATGTGTAATTTGACTTCTTGTTATACACTAATGAGCTTAAGTACCATCTTCAATCTTCAGTGTATGTCTGCTAGGCTTGCATACTACAATAAAGGGGATTAGAGTCTCTTTATGATCTAAGACGCAATTAGAGAGGATAAGCTATTATGCTTAACTACGAGTAGATTTTACTATGTTATTGACACGGTAATTGGATTAGAATGATATTTTACAGTGTGGAGAGTCTCTTAGCAAAAAAAGAGAGCGGAGAGTCGGATATTCGGGTCGTTCCACACATTCCAGCATTACTGTGTCTTTGCCTTTGCAAGAAATTCATTTCTTGGACTTTGGATCAATGAGATATCATCAGCTATTTTTCCAGAGTTTCTTTAACATGATTGGTCCTGGAATCTTTGGATGTTTTATTTTTACTTAAAGACGCTCTATTTAATTATGGACTATACATTTGTAGTCCTATCACCGAGAAAACTTATACTGATAGTTTACAAGGTGTTTTTTTAATGATGCAGAGCTGCTGCTCCTGCACAATGCTAGATAGGTTTTTTCTGATCTACATAAAGCAGTACAATAGCACTTATTTATACTTGAAATAGCCTTCTAGACTATTAGATACAAATAACTGACTAAGGAACTTTGTAATGATTGGAACTTTGTCAAGTGTTTTACTGTATTTATTAAACAGATTGGAACTTTGATTATGATATTGACTTAGTTGGGTGGTAGTTTTTATTCTTTGGATGATGATATTGTAGACATTTGTAATGTATTGGTTTGGGCATAACAATCATTACTATTATATTTGTCTATTTGACTATGGTTATATGTGTGGAAGAATAAATGGAGAATTATCAGAAACATGCCATCTTTTTCATTCCATATCCAAATACTTATTGTATCTGCTACTATGGCTCTTCATAATTTTGTTAGACTAAATGATAGGGATGATAGGAGCTTCATAAACGCCAATTGAGATTCAATTTCTAGAAGAGAAAATAATAGTGAAGCAGATAGCAGTTATGAGCAAAATTCATGATCTTTAACAGACCCTGCGATGGTGGTTTTTCGTGATTCCATTGCTAATTCCATTTGGGGGGATAATAATTACTAGTTGTTTTTTTTTTTTTTTAATAATATCCTATAGTACAATTTAAACTTGGGTTATTGGTATGTATTTTATCATCTTTTTTACATTTTTGTGTTGTACAATTTAAACTTAGATTATTGATATGTATTTTATATGTTTTTACATTTTTATGTAGTACAATTTAAACTTAGATTATTGGTGTATATTTTATCATCTGTTTACATTTTTATTTTGTGCTTCATGTTGATGGAAATTATTTAGATTTAATTAATATTAATAAGAAGTCATTAATAGTAATAACAAATAATTATGACACTAAAAAAGAAAAATTGCCCAAAAAAAAAATAATACCAATAATATATTATTATTATTATTATTATTATTATTATTATTATTATTATTATCTTTTAATAAGTATATGAAATAGATGAAATAAACTCACATCCAAACAAAAAAAAGTATGAAATAAATTCCCTTATATATACATTGTCCTTTTTGGTAATTTATCCCTCAACTTTTTCATTATGCACTTTTTAACAGCTTTTACCAAACACTCAGTTTTTTCATTATGCACTTTTTAACAGCTTTTACCAAACACTCAGCTTTTTGAAACTCCACTTTTTCATTATGCACTTTTAACAAAACTCCACTTTTTCATTATGCACTTTTACAAAAAGCTGAACCAAACTCACCCTAAATCCTGCTCTCTTCCAAAACGCAAACAAGGATTCCTTTTTGGGCAATAACCATTCAGGTCCGACTCCCTCAAAGTCATTAATCCCCATGGCAGGATCTTTTCCTGGGAGATTATTTGCATTGAGAGGAGGCGTTCTCCCCTCTTTGGTTTTGCTTTGGCGAACCAAAACTTAAAACTTGATTCTATGCCCGCTCTTGATTAGTTCATATTATTTTCTTTCTCCTTTACTTTCTCTGTAAATGACATTATCACGTCTGTAACCATGTTTCATAAGTAGGAATTACTTGGCCATTTTTATTAAATAGTCATAGTACTCTGTTTTGCTATTATTACTATATCTGCCTGCCGTAACTCATCTGAAACAGTTCTGCTTGCCGTAAGCCTACTCCTGGCAGACAATGCATAGTTTGTGCACAAACCGGCCCAAGTTGAGTTACAATTGGACCGGCCCCAACTCCCTTACTCAGAAACATTCGGGCCCATTACCGCAGGAGGCAGCCCAGCCCAACGCACAATACGCAAAAAAGGCCCCTACACATAGCAACAACAGCAATTGGGATAACTATTAAATAATTCCAAATAATAGAATCATGGTTACACAGCCAACACCTCACCAATGGAATGGACATGCAAAGGAGTTTAGTAAAAGATATGTATGTTAATAGGATAAGAGACCCATTGCTGTTGAGAAAATTTGACAAAATATAACATACCCTCATCAAGTCGATCTCTTGTTATGCGAAAATCCCCAAATAGTAATGACACAATAGATAATAGTGTAAAACAAATAGATTTCTAAAAGAACTATAGCAAATAAAATTTAAATAATTGTACCAAAACACTCACCACCATTGTAGGCTAGTGGCCATTAATCTAACGAGGAGGAAATAAGGATGGTCAAATTTCTGTCAAAAGTGAAGATCTATCTTTTTTCTTTTTTCTAACTTCTTTCTTATAGAAGAAAACTGATGATCTAACAGGGCAATTTTGAATGTGCGTAGCTTTAGCGAGAACTTTGTGGAGAGTAGGTACTTGTTTTTCGGCCTAGGCGAGAGTAAGAGATAGAAATGGATCTTTTGAAATTTGTAACTGCACGTTATTGGCCTATTTTGTAGGTATTTTAAGTAGAGTTTTAGATATATTTTTACCAAATTGTCTTCAAGTTTTTCCCTTACTTAAACCTAGGCTGTAGGGGGTATATGTATAAAGTTATATTCATTCTAAATTCGGAACATATTCAACTAATGAAAATTTTAATCATCACTTACGTAATAATATTTAGGGTAAATTGCAAAGTATACACTTGATGATTTTTTTTATTTTTTATTTTTTATTTCTTGTGCTGATTAGAAAATTGACTCACACATCTACATCAAATAGTATTATTTTTTTGGTTGGGAGGACCATTTTAGCAGTCCTCCTGGTGAACCTAATAATTTCTCCCAATAGTGGGGAACCAAACTTCAAGGTATAAAATCCAAGCAACCCAAATTTCAGGAATATACTTTGCAATTTACCCTAATATTTAACAAAACTAACTAAATAAATCAAATTAACATATATTAATAATATACATATTCAAATGTATTAGTGGGCTCCAGTTAGCTCAATTGATAAATCATCTTATCGTCGAATAAGAGATCTAAGGTTCGATCCCACCTAGGTTGAATCTAGAATTTTTTTTTTTTTTTTTTTTACCTTTATTTTTTAAACATTTTAATTAGTTGTCATCTTTGCAAAACTATATAGCAAATTAGCATCTCGAGACTCTAAAACTCGAGTTCAAAAATAAAACTTGAGTCTTTAAGTCTTGAGTTGCATGTGGTGGCAATCTGTTGTGAAAATAAATCCATGTGGAACTCGAGTATTTAAAACTTGAGTCCCTGGGTTCACCTGATCTGTCCTCTATCCATTTTCTTCCTCCGTGAGTTCTAATTCTTCCTCTGTTCTTCTTCATCCTCCATCCGTGGGTTCTTCCCTTCCAGTGGCTTCTTCTTCCCGTGGGTTCTTCTCTTCCCGTGGTTCTTCTTTCTTTTTGAATTCTTCAAACCGTGGGTTCTTCTTCAAAGCTCACATGGGTTCTTCTGTCTTCTTCAAATTCTTCAAACCATGGTTCTTTTTTCTTCAAATTCTTCAGATCTTCTTCTTCTTCTTCTTCTTCTTCTTCTTCAAATTCTTCTATGGAACTCGAGTCTTAGAGACTCGAATTCCCCATGGCAAAAATCTCCATATCAGCAATCAAAACTCGAGCCTCACAGACTTGAGATGTTAATTTGCTTAATAGTTTCAAAGCCTTGCTTACTAACGATATAATTTCTATATATAATGCTAGAGGGCAAATATCCCCTTGAAACTCTCTCTCCATAATATATAAAAATAAAGAGCATAGAAATTAATTGAACTCTAATAATACATGATATATGAGCCCAAATAATAATTTTTTTTCATCATCTTGGCTAATTAACAACATCTAATTAAGAGAGACATATCACATGATACTAACAACATATTTACTGATGGGAAACAGCTAACAGTTTTTTGATTTGAAACCAGTTAGGATTAAGATTTGATTTTGGGATGTTTAGTTTGCTTCTTATGTGTATAATAATTTTTGTAATTTTTTTCATTACAAAATTACCAAGTCCCTATTCAGTTAGCAATGTAAGCAATATCACTAATGAAAATTAACAAAATAACTAACAGCATTCATTCTAAAACTTGAAAGACCAATTACACTCACAAGATAAATTTTCAGGGATCAATAGTGTAGTTTCACCAATATGATATGATCCGATATTAAAATAGTTCAATGGCAAAGGCTTTTGCACTTTCGACTACACAGATGTAAGAATTTGTGAACTTGATTTCTAGGAACCACGAGATTTGCCAGGGCTCCTTAAATTCTCATATGATTGCTTCTTTCGTGAGGAGTCCAATCTTCAGTACGTTTAGCCAAAAGAAAATAATAAAAGTCAACAATAAAGAAAAAAGTAATTAACAACTAGATATCGAAACTATCACATTGCATGGCCAAAATTCACCAAAACTTGCATCCCAAACGCTATCTGTACAGCGTACTCAGAGAGTCGGCACACATTGGAAACATTTTGAACCCTTTAAATGGGTTATACGCGTTATTGTATAATATCATATCTTGTAAACGGGTGCGATCCCAAGGAGATAAAAGCATTTCCTCATCACAGTTGCAGTTGCTTCGCATAGCAAGAGTCTGCTCGTTTCCTCAGCTGATCCAACGACCTAATCAAGGTTTCAATATAACAAAATTAATTCAGAAATAGGAACTTGACTAACCCATACATTCACTTGCATCTCAGAAATTGGATAACCCACTAGAAATAGGAATTTGTTTATGACATCTCATAAATTGGGTAACCCACCAATATATCTTTCATCTCAAAGTGGAATAGAGGCAAAGATGGCTAATCCATCATTGTTTCATTGTTCCTACAAAATAAAACATACTCATAAAGCATAAGACTGAACACACGTGAACCATACCTGACAATTGGAATAGAACGTCGTAAAGAATTCCGACAAATTATAGAGGTATTCACACAACACATTCGGCAATAGATTGGTGCAGGCCTCCTCAACAACCTAAAAAGTGAATTGGCAGACAGCAATCAGATCCACGCATCATGCTGGCTAGTTAAGTTGCATTCATCCCAAGGTCAAGAAACATGAGAGCAACAAATTCTAAAAAGATCTTACCTCAGAAAATTGTAGCAGATGAAGCCCCAATGCACGTTCATCTGCGTGATCCAAAACTATTGCCCCCATCTATCTCAAACAAATAAAAAACAACATTAGACTTCAACAAGTTGACTAGTTGAGCCTCATCACCCAGAATTATCAAGCTGCCAGGATAATCTCCAAAAAAAAAAAGTCCATATAAAACCACAAACAGCTTACAGAAGTTTAATTACGGTAATTAACTTATTATCAACATGAAGCTACAGTACATGATTGCATTTGGAAAAAAAGAAAAGATGTATTTATGATGTTTGAGTTCTCTTGTTTATTGCCGGTATACTAGAAAGGTAACCCTCTTTTGTGATCTTTAATTCAAGTTTAATTATCTATCCTAAAAAAAAGTAGCTTTACCAATCTAGTCAAAATTCAGTCCTCATGACACCAATTCAGGTCAAACTAGGGGCTACTGAAACTTAGTTGCATACAAAAACGCAAGTGCAACATTAAACATTCAGCTATAACTACTGTTTGAAGTAGGAACTTACACTCTTCAACTCCTCTATGTCTTTACCAGATTTCCTGAGGATTGAACAGATCCGAGCATGAGCATACAGCAAGTATACAGCAGTATTCCCCTGCTCACATCAATTTTAGGAAAGTTAGAAACAAATATTAGTAGTGGTAGTAAAGCAGTAGCTGCAACCGGGGGAGGGGAGGAGAATTGCCCCACTGGCCCCACTAATGCCAGATTCTTTGTGTTTATATATAGAGATATCTCTTTCTATATCTCAAGTTTCATAAATAAATAATACAATTTCTATTATATCAATGTTTTAAGGGTTCAAAAGTTACAAATAATAATAAGCAAAAGTTTTAATTCAAGAGAAAAAAAAGTACAAAAAATATTGTTACCTTTCGAAAGTGTTTTGAGCTTAAATTCTATATATGATAACTTATTGTTTTTCATAAAAATGTATGCAAGTAATAAAAATTGGAAATAATTATATAATATAAACTTCATAAATTGGTATTGTTTTCAAGTTAAACTCTAAGTTTTAGATGCACAAATATTTACCATATGGTTTAAGGAAGTTGACTACCTTCAATAAAGCTTTATTAGGAAAATGGCTATGGCGCTTTGGGGTAGAGGAGAATCAACTTTGGAGGAGGGGGATAGCTATGAAGTTTGGGGAAGATGATGAACTTCTAAGTTGGGAAGGGGTGTTCATGGTTGTGGTTTGTGGAAAGACATTCGTATGGGTTGGGAGGATTTTAGTAAACATACTCAGTTTGAGATTGGGGTGGGGAATAGAGTAAAATTCTGGCATGATTGTTGGTTTGGGGATCAACCTCTTCAAATGACATTTCCAGTTTTGTATGAGCTAACCATTGATAAAGAGGCTTCTGTTGCTTTATCCTTACCCAGGCAGAGAGAAGGGGAAAGGAGGACTTGGGATGTGAGGTTCACCTGGGATTCAAATGATTGGGAGGTGGGTCCTATGCTGGATTTTCTTCATTTTTTTGGGAGGTGGGGACTGATTGAGATGGAGTTTGAAGAAGAATGGGAACTTTGACACTTTCACATTATAAGACTTTATGAGGCTCTTCTTCTATCACTTTCCCTTGGAAAGGTATTTGGGGAGTGAAGGCCCCTAGGCGAGTTTCTTTTCTTGTCTGGATTGCGGCTTGGAATAAGATACCCACTAGCGATAATATGAAGAATAAGGGGTTTGATTTTGTTGATTAGTGTTTGCATGTATACAGAACCTTCTTTCTTTAGAAGAAGTTTCTTGGAGACAGAAATCGAGGATGCTTTGCATCAAGAAAGGAGATAACAATACCAAATTCTTCCATAAGGTGGCTAATTCCCAGAGAAGGTATAATCATATTAGTATGCTGGAGGTGGATGGGGTTATTTATGAGGATGATTCAGAGATGACGGACCAAGTAGTACAATTTTATAAAAACTTGTACAAGGAGATAGAGGAGTGGAGGCCTTTTGTGGAAGGTTTGGAGTTTGATCAGATTGAAGGGTTGGACAGGGACTGGCTTGAAAGGAGGTTTGAAAAGGAGGAGATTCTTCGTGTTGTTAAAGAATTGGAAGGAGATAAAGCTTCAGGTCCTGATGGTTTTTCAATGGCCTTCTATCACCATTGTTGGGGAGTTGTGGAAAGAGATGTATTAGCTGTGTTTGAAGAGTTTTATCAACACAGCAAGTTTGAAAAATCTCTTAATGCAACTTTCATAGCCCTAATCCCTAAGAAGAATGGTGCCTCCAATATCCGAGATTTTAGACTTATCAGCTTGGGGAGTGTATACAAGATCTTGGCTAAGGTTTTGGCAAACTGCTTGAAAGAGGTTTTGGATTAGTTGATATCTAAGTCTCAGAACAGTTTTGTGGGTGGCAGACAGATACTTGATTCTGTTCTTATTGCTAATGAGTGTGTGGATAGTAGGGTGAAGAGTAAGATTCGGGGGGTTATTTGTAAGTTGGACATTGAGAAAGCCTATGATCATGTGAATTGGGAGGCTCTTCTAGATTTGTTGAAGAGAATGGGTTTTGGGGTGAGGTGGTGTAGGTGGATCCGTACATGTATATCCACAGTCCAATTCTCTGTTTTGGTCAATGGGGCTCTAGCTGACTTTTTTGGAAGCTCGAGGGGATTGAGACAAGGGGACCCGCTATCTCCTTTGTTATTTATGGTTATGATGAAGTTTTTAGTAAGATGATGAAAAGAGTTGAAGCTGCTGGTTTACTTCGAGGTTTCAGGGCAGATGGTAGAAGAGGTGAAGGGGTATGTGTCTCACATCTTTTGTTTGCGGATGACACGATTCTATTTTGTGATGCAGATGAGGAGCAGATTCTGCATGTTCGGATGCTCCTTTGTTTCCAGGCTATGACAGGTTTAAAGGTTAATGCTTTGAAGAGTGAGATGGTTCCCATTGGGGAGGTTCCTAATATTCATGTCTTGGCAGAGATCTTGGGTTGCCAGATTGGGTCTTTGCCTATGACCTATCTTGGTATGCCACTGGGGGCGTCCCACAAGTCCCCTACTATTTGGCATCCTATATTGGAGAAAATTGAGCGTAAGTTGGCTAGTTGGAAGAAGATGTATTTGTCAAAAGGTGGAAGATTGACATTGCTTAAGAGTACATTATCTAATCTTCCGACTTACTTTTTATCTCTTTTTACAATCCCTACGCATGTCGCCAATAAGATTGAGAGGTTGCAAAGGGATTTTTTGTGGAGGGATTCCAAGACACATCTGGTGGGTTGGGATAAGGTGTGTGCACTTTTGGAAAATGGTGGGTTAGGAGTAAGGAAATTAACTACTTTCAATAAAGCCTTACTAGGAAAATGGTTATAGCGGTTTGGGGTTGAGGAGACAAGATTTCGGAGAAGCGTAGTAGCTCTAAAGTTTGGGGAAGAATGGGGGGGGTTGGACTTCCAAACTAGATAGAGGGGTACATGGGTGTGGTTTGTGGAGAAGCATCCGAAAGGGCTGGGAAGCTTTTAGTAAAAATATTCAGTTTGAGGTAGGGGTGGGGGATAGAGTGAAGCTTTGGACAGATCAATGGTGTGGGGATTCTCCACTTAAATTGACCTATCCGGTTGTGTATGGGATTGCCTCCAATAAGGGGCATCTGTGGCCTCTTCTCTTGAACGGTTGGGGATTGAGGAACAGAGAAGCTGGAATGTTCGTTTCATTCGGAGACTAAATGATTGGGAAATGGGTGATGTGGATGCATTTCTTCGTACTTTGGGCTCTAATTTACCTCCAATTGAGAATGGAGACTGTATGCGATGGAAGTTGACGAAGAATGAGAATTTTGATATCCGATCGTTTTATAATAAGTTAAGAGGACCCATGCCCATTATATTTCCTTGGAAAAGTGTTTGGAAGGTTAAGGCCCCTCGGCGTGTTTCCTTCTTTGTGTGGACTGCTATATGGGATAAAATCCTTACAGGTGACAATTTGAGGGGTAGAGGGATGGACTTTGTTGACTGGTGCATTATGTGTCGTTGTAATGGTGAAACGGTGGATCATTTGCTACTACATTGTGGTAAGGCTTACCGGTTGTGGAGTTTGGTGTTTAGATCTTTTGGGATTTCTTGGGTCTTGCCAAGATCAGTTGCGGATACTCTCTTTGGTTGGTGGGATTGGCTTGGGGAGCATTCGTCTAGTATTTGGAATTTAGCTCCACTTTGCTTAATGTGGTGTTTGTGGAGGGAGCGAAATTGGAGGACGTTTGAGGACATGGATAGTTCCGATGATCAGCTATTGGCTTCTTTAAGTGGCTCCCTTTTTGATTGGTCTAGGGTTTGGGGACTCACCTCTAGTGATTCTCTCCCTATGTTCCTTAGCTCCATTCTTTGTAATTAGTATCTTTTCTTTTTGTTTTTTATCTTCTTTTTCTCTGTACTTTTTTCCTCTGCCTTATGTTTTTTTGCATGAGGTAGTTTTTTTTAATATACATCTTTATTACTTATCAAAAAAAAAAGTGCTTGCATGTGTCGATGTTGTGGGGAGACCATGGATCATTTGTTGATTCATTGTAAGAAGGCTCAACAGTTATGGTGTTTCGTATCTTTTGGGGCTTTCTTGGGTCTTACCAAAAACGGTGTTTGATTTTCTGTTTGGTTGGAGAAATTGGCTAAGGAAACACTCGTCAGACATTTGGAATTTAGTGCCGTTGTGCTTGTTGTGGTGCATATGGAGGGAATGTAATTGTCTTGAGGATGTGAATAGTTTTGATGATCAGTTGCTTGCTTCTTTTTGTGGTTATTGGTTTGATTGTTCTCGGTCTTGGGGCCTCACATCTTGTGACTCCATGCCTTTGTTCATTAGCTCTCTTCTATTTTGTAATTAGTTTTCTGTTTTTTTCTTTCCTATTTTTGTACTTTTTGACTACTATGTGCTTTTCCTGCATATTGTAGTGTCTTTAATAAACTTTTTCTTACCTATCAAAAAAAAAAATAGTAATCATTTTATGAGTTTAACAAAACTCAATATAAGTGGTGCTTGAGGTTTATCTATGTGAGAATTATAATCAAAATTTTCACTATATAAAAAATTAAAAAATTAAAAAGTTACTAAACAACTAATTCAGATATAAAATAAAATAAAAAACACACAGCAAAATAAATAGAATATAATGCACCTGCCATCTTTTATGGGTTTTCTAACATTAAAATAACACTTAATAATCACTTATCAAAAAAAATAACACTTAATAATCACGAGTGACATTTCATTCTATATATTTGTCATATGTATATATATATATATGGACACACTAGCCTTTGAGCACGCATTCACAAGCATGCTCAAAGGCTCTTCTATTTTTTTGTAAAGGTTAGTAATTTTTTTTCATCATAAATCGGGGTTGTTACCATTTTCCAATCACAAAAATTCCTAGGGGTGTGATGAGATTTATATATGAATAAATTATTTCACCCACAAACGCATAACACTCATTACACTCCTAGGTATTTTTCAGATTGGAAAATATAACAACCCCGATTTGTGAGACGTTCGCCTATTAGGGAAGAGTTTTTGTTCGTAGTGGGAAATTTGTGAGATGCAGGGAAGAGTTTTTGTTTGTAGTGGGAAGTTTGTGACATGTGGAGTGGGGAGATTATTTGATTGTAATGGGATTCCTCTCTCTTTTTTTTTTTTTTTTTTTTTTTTTGAAGAGAATAGAATTTCTATTTTAATTAGAAGCTTTTGGGTGTTTATCCAATCTTTTTTTTTTTTTTTTAGTTCAATGTCATAATTTTCCATTTGAGGTGTACACGTTTTGCGAACTACAACTTCTCAAAAGATAATACTTAAAACTTATGACAATGTGACATTCCATCAAAATCCAAACACATTAGAGATAGGAAGTGCAAAACAAAATCACATCTTCTAAAAAAAGGGGGTGGATATTCGTGAATATCTTCAAAACGTACATGATGAATAACTGTCAAGAGTCAACCAACCAAGAAATATTATTGGGCTTGCCCGTGTAATTTTCAACACCGTCCAAGAAATATTAGGACCTTGTTAGTTGAGTCTTGAGTGCCCTGTTACTGTGGACTCCAGGATCCTCTGTCTTTTTCAGGTCATTTGTGTTGAATAGTTTTGGTTTTGAGAGAGAGAACGCGGAAACACTATAAGATTCGAGAGGCATAACGGTCGACAACAAAAATTAATACCTTTAGTTGTCTTGAAAGGAAGATGCTGGCTTTGGCACACACTGCCTTGGGCATATCTCTTTGAGATTTGTAGAATAACTGCTGACTTTAATTTCATTGGAGTGTTGAATGGTGGTGTCTGGAAATTTGTGAATATCTTCAAAATTGATAGTGGGAAAGTTTTTTAAAAACTGGATCACAGGAGATAAGGAAGAGTGGTAGTTTTTTCTAAGAACTCCTTATGGATAAGAACTGACATTTAAACTCAAATAAGGAAATGATATAGGTGAACGTGGGTTTGAAATTTGAAAGCGTTGAACATGGGTTTTTCTTTTCTTTTCTTTTTTTCTTTTTTTTTAAAGGGAGATATAAAAGAGGCTAAAATTTAGGATTTTGAAAACTATTAGTTTACTTTGTTGACCCTATTGTTGAAACCATTTCAAAAGTTGCATTTAAGGGCATTTTGGGATAACTGAAATGTCCATCCCAAATAGGGGAAGCTCCTAAAATAGTAGTGTGTGTGTGTGCATAGGTGATGCTTCTGTTCATAATATGTATAAATCTACGTATGCCATGGGTGTATGGAGACATGTATATTAGACTATTGGTTATAAATTTGTCTCCCCCTAAATTCAAATCCTGACTCTGCCATTGGCTACAACAGTCACTAAAGCATGCATAGAGAGAGTAAATAGATGACAAAAAACTAACAATACCAGTGAGTGGTAAAAGCACCTTATCGTTCAGCATTTGATCAAAACTAAACGTGTAATTGGTCAATCTGTTGTTCTTCAAGTCAGCATACCTGCCAAAACCATTGTGAAAAATATCAAAGTACTAAAATAAAAATGCATGCTCATGCCACGCATGAATTCGTAATCACAATGTGTTACAGAAAATTGTTGTATAAGTTGGGCAATTTTCCAGGAAGAGCAAAAAGTGATACTCTAACTAAGAAACTATCTTCAGTAACGTATTTTCTACCTGACAAATACCATCTGCTAGCTACAAAATATAAGAATAAGCATCACATAAACTATCCCAATGTAAAAAACATTTGATAAATTACCGAATGAGAATTACGAACTTTATGGAATTATCTGCCGGATATCATGATAATCATGAAATTTCAGAGAAATTAAAACTCGATATAATCTTTACTTCGGTAATGAAATGATCTACAAAAATAAAACCATGAGCTGGCAAGATACACTAACTTCTTAATACATGTAGAGATTTGATGTCTTATGGTGGGGATACTTACAGGTCAGACAACTGGTGAGTTTTAGATCAAATGACATCTCTCCTTGTAAGAACAAGGTGGGGGGGTATTCAATATCCAATAGGTGAATGAGTAATTACCAATATAAAAAATACTAAATGGCACTGATTCTGCAAGTATTTATAGAATTATTATGTATATTACTGATGTAGATAACAGTATAACTTACTTGACAGCACCATAACCTATTGCCTCAGCAGTTTGCTCAAGCTCCTCTTCAGTAAATTCATCCCCCTTACCTACCCAACATTGGAGAAATAATAAGCATTCCATAAGTTTAAAAGCTTCCTAGTTATGGTCTTGTTATAAAAAGAACAAATAAGACATATTAAGAGTTTTAGGTATTACAGCAGAAAAATAGAAGCTGCCTCATAGACATAGGCTGTGTTTGTTTTGGCTTCAAATCACTTCCGGAAATGCTTTTCCGTAAATGCGGGTGTTTGGCTGCGCATGGAAAATAAATTTTCCGGAAATGCTTTTCAGTTGACCGTGTGTTGGGTGTAAAATCATTTCCGTTTTTATTTTACCTTCAAATCTCATTTTCCGGAAAACAAAGAGAGAGAGAGAGAGAGTGAGAGTGAGATCGCGCTCGCGCGCAAAGAGAGAGAGAGAGAGAGAGAGAGAGAGAGGAAGAAGAGAGAGCCCATCGCCGGTGACCCACGAGCCTTCGACTTCGCCGGCAACCCAGAGCCTTCGCGCCACGAACCCACGAACCAATTTTCGACTTCGCCGGCAAACCCAGAGTCCAGATCACGCCACGAACCCAGAGCCTTCGACCCAGAGCCAGAGCCTTCGACCCACCAATCTTCGACCCAGAGCCTTCGACCCACAAGCCTTCGACTTCGCCGGCGACCCAGAGCCTTCGACTTCGTCGGAAACCTACGAACCGATCTCTCTCTCTCTCTGTGATTTTGATTTCTGTGTGATTTTGATTTTTTTTGTTGTTGGTGTGGGTGGTGGTGTTTTGGTGGTTTTCCTGTTGTGTGGTGGTGGGTTTTGTGTGGGTGGTGGTGGAAAATAGCATTTTTAGAATGTTACCAAACACATGAAAATATTTTCTAGAACAATTTTCATAATGCAACCAAACACTTGAAAATATTTTCCTTTCCCGAAAATAGTATTTCCGGAAAATATTTATTTTTCGGAAAATATTTTATAGGAACCAAACACAGCCATAATTACAAAAATAAGAAACACACAGAGAGAGAGAACATTTAAGACAAATAAAACAAAAGACAGGCCATTCAGTATCATACCACGTTCAATAAGTGTTGTTTTACAGCGACTCTTGGCTTCATCCAGTAAATCAGCTAACCGAACCACTTCACTGCTGCGAGTTCGAAAGCGCTTCTTATCATCTCCAAGAACGAGACCAAAACCCACATGGCTAGCTTTAGGGTATGCATTATCATCAGTAGAAAGCCAACCTGCACGTTTGGCAGCCTGAAATACAAAAGCAAAAGTATCTCTGGTTTTATGCTTCTGACAGCAAATTTGCAGTAGTACTATCCCATGACTTATACAGTAAGTATATTAATTCAAATTGTTTTCAATAACCAGTTATGAACGTTGATGTAAACAAAAAATTTCAATGACAAACAACATGCATGAATCAGCATAAAATGGGATACAAGATCTGACTTTGAATCCATACCTTAAACACCATATCAAAGTGCTGCTGCTGACCAACATCAGTAACATATATCATCCACTCAGCTTTCTCTTCATTAAGACGATACCTATACATTGTAATCAGAACTTTCAACAATCATAAATGCATAGACAAAAATCTATTAAAAAAATCCAAAACATAAGCCTTAAAGCATTAAGCAATTATTAGATGATTATGGAAAAGAGTGTACGGATCAAAGGAGTCAATTTCGTACTGTAACAGCAGGTTGTATGCTGTACAGATACCTAGGCCAGTACAGAAACACAGATGCCTTGTGCCATTCCATATACCAACTCATTCCGGCAATACCAGAGAAAATATCATATAACAGCCAGAGGGGAAAAAAATAGCAAACATTACTGCCATCGATACCAATTTTATGGTTGATCGTCCCCAACCACCCCCCCCCCCCCCCCCACCTCTCTATTTTTTATTTTATTTTGAATTTTGTTTAGTGTCTTTTTTGAGTGTGCCTGCCCCTGCCTGAAACCAATGTGAATTGATTGCACAATTCAACTTAATTCAATTTTTGTACCACTGCCACCTGCCAAACATGGAAACAACTTGGTGTGCTTTTATTATTATTATTAGTATCATCATCATCATCATCTAAGTACAACAATTGTCTATTTTTATTATGGAGCTGACATTTAAGCTATAGATTAGCATATTATATATGGACTTATAAATTTAGAATATTTTTGACAAATTTCATGGGTTTTGACTAATAAACATATAAATAAAAAGGTTATACCCAGTGCACAAAGCTCCCACTTTTTGCCCCAATTTATTTTGGAGAGACTGATTCCCAGACTCAAACTTGCGACCTATTGCTTTTGACTAATTAACATGTAAATAAATAAATATCTTTATTTATTTATCTATCTATACAATTAGTTGTGATCCCAAAACAGTATACCCCTGACAAAACTGAAATAGCCTCCTGTATGGTATTAACTACATTGGAACACATACATGCAAACAAATAATCAAAAAAAAAAAAAAACCCTCATGCATTAAAGTAATAATTTTTACTAGATGATAATGGAAACTATAATGTCGGTTTTATTCTTTTGGCCGTACTAATATTTAAGATGCCTCGGTAAATTATGCAAATTAAAGTCTACAGGAAACAGGCAGAAGAAATGCAAATATGAGAACAGCAAAATGATCATAAAACTACCAACTAAGGAATCAACTTCAAAGTTTATTAAAACTAAGATAATAGTAGCAAAAACTACTAACCAAATAGCTGCTAGATCAGTTGAAGCATAATTGTAACCACCATCACTCTTCACAACAATAAGGGGTATATTAAACCCTTCAAGAAAGATCACACGAGCCCCCTGACTGTCCTCAACTAAATTTTTACTAGTCAATTCCTTCAAAACCGCAGGAATATATGGATTGTAGAAGCTTTCCCCCTGTCAGCGAGAAAATATATATACATGTAAGTATTACTATCAGTTAGTGGCCTAATTTTCAGGAAACCTCACTATAAACAAAGATCTTTGCAGTCTATATGCAGCAAGGACCATCTGCATTTCATGTGACTTTAATGAAATCTACTATGTCCTCATTTTCAATTTATTGAATTGCAACACTATAAGTAGAAATTTAATCCAAAAAAAATATATATATATTTAAGATATTGAACATTCACATACCTTTTCCTCTAACTGAACTCCAAGGCGTTGATAAACCCTGTTAAATTCATTTCGACTGATTTCACAAATCTGTGTCCATGCCTTACGATACTTCTGTTCCCCACCCTGTAGAAAGTAGAGCCACGACAAATTTGTAAAAGAGAAACTCAACAAATATAATGTGAAGCCTAGATATTCAAAATTTTATTAGTGACCTAAGAAATTGCATTATCTGAGAGATCAACCTCAGTCCATAAGCTACAAAAGTAAACAAATAACCTGGAGGCGAACCACTGCCTTCTGTGCCCTCTCCTTAAAATCAGGATCACTGTCAAATCTCTTTTTTGATTCTTTATAGAATTCCTAACAAGTACCATTCAAGTTAGAATCACATTTCATCATTTAATTTTTCATTTTTGGAATGAGTCACAAAATCATTCACTATAAAATGCCCTAACGAACAAAAGAACTCAAAAGTATAAGAATCACACAATGAAAAATACAGTCATATTAAAATGAAGGTAATTCTTTCTTGACGACATCTTACTCCAAGTTTCACTTTGCAGGAACTGCAACTGAAGGTGATTAGGTAAATTCCCTAACAAATCAATTCCGTCTGACCTCACCATCTCCCTAATATCACCTTCTAATAGAATACATAATTCTAATATTGGTAATTATACACACAGCCAATGGGTCTTGAACCCACAACCTCACACTCCACCTTGTTCTTATAAGGAGGGGAGATGCCATATGTGCTAGAACACATTGGCCAAAGTGCAACATGAGGTTAGTGATATAATAAGGAAAGATCCAACAACAATCCACAGCTTTAATAGTTTCATATACCTGTAGATCTCCAATAGCTGCTTCATTAACATCTTCCCAATTTGAAAACTTTTCAAAGAGGAATTCAATCAACATACCAAACTGCAACACACATGGGAAAATTTTCAGCCTTATGGTAATGGTACTGATGAAAAAAGGAAAAGAATTTCTCTACAAGATAGAATACATGATAATTAATACCTGTATAGCAATTTTGAACAAAAGCAACTATTTACCCGTGCATGATCAATTCATTTCAACTATAAACAACATGACATCAGACTATCACAATGAACATGAGTGGTCTAGTTTCTGAAGTATACAACATCAGAGCATTGAATCTCATTTTATTAACTAATCTCCAAAGGTATATGTCGCTATAAGATTACAGTGGCAATATGAAGGTAGCAAGAAAAAAGCACACAAATGCTGCCTTTCTCCAATTAGGAAGATCTATTTTTAAAACGTGTTAGATGATGGAAATGCTTGACAGAGAGAAAAAAAAATTCCACCATTCTCTATTAAGAAATCAATTAGCGTTTGAAGTATATAGCTACAAGCTAATGGATTTGATTTCAACAGAGGAAAAAAAGAACAAAATTACAAGTTCATACATAAAGCAAGAAACGTTGGTCGTAACAAAGACAGGCAAAGACACAAAAGGCCCTTATCAAGCTCAAACAGCTTCTATGCAAAAAACATAAGTTTTCATAAACTGCATATACCTGTGTTCCCCAGTCACCAACATGATTTCGCCGAAGAACTTCAACACATGAAAACTCAAGCATACGGGCTATTGTGTCCCCAATAATGGTAGATCTTAAATGGCCTACATGCATTTCTTTTGCTATATTAGGTGAAGAAAAATCAACCACAGCCCTTCTGACTGGAAGTCGTGGTGCCCATGTATCGATACCATCAATTAGCATTCTTTGAATACTCTGCATCAGCATATTTGAAGTCAAACAAACATACAAATATGCTATATCAATTACAATAAACTAGGATGCATGGATGCACCATTTTTCCTCACGTACTCGTATCCAATACGTATCGTACCGGTATCATACTGGATACCTCTAAGATACATGGCCAATCAAAAAAAAATTTAAAGTGCAATACATCTAGGATGCATCTGTGATACGAATTAGATACCATTGTAACCCAACCCCAATAGTGAGAGATAGCCCAAACTTTTAAGAATTTTTATCTATATGCTTTATATATTGGTTTCAATGTTGAATACTTGTCTAATTATGTTTTATTTACTCTTTTGGATCTTGGTTTGTATTCTACACAGCATTTAATCGTCATAGATTCATTTTATTATTCATTATTGTTTTTAAATTGATAAATGCTTAACAATATAAAAAATATATATTTAATAAGTAATTAATACACGTATCCCCGACGTATCGTACCCCAAGTTTTTCAAGAAACATTGTTTCCCCGTACCCATACCCATATCCGTACCCGTGCATCTTAGCAATAACGTAAAGCCTTCTCTTCCTTCCCTCTTCTTATTGTTTTCCCTTATAAATAAGAGATATATATATATATATATATATATATTATAACAAGTAATAGAGATGTCTCTTCACTCAAAAAACAAAAGGTAGAAACAAGCATGCACCTGAGCCATCCAATTCCTCGATAATTTGACATTCACAAATCCTGGCCCAGCTACGGAACAGGATTCTATTATGTCAGATTGTGGGAGGTTTCGCATGATGGCCTACAAATACGAAAAAAGATGGGGATAAGTATCCAACACTATCAATTTAAAGTTTACTACAGAATTCACAACCCTCCATTACCAAATAAGTTCTAATACAAAGGTAGAACATAGACAAAAAATAGAAAGAATGTCAATGTCAACACCTGTCCAACAGCTGGGGGGCCCTTAAACTCAGTTTCCTTTCCTTTTATTTTAGACCATAGGCCCATGGCATTGTTACTGCATCAAAGAACAAAATCCAAGTTTAGCTTCCAAAAAGAACTCCTATGGAATCCAAAGCCAGCATTGCTATTATATTTTCTAGTGCTGGTACTAGAAATAGATAATACAACACTTCCAACCAAATCCCATAATCACAATTCACATATATGTCATTTCACAAGCAAGTGAGATACCATTGGTAATCTCCAAATTTTCCAGTGCAAGCAGCAACCAAAGGCTCTACATCCGCAACACTGGGCACCGTCACCTTAAGTGCCACCTCAAAGAGTTTCGCTAACTTTCGCTTCACATTTTCTTCTTCCTGTGGCAAGAGTCCATTTTACTTTTAGGAAACAACTGCGTTCTTAAAATGAGCAAAGCACTTGGCAGGCACTAAAATAATACATTATTTTCGCACCCAAATGGGAGAAAATTAGAAATAAATAAATAACCATTTGAATTAACTTACATTTGCCATTGTTGAGACAGAGCGTTTCTTTGTTGCCAAAATGAGCCTCCTAGATGTTGTTCTCAACAAGTCTGTCTAGTTTCGCATCAAACAACATTAAAATTAATACAAATTCCATTACCAATTTTTAAATTCTCAAAAAAAAAAAAAAAAAAAGAACTTGAAGAAAGCACTGATGAAATTGGAGTAAATAGAATCCAAAAATCTTTCAATTTTTGCATGAAAATGAAACTTTGCATTAAAGAGCGCTCACACACACGGAGACGAACATAATAAATAAAAACATAAATCGAAAATTGTATGAATATTCGTGTGAATACTAGGAAACTTAACAGGAAGGCATAAATTTGAGGGTAAAAAAGTAAAGGCAAAACAAATACACAAGTATGTAAATTCTTAAGAGAGAGAGAGAGAAGAGAAATGAGCGTACCAGTAGTGGAAGGGAGAGATATAGAGGGGCGAAAGTGAGAGAGGCGATTGAAGTTGAAGTTGAAGTTGAAGGAGAGAAATGGGGAAGAATAGGAAGATGGCGCTACAAATAGGGTTAAGCACCCTAACATATTACTCTTTTCTCTAGATTCTCTACCCGCCCAGCCCAACGCTAATCTGTGTTAACTCAGTCTGCTTGTTTTACTTTATTAGGGTTTTTGGCTTGTTCTTTTTCTTCTTCTTTTACCAATGAAATTAATACATGTCAGCGATAAGGATGGCTCGGGGCCCACTGAACACATGGACTTGTTTTCTTTCTTTCTTTTTTTATTTTTTTATTATTAAAAGACTAAAATTTTATTCATGAAATTAAAGGTATAGAAACTGTCTTATTCAGCAAAAAAAAAAGTATACAAACATCAGGAATAAGAGCTTGTTCTAAAAAATAAGGAAACTCTTCAATCCAAGCAAAGAAATCAACCACGCCTAAAACATGTTTAGCTAACAAATGAGTAGGCCTATTGCCTTGTCGTCGAACATGAGAGAAACCAACCTTTCAAAATTCATGACATTTAGTTAGAGATCCATAAATCACAAAAGCAATAGAAGATGGAGCATGTGACACTTCTTTTAAAGCTTGGACTTTTACAACAGAATCCCCTTCCAATATAAATTCTCTAATGCCCACTTCCTTCGCAAAAAAGATGTCAGCTTCAAATGCCTTAGCTTCAACTTCAACAGCACCCAAAGGAGCATGAATCTTACTTAAACCAACAATGAAATTCCCCTCATGGTCCCTGACTACCACAGCAATACCAGCAGCTTTTGAGATGAGAAGACGGTACCATCAACATTAATCTTATAAATAGGGTATTTAGGTGGAGACCACTTTGCTTCCAGGTAGTGAGATGCTTGCATTGCATAAATTTTCGATGAAAAACAGGACACATTCTAGTACTCATCCAAATAATTTTTGCACCAACTAAGTAAACTCATACCAGTCTTTCTTTGTTTTCCATGACGCACTTCATTCCTATTTGTCCATGATGCCTAAACAATTGTCATTGCCAACCCTGAATCCTCCATTCCCCATTGAGCATCCATTAGAATGTGCCATAGAAATTCAAAAAACTTCTAAAGTGAGTCATTGACAGCAGAGGAAAGAGTGAAGAAAAACTCCAAGTTTCCTTAACTTTAGTACACTCCCAGAAAAGATGAAACAAAGATTCTGAAGCTCGCCCACATTCTTCACATGTACTGCATGCAAAGTGTCTAATCTTGTGTGGAATTTGGAGTGACCATAATCTTTTCCAAAACTGATGCAAGTTGCTCCCATTTTACTTTTATAAATTTTTGAAGTGGGGAATGACCAAATGGGGACCCATAGAGCTTAATTTCAACTAGACCTTTGTGAAAATTTCTAACGTGTCAACTATTCCTTTTTTCAATCCCATCTTGGAGACTTTGACAAGTAATGGGAAGAATATAAAGTATATGTAATTTGCCCATTTATTTTTTTATTTTCTTCATGTCCAAGGTTTTTTTATCCCTTACTAGAAATAGAAAATGAATTGAATTCGACATGTTTTTTAATAAATTTTTTTGTTGCACTGAGCCACTGTCATTGAAGAATACATGATATGTGGGCTTTGCACCCAATATAACCCTATCTAATTTACCACTATTTTTGATGGGCTATAGAGGCCCAATTAGTGATGGGCATGAATCTGTGTAACCTTTATGTAAGGGTGTGCAACAGTCAACTAATCTAACTTGACCCAACTAATGGGCATGACTATGCATTCAAAGCTGGTAATACCATTGACAAACTTAGAATTTTAGAAATGATAAAAAAAAAAAATCAACATAATGTAAAAGGATAAGAAGAGAATATAAAAATTTAGTAGGTAGTCAGTTTTAATTTTACCTCGCCTTCTCAAACAGCGGACGATCGATGTTCTTTTATAAACCTTAACACCGAACGATCCATGGGACCAGGACCAAACTCATCAACCTCCTCAGCAGCAACGACAACAATACTGCACAAAGTTTAGGGAGTCAAGAGTAATATAAGCACATGTTCAAGATAAATTGGCAAGGATCTCAATGTATAGCCTAATTTCTTACACAAACGATAAGTATGACAATCAACCATAGGGAATAAAGATACATATAAAAAACTCAGTATGTTGCCAACAATTGTAAAAGCAAAGCTTTATGTTAAGATTAAAGAAAGAAAGCTTAATTTGCAACACAATTCTAACACCGAACTCTTTTATGTTTATTATGCTCATTACGAAACCCAATTCTGACACCCCAACCCCTCACCCTTCTTTCTCTATTTAGGAGAGAAGTTGGGGGACCTCTTGTTAAATTTTTTACCACTCAATATATTAGGTGATTAATTTACAAACCAAAAAAGTCAAAACTATAACACTGACCTCTCTCTCTCTCTCTCTCTCTCTCTCTCTTTCTCTCTCTCTCTCTCTCTCTCTCTCTCTTTCTCTCTTTCTTTCTCTCTCCTTAATATATATTTCCTCTTTTCTTCTTAAAAAGTGTCGAAGCTCATTTTTGGCAAGTCCAGTAAGAGAAAAGACCCAGCAACATGGGCAGACCAAAGTTAGCAAGCAAGAAAAAGCCATTGAGCCTAAGTGGCAGAAATGAATGGCTCACGAGCTCATAAAGTGGGTCCTGAAGAAGCAAATAGGCCCGAAGGGGCCCGGAAAGAGAGAGGAAGCAAACCCATGGGCAATATGTAGAAAAGCGAGAATGGGCCACAGCAGGCCCAAAGTAATGTAAGCGAATAAAGTAAGAGGCTAATGGAAGACCCATCAGCCCCAAGGATGAAGTATAAAGTAATTGGGCCAAGGAAGCCCAAAGAGAGTTGGTAAAGGCTCATGGGAAAGTAGGATTGGAAAAGGGTTGAGGAAGCCCAAGGAAAGCAAATGGGCCAAAGATGCCCAAGAGGGAAATAGGACACAAGAGCCTACAAACAATGTAAGAAAAGGCCTAGTGAACACACTGAGTCACTGGGAGGGAAATAAACAGTAGGCCCAAAGAGGCCCAACAGGATTGAGTCAAACAACATTACAGCAGGAATAGCAGAGTGGTACGGTAGGAGTATGGGAACAAGGCCACGAAGTAAACACAGAATAGGTTGGTGGGAGAAAGGCCCATGATCCAACAAGGCCCAATCCCCAAAAGAAGCAAGTCATTAAGAATGGCAGATCGGAAAACAACCCATGCTATAAGAAGCCAAAAGTGTACGGCAGAACGTACAGAACAATCTTCAGAACACGGCAAGTGCATGAGCAGCGGGTGAAGAAGGTGAAGCACGCGCGAGACCCAGGCACCACCAGCCTGTATCCAGCCAATATAGGAAGTGGTGGGTCATGGTCTGGCAGTGGGGAGAGGGAAAAAACCTATTCTGGGGTTCTTGTTCAAGCTCTTTTGGGGGAAATGTCCTGCTGGGATGACATGCCACCCAAAAGAAGCAAGGATGAGTTGGAACTACCAGGTGCATGCCATGAGGGATAGAGAGAGAGCACACACACTGTAACGGGTAGAAAAAGCCACAGCAAGCAAACAAACAAAATAGCCTTCTTTGTCTGGTAGAGGGGAGCGACACAACCAGCACAGGTAAATGGTGGTGGCTGAACCACTGACGACTAGTAAGTAGTCGGCAAGGACACCCATACTAGATAAAGACAGTTAAGGGCTAAAACAGTAAATACCAGTCACGACAGGCTCTATAAAGGATTCCTTGCTGTGCATTGAGAAAGGAGATTCGAAAATCACAGTAATAGGAATTTATAGAGAAAGACATAACCCAAAAGTAAGCATTGAGAAGGAAAGGAAGTAAAACAAAATAAAAAGAAAACCAGGAAGTAAGAAGGAGAGGAAAAGAAAAACAGAGAGTTTAGAACGACAGGCATGCACCAATAAGTTGATTTCCTCTCTCCTTCAATAGTCTTGCTCTCTATCAAAGGCAAAAGATCTGTATTTGGGTATGGACCATTTAGGCATGTTCTCTCAAAGCAATTAATTTTTTCTCCGAGATTACTTGTATTGAGGGAATGGTTTTTCTCTTCTTGGTTTCAACCCCGTGTATTACTTAGCATGGTAGACTAACGCTTTGATTTTGCTAACTCTTTTTTTTTTATTTTATATTCTTCACTTAGCTTATTCGGTGTACAAAGAGCCTTTCGTTGCTCACTTTTACTTATTGTGACTAAAAGTAGCGATTGTGTTTCTTATATCATCGTTATTATACCTGCTTGCCATAACTTACTCACAGTGGTTCTGCCTGCCATGGGACTGTGATTAAACTTTGGCGAACAGGTCGGACCAAAGTGAGTTACAATTGGACCGGTCCCGACTCCTTTACTCAGAACATTTGGACTAATACCGCAGGAGGCAGCCCAGCCCAACATTACAAAAAAAAGGCCCACTACAAAAAGCAAGGAAAATATATAAATTTCTAGTCTCCTTATCCTCATACCTCATTATATTCCAATTTGTCTCTTCCTCGAACCTTTGTCAAAAGCAGCTAGTAACCACCAAGATGTTTGGAATTCCCATTTTTACAATGTGTATTTTCCCATAAACAATTTTTAGAACATCACTTCTATTGAGAACAATTGAGACTGATAGCTTCTGATATCCAAAGACATAAAACTATGATACACATGACCAAGACCCATCCCAAAAGTAAACATCAAACAAGAACAACGATCAAACCTTAGTCCCAAAATCTTGAGGTCAACTATGGATACTCAGCAAACTACTTAGGGTTAGCCACATATTTTCTTTTCTGCCATTTTATCCTATCCAAAAGTAAACATCTAAATCCTCGATAAACTGACAGAAGCTACATATATATGGTGATGATTTAAAATCCCTGTTATAGTTTTCGTTGGATATATGGAGAAACTATCACATGCTCCAAGTTTTCAGTAGCTAATCTAGAAAAGGAGAATTCAAAGGCAAGCTACAGGAGAACTATCAAGAAGCTTGCTTTCACAGACATGGGACTAATCATCACATGCAATGAAAGTAGGATAGGTCCAGCAATAGCGATAACAAGGTATCTCTAATTGCTATATTATCACACAGAACACAGAATAGTATTTAGATTGAGGCTAACAATGAAAAACAACAAAATTGATTAAAAAAAAAAACTGATTTTTGTGTTTACAGCTCACGTGAGCACCTTTCAAATTTATGACTTGGTTTTGATCACAGGCTATTGAATCTTTTGATTGATGAGGGGTTGGTGATTAAATGTGCTCAATGTTTTTTTTTTTTTTTTTTTTTTTCATGAAAAAAAACCCAATGATTTATTAATTAGTTTTGGTAGCACAAATACATGCTCCATTGTTTCAAAGGAGAAAATTGGCATATAACACTCATTTTCAAACATATTCGTTAGTTAGCATCGTTTTCAAACTAATTAGCAAATTAACATCTTGAGTTTCTTAGACTCGATTTCACTATAGCAACTCGACTCTCACAAACTTGAGTTCCATGCGAACTCGACTCTTTAACACTTGATTTCCCTAAAACAAAAATAGAAACATGAAGATCAAAACAAAAACCACAACACCCAAAGAGATTAAAACAGAATCACGAAGCAACAAACCTAGTGAGATCAAAATAGTAACATGAAGCAACAAACCCAGGCTTCAGGTGGCGGCTCGGATTGAACCCAAGCAGTAAACCTAGGTGACGAGATTGGGATGAGGTGGTGGTGCGTTTGTTGGGTTTGGTTTTCCAGGTCCGATTGGCATGTTTGTTGGGTTTGGTTTTGTAGGTTCCAATCGGTGCATTTGTTAGGTTTGGGTTTGGTCTTGCTGGTAAAGATGTGAAGGATTTGAAGGTGAGATGCTATACAGTCCTATGAGAAATTAAAGTGAGAGTGAGACCTAAAGCTCACGCATGAGGAGCTAAAGTTGTTCGTGAATTTTGTTCTTTTAGTTTTGTTTTGAGGAACTCGAGTTTTTAATACTCGATTTCCACGTGGAAATCAAATTTCCAAGACTCGAGTTGCTATAGTGAACTCGAGTTTAAGAGACTCAAGATGTTAGTTTGCTAATAAGTTTGGAAACTTGCTAACTAACAAATAGGTTTGAAAATTGGTATTATATGCCAATTTTCTCCTTGTTTCAAATGACAATGAAAAAATAATAATAAAAGTAAGAAACCTCAAAAACCATATTAGCTCAAGTATCGCAAATAAGCAGAGAAATAGAAAAAAGGAGCAACCTTTAAAGTGCTATTAATATACATTATCACAAATAATCAATATGGGACATTGTATAATATAAATGAAATACAGAGAAATCAAAATTTGTCGGTTTTGCCATATTTTCTCAGAGCCCAAACACCAAGCAAACACTATGGAGAGAGAGAGAGAGAGAGAGAGAGAGAGAGAGAGAGAGAGAGAGAGAGAGAGAGAGAGAGTCCTTACTTGTTATAGACGTGGAGTCCCTACCAGCGGAGCCACCCAAAATACAGAGATGGAGAGTGACGAAGTGAAAGACAGAGGCGAAGCGGCGGAGCGACGAATAGAGGTGGAGTGACGGGTCTTTGAAGTTTGAAGAGTGAGATGAGAGGGAAGTTTGAAGTGTGGTTGAGTGAATGAGACTGAGAGAGATCGTGAGAGTGAGAGAGACCTCGAAGTGAAGAGTGAGAGGGAAGAGTGAGAATGAGAGGGTTTGAGTGATGTAAGTGTTTTGAGTGAGACAGTGCAGTTTGAGTGGAGGTGTTTGGTAGAGGAGTTTGAGTAAAGTTGTTTGAGTGTTTTTGATATACGTGTTTGTGAAAAAGTGTGTGGAAATGTATGTAATATTGTTTAAAATGCTCAAAAGTATGTTTGAACTTACTTACCAAACACCCCCTGAATCTCTGAGAGTGTTTGAGTGATGTGAGTGTTTTGAGTGAACACGTGGAGGGTTGAAGGGAAATCGAGTTCAAAAGGCTTGGTTTCCATTTAAACTAAATCGAGTCCAGGAGACTCAAGTTCTTAAACTGAGTCCAAAGAACTCGAGTTCTTAAATCGAGTCCAACGAACTCGAGTTTGCTGCCTACATGGACCAAATGTCCACCTCAGCTGCTGTCGCAATGGGAAACTCGAGTATAATTTACTCCATTTATAACATACCAAAATAGTTTGGCTTTTAATGTTATTTTCAAAAAAAAATCCGGATGCTTGGAAAACCCATCCCCACACGCCACATGATCATGAGCAAGCCAGCTCAAAATTAAAATATCCGAATTCGAAACGTGAATACTTTTTTCACAAATACGTTTCGCGGAATCATTATCAATAAAAAGCCAAAAGCCGACCGGAACGGAACGACCACAGAACCAGAAAAAGCATGAAAAGCAAGTAAAACGAGAGTAACGGTAACGTTATGGGCAACAAGATCGCGCGGACGACACAAGTATCGGCGTCGGAATACTACCTACACGACCTGCCGTCGTCGTACAATCTAGTCCTGAAGGAGGTGTTGGGCCGAGGCCGGTTCTTTAAGTCCATTCTCTGCAAGCACGACGAAGGCCTAGTCCTCGTCAAGGTCTATTTCAAGCGCGGCGATTTCATCGATCTCACAGACTACGAACGCCGTCTCTTTCAGATCAAAGAGATTTTCCGTGCCCTTGACCACCCTCACGTTTGGCCTTTCCAGGTCCTAAATTCTCTCTCTTAAAATTTCAATTCGGTTTTCAATACACCTAATTATTGAAAACAGAGTTCTGGTGCTTTCTTCAGTTTGGATCAGATAATTGTAATTGTAGGATTTTTATTTTAAAGGTTTTGGAGGTTGAGCTGTGAAGAATTTTGAAATATTATTAGCAGCATTATTGTTTGAAACTCAAAATAGTAGTGTTCTATTGCAGTTTTGGCAAGAAACAGATAAAGCAGCTTATCTATTGAGGCAGTACTTCTTCAATAATTTGCACGATCGATTAAGTACTCGGCCTTTCCTCAGTCTCGTCGAGAAGAAGTGGTTGGCTTTTCAGGTTTTTTTTTTCTCACACTCAAACATTGCATTCGAAGTGTTTATGTGGGTTCGGTTAGCTCAATGTCATTGAATAAGGGACCTGGGATTGAATGCCGCCTACGCCAAAAAAGAACTGATTGGTTTGTGTGTGTGTATATATATATATATTTTTGATAAATAACGGAATTGTATTAATCAAAAGTCCAGGTACACCGGGGGTGTACATGGATAACAGTACATCAAACACATAAATTACAAAGATCAAGCATTTCTAAAAAATTAGAACAAGGAAAAAGATTAAAGGAAGAACTCCACTCCAGCAAGGTGTGAAGAAGAAGAGATTTAAATTCTGAAATAGACCGTTCCTTCCCTTCAAAACATCTTGAGTTCTGTGTATATATGTATATATAAGTTTTTAATGGATACAATTCGTCTCAGCAATTTTATTTCCTTGGGTGTGCAGTTACTTCTTGCTGTTAAACAGAGCCATGAGAAAGGAGTTTGCCATGGTGAGTTGTTTGTTGAAGGAATCCACATGGAGTACAATGTTATGTTGTTTTCGTGATCATATGTTGGTTTTATTTCTGTTAATTTTGTTTATCGTCATAGGTGACATTAAGTGTGAGAATGTGCTGGTCACTTCTTGGAATTGGCTTTACCTTGCTGACTTTGCATCCTTCAAACCAACTTACATTCCCTATGATGACCCTTCGGATTTCTCCTTTTTCTTTGACACTGGAGGAAGAAGACTCTGTTATCTTGCACCTGAGGTTGGTTCTTATTCATTTATGTTTATACTCATTTGATGTTGTTTTGCTCCTCAAAATGCTATATGCTGATTGATTTTTGACTTAGAAAACTATGATTCATGTTCAGTCACTTGTAATGACTAATGAGCCATCATCTATGATTGTCATATGCTGTGGTTTAGCAACTTTGTATGGCTTTATTGTTATGTCTCTTTTTATTTTGATATTTTGCTGCTTGATAAAACTAAGGTGATATTACTTTTGAGTGTATGGTTTTCTTTGAAGAAAGAGGGTTAAAGAGATAAAGGAGACAACTATACTTATTAAAATAAAAAAGAAAAGAACATGAATGAGAGAAGGAAGAATGAGATAAAGAGAGAAGAGAAATATAGGCCCTGTTTGTTTCGAAAAAAACATTTTCTGGAAAAAGTTTTCCGATGTTTACAATTTAGGAAAACATGGTCAACGAAAAACTATGCCTTTTTGTATCAAAATAAGAGCAGAAAATATTTTCAGAATCACAACGGTTAAAATAACCCTTCTCTCTCTCTATCTCTCTTCCCCCTCCCCCCCTTAATTTGAAGTCCTTTGTCTCTCTGCCTCCCCCATCTCCCTTGATCCTCCTTTGTCTTTCATCATTGCTGATCCCTTCCCCCTGCTACCAGATCTGTCACATCACCGCCCTTGTCATGTCGCTGCCTCTATCTTCCCCCTTTGATCTTTAATGCCCTCATTTTCTCTACATCCGTCATCTCTCTCTACCCTTCTCATCTCTCCTCTTCATCTGCCTCTTACCCTGCCATCAAAATCTGCTCTCAAACTCCTAAACCCCCCATTCTATCCCGACTCTCTCTCTAATATCTCTCATTACAGAGGCCCCACGCTGATCTGTGGAATTTGAAAAGCAATTTGTTTAGTTTTTAGCCAAGGTTAATATCACTCCGCATGTTCCTAATAATTTGTATAGTTTGTTTTGGGTATGTTGGTTTTTGGATCTGGGTGTTGAGTTGTTGAATATAATTGTGGGGCTTTTCTTTGAGTGTAAATTTTATGCAGGACTGGTTTTTTGTGTTGGTTGGGTGAGTGTAAATTTACTAAAGAAGCAATTTGATTGTGTTATTAGTATTTAGAATTGCAAGAAAATATTATTGATTTGCTATGTGTGCCAAATATTGAAAAATGTTTTCTAACTCATTTTTAAGGTTGCAACCAAATAGGAAAACAAGTTAGGTTTTCAAACTTATGTTTCAAGAAAACTAGTTGTTTTTCAATAAAACATTTTCTGCCAAAACAAATGGAGCATTATACAATAAAACAATTTAGGGCTGGGGGGTCTAAATGTATAAGACAAGGTTGAGAAAAAGAGAAAAAAACTCTTCTTCAAATATCTATCAATTGTCATCCATTTCTCCTTTTTTTTTTGGTCACAATAAAGTGTTATACATAAATAAGCCACGTAGAATGCCAACTGATATATCAAGTTAATAGGATAGTTTTTTTAGTAAAAAAAGGTTATTTGGATCATTATATTATTTGTTGAAATGCCTAGAAATTCTAAAAAGGGGAAAATTATAGAAACTTGAATAAGACACTACAGCCATATGATGAAAACTTTCAAAAATAATAACCATAAAAGAAAAGAAAAAAAAGACTATATTATAACTCAATTTACTTCTGTAGGTCCCATTTGATCGTGTGTTAGACTGTTAGGTTGGATCCAATTGCAAGATCAGGCTGTATTTCTGATGTTGGCATTTTATAGAAACTTGTTTACATTAGTGCAATTAATTGCTGTTTGCTGGCAGTAATTTTGCTAATTTCCTGTAATAGAAGTTTGCCAATGAAGTTTTATCCAGTCTTCAATTCTGAATAAGATGATCGGATAATTGATGGTTTCCAATCTTGCTCAATTTTCAGAGATTTTATGAGCATGGAGGTGAGATGCAGGTTGCACAAGATGCACCTTTAAGGCCATCTATGGATATTTTTGCTGTAGGGTGAGAATTCTCTGTCTTGAGCATCTCTACAATGTTTTAAAATTTCAATTTTGACAGCAGAAGAAATGCCGAGATCACAAATGTAAACTTTTATTATTAGATATATCAATGTCAAATTTATTGAGAAAGTTATACATATCTATGAATTTGCTTGTAGCATAAGGTTATTTATTTATAGTATGTGAATTAAATGTCTAAAGTGATTACAAGCAGTTATAATAATATCTGTCTATATAATTGGAACAGAACATTTTATAATGTCCGCATTTTTATACTTCCAAAAATAACCCTATTACTGAATTGAAAGTGATTTAACAATAAGTTAGAGCATCTCCAGCAGAATCTCCAAATTTTTGTATTATTTGGAGAATGAACAGTGACTTTTATCTTTTAGCTACCCACTTTTTCAAATACACTTCCAACAGATTCTCTATCCCATTCTCTATTTCATTTAAATATTATTTCTTCATTCATTATTTATTCTTTTTTTAACAACTACACGTCTTCCAACATTTTTTTATTCAACACCTAATTATTATAATAGAAAAAATGCATTTGAAGAATGAACAGTAGCCCATCAGACTTGATGGGCTACTGTTCATGAGCCAAAAAAAAATCCAAGTATACCGCATTTGTTGGAGCATGAACAGTGCACAAATTCTCCAAATTTTAGCCAAAAAACAAGTATACCGCATCTGTTGGAGATGCTCTTAGATTAAGGAAACAAAGTTAAATTGAGAAATTTAAAATTATTCACCAACTTCTCCTCCCACTAACAACCCCCCACAGATGCCTACATAAATAAGCAACATGCTCAAAATAAAATATTGAATAGAAAATGTTTTTTTTTTTTTTTTTTTTTTTTTTTTTTTTTTTTGGAGAAAAAGGTAAAAGTAATAGTAAAAAAAAATTCGAATTTCATAAATTAGGGTACACGTTTTACACTTAAACTATAACTGCTTGTAGTTACGACTTAGAATTGAAACAGAAGAGCCTTTGAACTCACGCGAAGTGCGTGTGAAAGCCTACAATGATGAACTTGCAGCTTAATAATAATGGTATAGTAATCACTTTCCTACCTTTTCGCATTCAGAGGTTGAGCTTGAGGAGCAAGCATTTATATGTATTTGATAATGAAAGCCTATAATGACTGTTAGAGAGTTGCACTAGATTTCTTGTTTGAAAATTTTCTTGCCACTAGTTAGGATAAACTAAAACACAACTATTTTTTTTGGTTCCACAAGTTTCATTCACTTCTTCTTTATTGGGGGGATGGGAGTTTTCCTTTGCGTCTCTATTTCTTCAACAGTACAAAATAGGAGATTTAGATGGCTGTTTTTACAATTTATACACTAATGAATGAAGTTTATTTTTGTTTTGGCCACTTGAATGCGAAAATGATATATCCTGTTTTTTCAGATCTTTTTCTTGGTGTGAATAACATGAGATCTCCCACTCTTCTCTCTCTCTTTTCTGAGCTGCACATATCGAATTACTGTTTCAGGTGTGTCATTGCAGAGCTTTTCCTTGAGGGTCAACCACCATTTGAACTCTCCCAACTTCTTGCTTATCGCAGAGGTCAATATGATCCTAGCCAACATCTTGAGAAGGTACTCTCTCTCTCTCTCCCCCCCCCACCCCCCCATCTAACTTATACTTTATTTTGGAGCCATAATTTTTTATTTTATATTATCATGTTGTACCTCTAGCCTCAACCTTAATTTTTTAGCCTTGCCTTCATTCTAATATTGCATTAGAGTTGATCAATGTCACTCCTTACTGGTGTCTGTATATCTATGGTCATGTTTCTCTTACCTTCTTTATGTTGTCTGGCCTTCATGCTCAATGATTAGCCATTTGTTGTCTGTGCAGATCCCTGATTCTGGAATCCGCAAGATGATACTACATATGATTCAGTTGGAACCAGAGTCACGACTTTCTGCTGAAAGCTACCTGCAGGAATATGCGGATGTTGTGTTTCCAAGCTACTTCTCGCCATTCCTGCATAATTTCTACTGCTACTGGAATCCTCTTCATTCTGATATGAGGGTAAACAACTATTATATATAACATGTAAAATGAAATTTAAGATCTCAACCTTTTGCTACTTTTGCAACTCACATATGGTGCCTTGCTTTCATGTAATTATTATATGTAGGTTGCATTGTGCCAGAGAGTTTTCCCAGAGATACTTAAGCAAATGATGGACACTAGGTCATCTGAGGAGACTGGTAGTGGACTCTGTATGCCTTCTAACAGTACTAGTGGTAAGCAGTCGCAAGAGATGGTTGCAAAACAAAATGTCAATTTGACAAAGGACTCATGTAGAAAGAGAGAGGAGACAGAGAAAGGTTTAACACGTGATCAATTTGAACTTGGTGATCTCAATACCCTGCTCAGGGATGTTAAACAGCATAACCATTACCCTGGTGCCAAGCTGATGCTTGAGGATGCACCCAATTCTTTGTTTTCCCAAAATCTTAAAACTTGTGGGATGCAATCTTCCAGTGACCTGCTTCAGACTATCTCCAATGCATTTAGGAGAAATGATCATCCCTTTCTGAAAAAGATTACGATGAGCGATTTGAATACGTTGATGTCTGAGTATGACAGCCAATCAGATACCTTTGGAATGCCCTTTTTACCATTGCCTGAAGATAGTATGAGATGTGAGGGTATGGTTCTGATTGCCTCTCTTCTTTGCTCCTGCATACGAAACGTCAAGTTACCTCATTTGAGGAGGGCAGCTGTACTCTTACTCAAGTCTTCTGCACTATATATTGATGATGAAGATCGGTTGCAGCGAGTGCTTCCATATGTTATTGCAATGCTTTCGGATCCAGCAGCAATTGTTCGTTGTGCTTCCTTGGAGACTTTGTGCGATATTCTGCCTTTAGTTCGAGATTTCCCCCCAAGTGATGCAAAAATTTTTCCAGAGTACATTCTTCCAATGCTTTCCATGCTTCCTGATGATCCAGAGGAAAGTGTGAGGATATGTTATGCCAGCAATATTGCTAAGCTGGCACTAACTGCTTATGGTTTCTTGATTCACTCAATAAGCATGAGTGAGGCAGGGGTTCTTGATGAATTGACCTTAACAGAGAAGCCATTGGCATCGTCTAATGAGGCATCTGGACGACTACAAAGGATAAATAGCGATGCACAATTAGCACAGCTGAGGAAGTCCATTGCAGAGGTCGTTCAAGAACTAGTTATGGGTCCAAAGCAGACACCAAATATCAGGAGAGCACTCCTTCGGGACATTGGCAATCTATGCTGCTTCTTTGGCCAGAGGCAAAGTAATGACTTTTTGTTGCCCATCCTACCTGCTTTTCTAAATGATCGAGATGAGCAGCTACGGGCAGTTTTCTATGGGCAAATTGTGTACGTATGCTTCTTTGTAGGCCAAAGAAGTGTGGAGGAATATCTTTTACCTTACATTGAGCAGGCTTTAAGTGATGCAACAGAAGCTGTAATTGTTAATGCTTTGGATTGCTTGGCCATTCTATGTAGAAGTGGTTTCTTGCGGAAGAGGATACTACTTGAGATGATAGAGCGTGCCTTTCCGTTGTTATGTTATCCCAGTCAATGGGTACGAAGGTCAGCCGTCACTTTCATTGCTGCTAGCAGTGAGACCTTAGGTGCAGTAGATTCCTATGTTTTCCTTGCTCCACTTATTCGGCCTTTCCTCCGTAGACAACCAGCATCTTTGGCTTCTGACAAGGCTCTCCTTCTATGTTTAAACCCTCCAGTTGCAAGACAAGTGTGTTATCAAGTTTTAGAAAGTGCCAGGAGTTCAGATATGTTGGAGAGACAGAGAAAAATTTGGTACAACTCATCACCTCATTCTAAACAATGGGAAAGCATGGATATACTCAGGAGAGGGTCAGGGAAGAGCTGGCCCAATAACCAACAAAGTCCTGATGGTCAAAAACCTGTTGGCAATGCATTGCAACAGCCAGAACTGACTGAATCTGATGATGGTGAGGCTAATTCTAGAGGCATGGGAAATTTAATGAGTAATGCTTGTAGCACAGTTGATGTTCGAGATCCCCTATCCTCAGAAAAGTTGAAATTTTCAGGCTTTATGTCGCCACAGGTTAGTGGTGTGAGTAGTTTTATATGCGATAAATCATCAGAAGGCATACCGCTGTACTCCTTTAGCTTGGACAGGCGGGCAGTTGGAATTCCTCCTGCTGGGTCTGATTCTCCATTACAAGTAAATTCCCCAGGAATTGGTTCATCATCAATGCCTTGGATGGATCCTGTAAATAAATCATTTAGCTTGGCTAGTTCAGTTCCAGCACCTAAGCTTGTTTCAGGCTCATACAGCATCAGCAGCGGCTCGAAACAGTTCCATAGAGTGGTACATGAACCAGAAGGCAGAGAAAATGATCAAGTGGCTTATGTCAATAGCAAATTTCAAGAGATTGGATCATCTAGCATAATAAAAGGCAGTTCTATTACTGTGGAAGATGCCTCTACTTCAACTGATCTAACAGGATTGCCAACTTTTGCACGAACATCATCAATTCCAGATTCAGGTTGGAGGCCAAGAGGGGTGCTAGTTGCGCACCTCCAGGAGCATCGTTCTGCTGTTAATGATATAGCCATATCAACTGATCATAGTTTTTTTGTGAGTGCATCTGATGATTCCACTGTCAAGGTTTGGGATTCAAGAAAATTGGAAAAGGACATCTCATTTAGGTCGAGGCTAACTTATCACTTGGAGGGAAGCCGAGCACTGTGCAGTGCAATGCTTCGGGGCTCTGCTCAGGTTGTTGTTGGATCATGTGATGGCACGATACATATGTTTTCTGTTGATTACATTTCTAGAGGCCTTGGTAATGTTGTTGAGAAGTACTCAGGTATTGCTGACATAAAAAAGAAGGATATCAAGGAAGGTGCTATACTCAGCCTTCTTAACTACTCTGCTGATAGTAGTTTCAGTCAGATGGTTATGTTTAGCACCCAAAATTGTGGGATCCATCTGTGGGATACAAGAAAAAACTCCAGCTCATGGACATTAAAAGCAACTCCGGAGGAGGGCTATGTGTCTTCTTTGGTAACAGATCCTTGTGGGAATTGGTTTGTTTCAGGATCTTCAAGAGGTGTGCTTACACTTTGGGATCTGAGGTTCCTTATACCTGTGAATTCATGGCAGTATTCTCTTCCATGCCCCATTGAGAAGATGTGTATTTTTGTACCTCCTCCAAATTCCTCTGCATCTACTACTGCAAGACCCCTTATTTATGTTGCTGCTGGTTGCAATGAAGTTTCTCTTTGGAATGCAGAAAATGGGAGCTGCCACCAGGTACATGGGGTTTATTTCTAATAATTGTTTATTAAAAAAGGGTGTGATTGCATTGCATGAATCAGGAGTTCCCATAATCTCCTATAGGGGCTCACATAGTAACTATAGAACAAATCTTTTTCTCCCCCAACCAAAAAGAAAAAGAGAATGAAAGATTCAAGTAAAGATAAAAGCAATAGTGTAGTTTTGGTGGAAAAGCTAAGTTGAATTGTTGGAGATCTAAAAGTTCAACAGAAATTGATTGATAATATCCTGTATGCTTTCTCTAGGATGGAGCATGGATTGCCCCCAAAAAGTGAATCATCGATACATAGTCCATCTTTTCTTCAACTATTTTAAGTAGTTGGTAATTCCATATAAACTAAAATTTGCCAACTCTTCACAAGTCTGGGACTAGAGCCCTGTACTCATTGAATTTACTTCAGTGACCTTGTTAAGTTACAAATGGATATACTAAAAGGCAGTAATTTTGGCAAGATAAAGAAGATGAGCATAGCATGTGCCACCTCCTTGACTTAATAATTGTGTGAAGTTTTACTTAGAAATAATGTACGAATGACAAAGTTGACTATATATTGATGGAACTATGAAGTACCTCTTGCTTTAAGAATGATGAAGGTGCATATTCATGTTTCATTATAGGGGCTCTTGGTTTTCACTGCTTAATAGTGGCATAAAACACTCTGGATTACTATCTCTTGTATTATTGACATATTGATTTGATCAATCTTTACCTAGTTAAATTTGGTTTTCACAATATTCAACTTTTGTTTTAGGTACTGCGGGTGGCAAACTATGATAGTGATGCAGAAATGTATGATGGGCCTTGGGCCTTGGCTAGACCATCTAGTAAGTCAAATTCTAGACCAGATCTCAGACGAAATGTTAATCCAAGGTACCGAGTTGATGAGCTGAATGAACCTCCCCCTCGTCTTCCTGGTATCCGTTCATTGCTTCCCTTACCTGGGGGTGATTTGTTAACTGGGGGTACTGACTTGAAGATACGTCGATGGGATCATCACAGGTTTGTAAATAACTTCTGATCTTGTTTGCTTGTTTTCATGAGATTTCTGTGATTGAATTGACTTTAATTGTTGATGTTACAGTCCTGACCGAAGTTACTGTATCTGTGGGCCGAACTTGAATGGAGTTGGGAATGATGATTTCTACGAAGCAAGATCGAGTTTTGGTGTGCAAGTTGTGCAGGTAAGTTTTATGTTTCTGTTCAATTGTGTACTGAAATTAATATTTGACTAATATGGTATGTTTTCTTTTTGGGATTTAGGAAATAGCTTGTGCTTTGCCTTTTTTTTTTTGGGTCAGAATCTAGTCAAACTTTTTTATTTGCATCTCCACCCTATGATTCTCTTATCGTCCTACCTTTCTAGGTGCTTGTTTTATGACAATTGTGAATCAAACTGTGCTCATTTCTTGTGAAGTGTTTGTTGCTTTCAATTCCTTAACTTGTTTATCAGGAAATTGAAAGTTTTCTTAATTTTATGCAACTCATGCAATTATAGCTTGTGATGCTAAACTTAGTGTTTTTCTTTGGGTATATAGGAGACAAGGAGACGACCGCTAACTAGTAAGTTGACAGCAAAAGCAGTTCTTGCAGCTGCTGCCACCGACTCTGCTGGTTGCCATCGTGACTCCGTTCTCTCTCTAGCTTCTGTCAAGTTGAATCAGAGATTTTTAATATCGAGCTGTAGAGATGGGGCTGTCAAGGTTTGGAAGTAAATGACTTAAGCATACATAGTGAGTTTTTGTACATATTTAGTGCCAATGCTAGTTGAAATTGTACATTGTATTCTAAGACTAAAAGCATGGATTCTCTTGCATATAATTCAAGTTATACCTGTCTGATTTGTATAGCATGTAAGCATGTAGGATTAGTTTGCAGTTTTTGTTGTTTGACGACGGCTTTCTTTTGTTGTTATGATATTTTAATTTAAATGCTTAAAGTTAAAATGGTGTCACTATCAGCTTCTGTAAGATATTTATCCTGATTCAATTGTACCTTTTGCTTTTATATGGAAAGTTCCATTGCCACGATATCTCTTGGTTTGTTGACTTGAGCCTTGTTTATCTTAGTAATCTGAGAAATTATGGATTGTCAAAATTACAATGCTGTGCTTCCTTCATTTAAAAAAAAAAAAAAAATTATAGCATTTGGAAAGATGGGGTTTGCATGATATTCTTTATTGGCATATAAGTATGCAAGATCACAGTTTTGACCTGGAAAAAATTATACACTGAACTGCCATTTGGAGATGTGCTTTAACCTTAAGGTTTGGCGTAGTTACTTGTCTGCCTAAGACAATTACTTTTTTTTTTTTTTTGATAAGTAAGAAAGATGTATATTCAAAAAACTACTTTGTGCAAAGAAGCACAAAAGCACAAAGCATAAAGATTACAGAAAAGAGAGAAAAGCAAAAACAAAGAAAAGAAACTAATTACAAAGAAAAAGAGAACTAAGAAACAAAGGGAGAGATGCACTAGATGTGAGTCCCCAAGCCCTATACCAATCAAAAAGGGAACCAGTAAAAAGGGCAAGCAATTGGTCATCGGATCTAAGTCCTCAAAGTCCGCCGGTTGCATTCCCTCCAAATACACCACATCAAACTCAACGAAACTAAATTCCATATGTTAAATGAATGCTTCCCCAACTAATTCTACCAACCAAAAATTAAATTTGCAATTGATCTTGAGAGAACACACGAAATCCCGAAAGTTCTAAAGACAAAACTCCACAAACGATGAGCCTTCTCACAATGTAGCAACAAATGATCCACTATTTCCCTACAACAACGACACATGGTGCACCAGTTAATGAAATCAAAACCCCTTCTCTACAAATTATCACTTGTGAGAATCCTATCCCAAGCTACTGTCCAAACAAAGAAAGAGACACATCAAAGTGCCTTAACCTTCCAAATGCCTTTCTAGGGAAAAACAATGGAAGAAGAACCACGCAACTTATGATAAAATGAACGGATATTGAAATTCCCATTCTTCGTCAACTTTTATCTCATACGATCACCATCATCCGTTGAAGGTAAATTTGCTGCCAAGAAACAAAAGAAATCATCCACCAATACCACTTCCCAATCATTAGGGCCCTGAATGAAATGAACATCCTAACTTCTCCTATCCCCCGCTCCTTGCCTTATCAAAGAAGAGTCAACAGAGGCTGCTCTGTTAGTAGCAAAATTGTATAAGACCGGAAAAGCCAAATAGAAAGGAAGATCCCCACACCACCAATCTGTCCAACCCTAAACTGGATGTTTTTGCTAAAAGCATCCCAACCCATGTGGATACTTCTCCATAAGCCACACCCGTGGACGCTTCTCTCCAACTTGGAAGTCCACCAAACAACACCCCCCCCCCCCCCCCCACAAAACCAATTCTTCCCCAAATTTAGCAGCTACAACCCTCCTCCAAAGCCGAGTCTCCTCGACCCTGAAACGCCAAAGCCATTTTCCTTGTAAGGCTTTATTGAAGGTGGTCAGTTTCCTAACCCCTAAAAAAAAGAAGAAAAGCTTTGTGGTTTTAGAAACTATTAAGAGAATGTTTGAAATTTTGAGCTCCTATATCTATATATTTTCATTTTTAGAACTTAAGAAACTCCTATTATGGTTTTTGTTTTGCTATTTCTTGCAAGTTTCTGTCTGTCTCTTATTTAATAGGTGGTTTTTTTATGCAACTCTTTCAAAAGAAGACATTAGAATGTGAGTATATATTGTGCCCAAAGTTGAGTAAGGTGTTTTGTTCCCAATGTAGGAGATGCATCTTTTTGGAAGTGTGTGCCTGTTGTAAGAATGGGGACCTTGAGAATTTTGAGCCACTCCTGTTGGCCTTTTGCTTTGGCTGTGTCATCTGTGGGATTAATAATATGTGAATGGTCAAATAATCTCCATAAAGCTGGTTAAGTTTTCTTAGGGTTTCAAGTGAAAGTAGCCTAAAATCTTTTTCTTTTAAATATAAGTAATTTTGGCCCCAAGGGGAGGGGAAAGGGAAGATTTGATCCCCAGTTGATTGTGCTAACCCCTTGATGTGGAATTAACCTAGATGCTAAGTGAGCCATGTTAAGTTCTTCTGGCTGTGTTGTGTTCTTTGGATTTTTTGTTTCTTCCCTCTATTTCCCCCCAGAGGAACCGCTAACTGAGAGTATGATGGAATCATCTTAGATGCTTTGGTCATATGCAACATAAGAATAAGACTGAGGAAAGCAAAGACAACAAGGGGTGCATCTAAAAGGAATAATTTTGATTTCCCCCAGTTGTAGAAGAAAAGTATATCATGAAAGTGGAAGGAACTACATGGAAAAGAGGAAGGCTGATGAGAATCTCAGTCAAAGGTGGTAAGAAAAACCATGGTAATCTATGATAAAAATAAATTAGCCCTATATGGAGTGGCACATTTTGATTCGTGCAGTTGAGGCAATACGTTAGGAACTTGGGATTTAAGGTTGAGTTCAAGTGAGACATGTGAAGTTCTTCTGGTTGTGTTGTTTTCTTTGGGTTATTCCCCACACGGCCCCACATCCACCCTGATCTAAGACTGTTGTGGCTAAGATGAGGGTGTTGAGATTGTGATTGGTACTGAAGATGAGTTAGAAATAATGCAATAATAAGAAACTAGAGGTACCACTAAGTGAGAGTATGGTGCAATCATCTTAGATGCTCTGGTCATGTGCAACATAAGACTGAGGAATGCATCTGATAAAAGGAATTATTTTGATTTTCCCCTGTTGTACCAGAAAATTATATCATGAAAGTGCAAGGAGCTACACGGACAAGAGGAAGGCTGATTTAAAAATAAAATTATCTCTATATGGTTATGTATCATGTTTTGATTCATGCAGTTGAGAGAATTCATTAGGAGCTTGGGATATAAGGTTGAATTTCAATGTCAGTTTCATTGTTCATTAGGAGCTTCAGAAAACTACAATAGTCAGCGGAGATTTATAAGTTGGCTTCAATTCAATTAAGTGCATTAAGGTACCACTAAATGAGAACACGATGTGAGATTCATTTAAGATGATTTGCTTGTGCGCAACATAATACTTAGGCAATAAGGGGATTTTTTTGGGCCCTAGTGCCAAATACTGATATTATATGCATGGAAGAAGCTACAAGGACAAGATGAAGGCCAAAAAGAATGGGGGTTGAGGCAGTAAGATGAGACCTGATAGCATATGACCAAGTGTGTAGTCCTAGATAAATTTTGATGAAACTTGGTATTGGGACTGATCAAGTCTTGAAATAAAACTAGGCCATGCTAGAGAATTTGCTTGAAACTTCATTTTTTTGATTCTAACAAAATATTATTTGAATTAGGACTTGCAGTAGTGATGGATTATCTGTAGCAAGATTTGGAGAAACAATAATATGATCAGTGATAAATCACTAGTTGTCCTGAAAGCATTAGCAAATGGTGAATTTAATCATTTAACTATTATTCTGACACTCTCCCTTGTGTAGGGCCCATATTTCTCCTTAATAAATGGGACCCAAAATGTGGGATTTTTAACCCTTTTATTTTTAAATTTAAATAATGGGAAGTAGAGTGGAGAATAGGGTTTGAACTCAAGACCACCCGTTCTGATACCATGATAAATTACCAGTTGTCACAAAATTAGGTTGTTCAGAAATGATGAATTTAATCATTTAACCATTATTCTAACAATCAAATTAATAAATGACAAGGATATTTGCCTCTTTTGAGTTTTGTTACTATTCATGACGTGCACGACCCTGAGGATTGAATATATCAGTACATATTCATGTTAGTTCACCATTGAGGACTAGTGAAGCATGTTTAACAGCTCGAGAGACTCGCCAAACTTCATGTTGTACTGCACGCCATGAATCTGCAGTATTCAGGTTCTTTGCCTTCTCTATTGCATCATCTATCCCAGGGAAGGTTTTAGATCCATAGTCATCGTGCTTTGAGGGCCCATAAATCTGTAAAATGCAAAATAATAAATTTGGTTACGTTCTGTAATTATAACATTAATGCAAGATATTCACTCGGGTCGAATCTTTTCAATTTAATATCTGGGGAAATTGCTTTTATGTTGAGTTTTTGAAAAATATAGTTATCGTGAAAGAAGTAGTAATAAAGCCAACTAAAGAACTATGGAAGTAAGTTTGGCTAAGGATTCATATGTTGATTAAGAGAAACATACCAAATGCTTATACCAGGACCTTCCAAAGAGTCCATCTTTGTCTGTAAATGCGCGCTCTGCCATCATTAGTCTATCATTCAACTCTCTCACCTTCAAATGATCTTTATTCCACATTGATGTCCAACCTTTTCTTTCTGTTATTTCCTAGAGAATCATAGTTCATGTTTCTGATAAATGTGGAATGTTATTATTAAATGCAATATATAGAAATGCAAGTTTATACCTTTCTCTGGTTGTTCATCGTGGTGGCAGCTTTATGGAGCTCCTCTATGGACTTGAACAGAGGATTTAGGCTTATGTCTGTTTCTGAGATCTCATCTTTCAAGTCCTTTGTGCTTTTCTGTTAGTTCAGGATTAAATTTATTGTGTTTATGTCTGCCCCTAAATCTCTATGATAAGCAATTGTATTCCATAACACTGCATGTAATGATTTTCTTCTCATTTAACATTGTGATACCTGGAGCTCCTTTGCAAAGGAGAGATAGTTGAAAGGCAAAAACTCCTCATCTGCTAACCAAAGAGCTACTAAACCCCAAACACTTCCCACTGTTTTTCATAAATTTGATAGAAAATAAAGCTTTAGGCCCTTGGATTAAGATATAGATGTTGTTAGTTGATCCAGAATTCAATGCAAATTCTCGTTCAAAAAAATGTTTCTTTTCAATTCTTGAACATGAAATGGCTTAGTGAGAACTGAAATAGTAAAAACTAAAATATGAATTGGAAAAACTGACTATTATCGTGTTTTCTAACACTCTTGAGTGCCCTTTTGTTTGTTTTCACTCCTCTTGGTGTATAATGGAATTTTCCAGACTCAATAGGCAATCATTAAAGAGTGCTTCAAATGCAATTTTTTGGCTTGTGAAGGAAATCCAAATTGGTTTGGGTGCTGGTAAATAACAACTTTATGGCTCACCTGCAACATGTCTATGAAACATTGGATCCCCAAATTTTTCCATCCAGACAAAGTCATCGTACATCGAGTGGTATACAGGGTATCCTGCTTTTGGGAACAAGTAACAACAATTCATTGCTAAGCCATGAAAGTTTGAAAAGGCACGTTGCCATGTTATATTAACTTACATATTTCTTAAGGATAAAATGTTCTGCCATTTTGAAGCTTACCAAAGTAACAGTCTTTAGTTTTTTTTTTTTTTGGTTGCTAAATAACTGTTTTAGTCTCTTACTACAGTAGTGAACATCATTGGTAAGTTAATGTGATAAGATTATGGTTGCGCGTTTGTTCAATGTTAGTTTTGACTTGTGATTTATAAGTTGTTTCCTTTTAGAAGGAGAATCATTAGTTCGTTCATGTCATAAGATAGTTTTCCATTCCTTCCACCCACACGCTGCCAAGCATGCTTTCATTTCCCTCTATTCAAAGCAAACAAGAACTTCGAGTAGTATGAGCTAATTGGATTAGTAACCAAAATTCCATTCTTAGACTAAAATGTGTGACAAATTTAATGGGATGGTGGTAGTTAAGGGATGAACCATAAATTATATTTTTAAAAAAAAAAACTGTCAATTGAGATATCCAAGGTTCAAATTCCCCCTCCCCCATTGTAACCATCCAAAAAAGAAAAATGACTATAGCGAAAGTAATATTTTTATTGACTACGAGAGATTAAAAACATTTGATGGAGTACTTCTGTCATCTTTGGTTAGGTTAAGTCATTCTGCTAACAGTATTTGTGGGAGGTTTTGGTTACATCGTGATGAATGTTACAAAGTGTTATATTTGCCTTCACACTGTATTTAGCATCTTTGCTTGTTTTAGCTGGTGGTTGTTACGAATTGGTTGGATACCGTTGCTGGATTTTCATCATATCATACTTGATTTTGAAATTATTGCTTTGTTTTGTTTGTTTTTGCTTTACTTGGTGAAAGAACTTTTACATTTGAACCTTTTCAATTATCGATTTCTTTATGTCATTGTGTTTTCTAAGAAGTATATTCATAGTTGCTTCCTTTAGAATAAAAATGGCCTATATGTGCATATGTGCATGTGTGCATGCGTCACCTTACAAACTAAAGGATGATGTCCAAAGATTAAAAATATTGTGCTTGTACATAATACTTTTTCATTGTAATTCTCTTCTTTGTGTTCATTGTACATGAAGTAGTCTTTTTTCATTAACATTTTTCTTTACTTATTTAAAAAAAAAAAAAAAAAAGTGCTTGTTACCTCCTCCAAAAAACATTGCAGCTGCTGGAATTCCTACATGTTGCACAAAAGCTGCGAAATCTGATCCTCCATCTCCTAACCTTCCAATCTTTGTATAGAAAGTACAGGTTAATGAGCACCAATAATTTAACTAGATACGTTTCAAGGTTTGATGAAAGTTGTCTCCTACATGATCTATCTGTGCGGTAATATGATGCTAGACTTGGGAATTATTTATCAAAATTGGATGGCTTGAAACAAAGTTGCAGTTTTTAAGGGTCACTGCAATGCAGTTCAGTTCGTTTCATAAAAAATTAATATGAAATCTTGAAGTCAAGGTGGTGGTGTAAGGCATTTGTATTTTGCTTACCGGGGGAGAATTGCTGGAATCAACCCATGAATCATAAATAGTTTGTGATGAGTTCTCTGGGTCTTGAACCTTCAAATCAATTACAAGTTCAATAGAGATGAGTGAGATAATAGTAGCAACAGAGAGAAGATTTCTTTTGACCTGAAGCAGGAGAAAAGATTTAAATCTAGATTAACTCTATAGTTTTGACTGGCATCTTATATGTTTCTGCAGCTGCTAATGCCCATCTGTATGGCCAGGAGTTGTGATATCAGAAGTATCAACTCTTGGTATGGATTCTGTAATTGCTGCTTTCAAAATTGGCTTATGCTTACTGTTGCTGGTTTTCCTATTATTACTACTTTTGAGATACCTGTTGAGTTGCTCGTTTGAGCAGTTCATCAAGCTGGGGCGTTGCAGAGGCATGGAATACTGGTCCAGCTACTCCACAGTCAACATTCAAATAAGCAACAGCCCTTGAAGCTAGCATTTCTCTGTTCTCTTCTACCCATTCAGTGGATCCTACCTGGATATGGTGCTTAGGTTAAATTTCTATTGTGTTTGTGTGTGTCTGAGAGAGAGAGAGAGAGAGAGAGAGAGAGAGAGAGAGAGAGAGAGAGAGAGAGAGAGAGAGAGAGAGAATGACCAGGCCATATTCTTCAGCGTCCCAATTGCATAAGACAATTGTTCTTCGAGGTTTCCATCCTTTTTTTTGCAGCTTCCCCAGTCTTTCTGCAACCTACGGTTAAGTATCAAAATCAGGTGGTGCTGTTTTGGTGATTATTCCTCATTAGTAGATACTGGATAAGGACATTTTGTACCTCTAGCAATGCTGCGGTGCCACTATTGGGATCAACAGCTCCAAATGTCCATGCATCCCGATGATTACCCAGAATGACAAATCTACAGATAATCGTAACATTTGTGACTTAACCATTGCAAGTTAGGCTTCATTACCCCCATTGGGATATTGATTAAAACCAGTTAATATGTTTTACCGCTCTAATTTTGCAATTAACTTTTAAATGTCATTCAAAGTCAAGTGAAATAGTAAATAGATCTGAAACGTTTGAAATGCAGTTAATCCTTTTGTGGAACAAGCTATATTGCAAAAATTGGTGAACGCAACCGATTCATGAAGATTTTCTTCTTTTGGACCAAAAACAGGCAAGGGGTGGAAACTGTACCACAAAAGAAAAGTATACCTAATAAGAAGGTAGTTGTCAATTTGTCCTGTTCTGTTTTGATGAGTTACCAAATCATGAGCACTATGCACTTTTTCTTTAGAGTGATGCATATTGAAATTGAAGTGCAAGAATGAGCTAATATCTGCTGTTTATGAAATTTTTTGGACATACCGATCAGGCTCTTCCGCTCCTTCAATTATACCAATGACATTCTGAATAGTCCCTATGATTTGATTTCCCTGGAAAAAACACCCCTCGGTAACTAGTCTGATTTTAGTTATAGGCCTGGATTGGACGTTAGTAGAATGTGCACAAGAATACAGAATGGTACTTAACAAAACCCAAATCTTAGTTTGAACTTACAGTGTAACTGAGATTGATAATCCCTGGCCCTGGTCCAACCCTGTAAGTAGGTGCATCTATGCTTCCTTGCCAATCCTCATGGGCAACATCTCCACCAACCGATCTCAAGATTGTTTCACCATCTGCCCCAGATATTGGCAAGGAAGGTATAAGAGGAACATCCCCTCCTTTCTCTACTTCCTCTTCAGATAACCTTTCACAGTCTCCAGTGCTTGCCCATCCAGGTGTAGTAGGGTCGCCGATCCCATTATAAACTGTTCCCACCTGAACCCCACTTGGTGGCATCCACTTCTCATCTGGGAACCACCTTGTATCCCCTCCTCCACCACCATAGTCTTTCCTATCTGTATACAACAATGCCCCAATAGCACCTTCTTCGTACGCATTCTTGACTATGTTTCCTCTGTATATTTCTCCATACCTTGCCAAAACAATTGTACCTGATACATTCACACCCATTTCTTTCAGTGTCAAGTAGTCTACTATGCGTCCATAGTTCACATAAACCAAAAGTCCGGAGACAGTGCCTGACTTTGCATATGCATGGAAAGTAGGCTGAACTTCATCTGCTACATCTGCATATGGATCACCGTCATAAATTTCTTGACGAAGATTGAAGGTTCTGGGTGTCTCTGGAGGTGGTGGTATTAGTGTTAAGGAACGGGAAGAAGGGTAGGTTAGAGAAACCTCATAGGATGCTATGTGAGATTTGATATTGCTGGAGGTGAAGATGGATAAAACATAGGCTGCAGCCTCTGCGTTTGCCTCAGAACCAGCAGCGTGGGGCCGGCGAGTGAGGGTGTGTAAATGATGTGATATTGAGGTGTTGTCGGATAGAGAAGTGGATATGTAGAGGGAGTGGTAGAAAGATTTTGGAGGAGGAGGAGAAATGAGGAGGAAGGTGAAAGAGGTGGCTAAGCCTAGGAAGATGGTGGTGGCTGTTTTCAACATGGGGCTTAGTTTTCCCCTGTATTTTGAGAGAGAAAAAAGTCTTTTGGTTAGTGCAAATTTTGTTGTTGTGCAGCTTTTCTTGAGGTGAGATTTCGAATGTGTGTGGAGTAATTTACTTGGATATATATATTTTTAATTATTATCACGTTACGATCAAACACCTAATCTTAAAATGAAATATAACTGATGTTTCCATTATCATTATCATTAAAGATAGTATATGATGTCCTCTGTTTTTGTCTTCCTCATAATTGATTTCTGATTGAGACGAATTCCAACCTTTAATTTTTTATCATTTTGAGCAATGTTAAACCATAATTTTTTTAATAATTAGTTGGAATGCTTAGTAAAACGTCACTTTCATATAATTTAATCATTGCTACCATTTTTATTATGCACTAATCACATTATGTCATTTGGCTAAGTTAGACTTATTATTATTATTATTTATTTATCCTACCCTCCTTTCGGATGATGAGGCCACAATGAAGATATTGTAAAATATAAAGAAAGATTATAAATGATGTTATAATTATTCTCTAGCTTTTTTTTTTTTGGTAGAAAATTATTCTCTAGCTTTATCTATATCTTCTGTTCGATTGGGAATCTTCAATTTTAGTAAGTATGCATAGTATTGCGTGCCCCAGTCACATTTAAAATTACTAGTAAAAGACAATTTAGACATGAAACTGCGCACAGATCATCAGCGAAGGGATGTGGGTACCGAAAGAAACAAAGTAGTTATGAAGTTAAGGGGAGAATTGGCTTTTGCCCTTATTTTGTAAAAACTCTAGCATAATATTTCTGTTTTGAAACTATTAAGCATCGAGTCTTTATTTTAAAACTCGATTTTTTTTTTTTTTTTTGAGAAACAAACTCGATTTTTTTAAAAACTAAGTTATAGGTGAAACTTGACATTAGTAACGTCGAGTTCTATGCATATTTTGCCACTTAATTTTTTTAAAAAAATTTAAGCGAAACTCTAATTTATTAAAGTCAAGTTTCAATTAAAAATTTACATATAACTCAATTTTAAAGATATTGAGTTTTATACAGAATTTGATTTTGTTAAAGTCGAGTTTCAAAAACAGGAACACGGTGCTTAATAGTTTCAAAACAGGAAGATTGTGCTAGATTTTTTTTTTTTTTTAAAATAAGGGCAAAAATCCATTTTCCCCATGAAGTTAGTGACTTTGTCCCTGCTTCTTACAATCTTTAGTTTTACAATCCTTTATATATCTCATTGGAGCAAGTAGAGGATACAAACAATACAAGTCCTTTCTAAGCATGCCCTCTGTTTTTATTCCTCAATTATATGTTTTATCACTGCAACCATCAATTATAAATTTGTTGAGTGTTTTCCTTCATTAAGGATGTCTTTTTTTTTTTTTTTGTTAGGATTATAATTATGTGTAATCTTGTATTAGTTGTTACCATAAATTGCTGTGTGTTGGCGATTCTTGTGCATTAAATCTGTTTGTTCAGATCCAATATGAACAGTTAGATTTGGTTGTTTGAGTCGCATGACTGAATAATATTGTAAATTATAGCTAATAGACCAGGTAATTACCCTCGTCCAGAAGAGCCAGCCTGGACGAGCATAGAGCGCCATGAAAGCAGCTATTCAATGCCCTGACGGTTACATATCAGTAAGAAGACCGTTGAAACCCCCCATTAAGGCTGAATTGAGTAGGCCTGGGATGTTACCAGATTAGCCTTAAAGCCACCATTTAAGAAGGACAACAGCTAATAAGAAGAGCCTATTTATAGAGCCTACCAAATCCAAGACAAGGTACATACACACTAATTGCTTTCACTTTCATTACAAAATTCTCTCTATTTCCTGAGTTCCATTAGCTGACTTTACCATTAGAGACTTTGTGGCTGGCACCACATCAATGACCACCTGAGAGGATTTCCATTTTTCTTTATTAACTCTGTAAGAACTTGGACGAGCTCATATTGGTTCCTTTGGACGAACCCAACTACTGACGATTTCAGCATCATTAGTTTGGCGCCGTCTGTGGGAACGACGGATTCAAGCCTTTGTTTGAAATCATAGTCCTGTTTGGTTTCGACATCTAGATGGAGTCCAATACACCACAAGATGCGGCATTAGCTTTGCAAATTCAGACACTTACAGCTAGCGTGGAAGAACTCACCAGGCAAAACCAGGAGATGAGGTTGCAACTGTAACAGGAAGAAAACCGTTCACCCCCGAGGATTAAGACTAACAGGAATAACGATGAAGATAGCCACAGGAGAGATGACTACCGATGACCAAACTCTTCGGACGAAGCAAATTCAGATCTCCTCAGAGATATAAGGAAAGAGATGGACGAGCTGAGAAACGCAATGAGGGAAAAGACTGATCGGAATCTGGATGGGATGGTTCGAAGGACGGACTCACCTTTCACTACGAAAGTCCTAGAGTCCCTTGCCCCCAAAGTTTCGTCTTCCACAGCTCAAACCATTTGACGGCTTGAAAGACCCGTTGGACCATATCACCACCTTTAAGATGACTCCGAGTCTATAACAGCTCCCAGACGAAATCTTGTGTCGCTCTTTTCCTACCACCCTTAGGGGAGCAGCGTGAGTGTGGTTTAGTAAGCTAGCAACGTCATCCATTGACAATTTTGAGCAGCTAGGTAATTCCTTCGTGTGCTATTTTGTTGATGGGCAACGTCAGAAAAGACCAGCAGACCATTTACTTACCATCAGGCAAGGAGAAAGAGAGCCCTTGAGGACATACGTGAAACGTTTCACCAAAGAAGTCCTAGAAGTTGATGAAGCGAATGATAAGGTATAGTTAACCACTTTCAAAGCAGGGTTAAATCCATGGAGTTCGTAGTCGCCCTTGTAAAAAGCTCGCCAAAGACAATGGCCGAGATGCTACTAAAAGCCTAGAAGTACATGAATGCAGAGGATGCTCTAGTTGCGATAGGGGAAGAAAGCATGCCTAAGGAAAGAGAAAGTGCCAGGGAAGACTGGAAGGGACACAAGAGGGAAATGAAAGATTGTCAGACTAGTTCTGACGGAAATAAAAGGAGAGATGACAAAATTCCGCGGACAGCAAAATTTACTCCTCTAGTAATGCCTGTTGACAAAATTTTAGTGCAGATTAAGAATGACCATCATCTTAAGTGGCCAAAACCGCTCCATTCTTCGCCCAATGTACAGGATAAGAAGAAATATTGCCATTTTCACAAAGACCACGGCCATTATACTAAGGATTGCTGAGACTTGAAGGTGCAGATAGAAGAATTAATCTGGAAAGGAAAGTTGCAAAAATTTGTAAAAAAGGGTGAGTCCAGCCGGTCTAGGACGATCATAGATAGAAATCTGAAAAACATCCTATAGACGAAGATAACTCATACAACCATCCGCAGAGTGCGATCGAGGAAATAAAGACGATTGTTGGAGGACCATCCATTGGTGGATCTTTCAAGTCCCTTAGGAAATCCCAACAAAGATTTGTGAACGGTATTCATGGGATACCTCATTTGAAACAGAGAAGACGAACAAGTATAGACATCCTGTTCTCGGAAGAAGATGCCAGAGGCATGAAGTAGCCATATGACGATCCCTTGGTCATCATGCTTATGATAGAGGGATTCAACACCAGATGGATTCTCATCGACAATGGTAGCTCTGCTGACATTATTTACCTCTTGACTTTCCAGCAGTTGAAAGTGGATCCCAATAGGATGCGATCATTCGAATCTCCCCTCGCCAACTTCAGCGGAGATCGGGTATACCCTAGAGGAATAGTGACATTGATAGTCACAGCAGGTTCTTATCCCTTGCAACTTACCAAATAGCTTGACTTCCTAGTGGTGGATTGCCTGTCATCGTATAACATGATCATTAGGAGACCCACCCCCAATCGTTGGAAAGCAGCAATGTCTACGTACTGCCTGAAGGTAAAATTCCCAACAGAACACGACATAGGTGAAGTCAAGGGAGACCAGGTGTTAGCTAGAGAATGCTATTAATAGACAGAGAACCAGCAAAGACAACGAGAAAAGGGACAAACCTGAATAATCAAATGAAGAAGGAGCTAGTACAATTTCTCAAGGAGAACTTGGACATTTTCGCATGGAGCCACGAGGATATGCTCGACATAGCGGCGGAAGTCATTCAGCATCGTCTGAATGTCAATCCTGAAAGGAAACCTGTCTAACAAAGACGACGTGTCTTTGGCCTTAAACGTAATAAGGCCATAATGGACGAAGTAGATAAGCTACTTGTAGCCAGTTTCATCCGAGAGGTCTAATATCCTGATTGGCTGGCTAATGTCATCTTAGTGAAGAAAGCAAATGGAAGTGGAGGATGTGTGTGGAATTTACTGACCTGAACAGTGCTTGCCCTAAAGACAGCTTCCCATTGCCAAGAATTGACCAGCTTGTGGATTCCACTACCGGGCATAAGCTCCTTACTTTTATGGACGCCTTTTTAGGCTATAACCAAATCAAAATGTCAAAAGAAGACCAGTAGAAAACTGTCTTCATCACCAATTAAGGACTTTACTACTACAAAGTGATGCCCTTTGGGCTGAAGAACGCAGGGGCCACTTATCAAAGGTTGGTCAACAAGATGATCAGTAGATAGATCAGGAGGAACATGGAGGTGTATGTTGACGATATGCTCGTCAAGAGCAAAGAAGAGGACACACACTTAGACGACCTTAAAGAGACCTTCGCAACCCTCAGGCAATATCAAATGATGTTAAATCCTAGCAAATGCACCTTTGGGGTATCGTTAAGAAAATTCCTCGGGTTTATGGTATCTCAGCAAGGAATAGAAGCCAATCCTGAAAAGATATAGGCCATACTAGACATGACCTCTGCAAAGACAGTGAAAGAGGTACAGATGTTGACAGGGAGGATCGCTGCTTTCAATAGGTTCATCTCATAGGCTACAGACAGATGTTTTCCTTTCTTCAAAACTCTAAAGTGGGCTTTTGCCTGGACGAGCGAGTGCAAAGAAGCCTTCCAGGAGTTGAAGCACTACTTGAGCAATCCTCTCTCTTGAGCCCATCACAAGAAGGTGAAGATTTGCTTTTATACTTGGCAGTATCAACCATAGCCGTGAGTACAGCACTGATTCGAGAAGAGAATAGAGTACAGCTCCTTGTTTACTACGTAAGTCAAGCATTCTAGGGAGCCAAGGTGAAATATCCACCCATGGAAAAGATTGTCTTTGCCTTAATTGTTGCTTCACGTAAGCTTCACCCCTACTTCCAGGCAAACCCCATTCTGGTAATGACGGACCAACCTATAAAGAAAGCAATGAAAAAGCCCGAAGCGGTTGGAAGGTTAGTATAATGGGCGATCGAGTTGAGTTAATTTGACATTGAATACCATCCGAGAACAGCCATCAGAGCTCAGACATTGGCTGATTTCATTGCCGAGTTCACAATCTCGGACAATGAAAAAATGTAGGACAGTTTAGAGAGCTGGACGATACAAATAGATGGTTCGTCAATTCAAAAAAAGAGGAGTTGGGGTCGTCATCAAAATGCTTGAAAAAGAAACCCTCAGGAATGGGGTACGGCTTCAATTCCCCGCCACCAACAACAAAGCAGAGTACGAGGCCATACTGATAGGACTCAGGATCAGGAGAGCCTTGGGAGCCAAAAACATACTCCTCAAAAGTGATTCTAAGCTAGTGGTAGGGTAGATAAGAGGAGAATACGAAGTGAAAGAGGGAAGGATGCAAAAGTACCTCGAGTTGACACACCAATTGGTCCAGGAGTTCGACCAGGTAGATTTCATACAAGTTCCCCAAAGCTAGAACTTAAAAGCAGACGAGGTAGCAAGGCAAGCATTGTCAGAGGAAGGAATGGGTTCACCCGATCTGAAAGTGGAAGTACAAAGACATCCAAGCATTGACGAACTCCACACTTTCATGATCTAAAACCGGAATGGATGGACGAGTACAATCATCTCTTTCCTTCGAGATGGACAACTCCTAGCAGACACGGATAAGGCAAGGAAGGTCAGGAAGTGAGCAGCCAAGTTCACAATCTTGAACGATGCTCTGTATAAAATGGGCTTTTTAATGCCCTACTTGAGGTGCATTGAAGAAGAGGAAGCTAGATACATCTTGGAGGAGGTTCACGAAGGAATTTGTGGAGACCATAAAGGGCCGAAGTCCTTAGTTAGCAAAATTATCAGAATAGGTTATTATTGGCCAACCATGTAGAAGGGCGCGAAGGAGTACATGAAAAAATGTGATAAATGCCAGAGGTTCGGGAATGTTCAACGTGTCCCAGGAGAAAAGATGATGGCCATAACCTCCTCATGGCCCTTTGCTCAATGGGGGATTGACATCATGGGCCCCCTACCACAAGGTAAAAAGCAAGTAAAATTTCTGTTAGTTGCAATTGCCTATTTTTCTAAATGGGTAGAAGCAGAAGCTCTATCAACAATCATGGGGGTAAAAATCCGTAGCTTTATGTGGAAAAATATAGTCTGCAGGTTTGGCATACCAAGGACAATCATATCAGACAATGGTTGTTAGTTTGATAGCCAAGAATTCAGGAGCTTTTGTATAGAGCTCGGAATCAAGAACCGGTTCTCTTCACCGGGACACCCACAAGCCAATGAACAAACAGAAGTGACGAATCGAATGTTGTTGAAGATCATCAAAGTTTGACTGGAGGGGATAAAGGGTGCATGGCTAGAAGAGTTACCAAATGTCTTGTGGGCCTACAGAACCATCGCTAGAACCCCAACTAGAGAGACACCATTCAGGCTCACCTATGGTACTAAAGCAGTAATACCCATCGAGGTAGAAATCATTAGCATGAGAAGAGAATTCTTTCAAGAAGGCATCAATGACGATCAACTAAAGGTCAACCTGGACTACTTGGACGAAACAAGGGAGGAAGCATCCAAGAAAATGACCAAGTACCAACAAAAGATGACTGAATACTACAACAAAAGAGTAAAACTTAGAAGACTGAACATAGGAGATCTTGTTTTACGCAGAATCACACGAGCAACAAAGGACTCAGCACAAGGAAAGCTTGGACCAACATGGGAAGGGCCTTACAAGATTATTCATTACTCAAGACAAGGGAGCTATCACCTGGAATCGATAGATGGGAAAAGATTGCCACATCCATGGAACATTGAGCATTTGAAGAGGTATCATCGCTAGAGACAAATCACCATTGTAATTGTGAAAGAAATTCTTTGTTGATGAAAATAAAGCAATAAAAGTATTATTCAACAAATATTCTCGAAAATTGTGCACAAATAAACTGCTGACGAAGCCAAGTGATAAATTCCTTCAATGGATGTAAATCACCTAAAATGGCTAAGTGATAAGATTCCTTAAATAGATGTAGATCACTGACGAAGCGAAGTGATAAAATTCCTTCAATAGATGTAAATCACCTAAAATGGCTAAGTGATAAGATTCCTTAAACGGATGTAGATCATTGACGAAGCCAAGTGATAAAATTCCTTCAATGGATGTAAATCACTTAAAATGGCTAAGTGATAAGATTAGCCAAGTGATAAAATTTCTTCAATGGATGTAAATCACCTAAAATGGCTAAGTGATAAGATTCCTTAAACGGATGTAGATCACTAACGAAACCAAGTGATAAAATTCCTTTAATGGATGTAAATCATCTAAAATAGCTAAGTGATAAGATTCCTTAAACGGATGTATATCATTGACGAAGTGGATGTAAATCACTGACTAAGCCAAGTGATAAAATTCCTTATTTGGATGCAAATCACCTAAAAAATGGCTAAGTCATAAGATTCCATAACTGGACACAAACCATTGACAAAGGTAAGTGATAGATGTAAACTATCAGAGAAGAAAAGCAAAGGATGCAACCCCTAACAAAGACCTGGATCATATAGACGAGGCTAATGGAAGCAAGTTCATGCAACAAGTAAGGACAACCATCAAAGGTAAAGAAAGCAAGCACATGATATATATATATATATATATATATATATATATATATTAATATGTAAAGTGCAATTGTTCTAGAGTTACCATCTAAAGCCCAAAAACATACTGGGCACCACCAAAAAAAGAAAAGAAAAAGAAAAATAAATGACAAAAACAAAAGAGAAAAGTGCTTCAAGTTGTAGCTCCATCCCCTCCAATCGCATCAACAGGAGCACCCTAGGATCAGGGTTGTCACCCTCTGGAGCATTTTCTTTGGAAGCAATAGCAGCTTGGGCAGCTTCGTGGGCCTCCATCTCTTTGTCCATTTGAAGTCTAATTCCCCCAAGTTGACTCCAGAGGGATGCTTTACCATGTACCGTCTAAGGAGCTTGAAAATTTTGTAATACCAATCAAAGAGCACAGTATTGTACTTTTCAGTTAGTTGAAAAGCTTGAACGGCCTTGGTAGCCACGGATTTAACCTTTTGGTTCGCAGCCTGAAGCCGTTCGTCCTTTTGCACCGTTAGCTGCTTCTCAACCTTGAGCTCGTTGGCCAAAGCCTTGACCTTCTCCTTAGTTGAGTTGGCTTCGTCCATGGTAGTAATGAGATCCCTCTTTAGGTTCATGACATCAGCCTCTAGAGCCTCCACCTTGGGCCCTGCAACCACGACCTTCTCCTCCTAGCTAAGATACTCAAAAGATATGTGGATCGCCTCTCCTGGCACCTAAAATTCATGAGAAAGGAAGAGTTATGAACATCAAGGACCATCCCGCTTTATGAGTTACGCAACCAAATAAAAAAGGTCTCACCTGGACGAGCTTTTGAATATGGTGGCTCACAACCACGTGAGAAGGGACGCTAGAAAGCGCCTTGAGGTCCTTGACAGTAACAGCAGAATGGGCCCTCGCCAAGGCAAGGCCAGCATCATCCTAGACATTGGATGTTTGGGAAACCACCTTCTCCTTCCCTTTTGCCAACGTCCTCTGCCTCTTTGGACGAGGAGTAAGCTCTTCTAGTGAATTGGCAGGAGAAGCCATCCTCGTGGCCTCAGGAATGGAGGTGGTTGGGGTGATCAGGGTCCCTTTCTCAACAACCTGCACCACCTTCTTTCCTAGAGTTGAGAGAGGCTCGTTCGTCTTAGCCTTCATCCTTGCGTACATCTCTTGATTAAACTTATTCATCATCTCTGCATGGCCAAAAAGGATACATAGAGAGAGAGAGAGAGAGAGAGAGAGAGAGAGAGAGAGAGAGAGAGAGAGAGAGAAGGAAAAGATGGAGAAAACTCAAAACTAAACTCACTTTTCTCTTCAATCTTGATAGCATGCAGGACAAAGGGAGAGGGCTTTGGACCAAGACAGTGACGAGTTAAGGTTTTAGGGTTGACGAGATCATCAAAGTCGTCAATCGTTTTCATGTATTCAACGGCTACTTGGACGTGAGTCTTATACCTGCTCTTAAGCTTGGGATGCTTCTTGACTATAAAGACAACAAATAAAAGGTTAGTGACGAGCCAAAAAAGAAGAAAAAAGAAGAAACTGACAAGAAATAATTGTAAGGACAACGCACCTAGACTCGAGGCCCTCCAATGACAAAGCAACCTAGGAACTTCACCCTAAAAGTAATCAGAGAGAGTCTCCCATCCATCCCCAGACACAAAAAAGTACTTGGATTTCCAATATCGGAAGGACGAAGGAAGATCCGTGACGATCCTCTGCTTCCTGACCTAGGGCACAAGCTCGTAGTACCCATACTCCTTGGACTCCTTCAAATGGTATAGGTGAACGAACTCGTTCAACCTGATTGTGTCTCCCTTAGTGACGACCATCCATATCTCCATACAGCTAATCACTATCCTCCACAAGTTTGGCATAAGTTACCCAGGAGTAATATTGAAGTGGTTCAGGAGTTCCATGATGAATGGGTGGATGGGGAACCTAAGGCCACACTGGAAAACAGCCTTGTAGAAGCACACTTCCCCAGGCGAGAAATGACATGCTTTTTCCCCTTCTCGAGGAAGATGAATCCTAACTTCCTCAGGGAACTAGAACATGTCCCTAAACCTAAAGAGGGTGTCAGCATCTAAAGTGCACTCCTCCCTGAGGGCATGAAAAGACCTAATCTCCTTTCGTCTAGGTAACAAAGGGTCGAAGGCAGTTGTATCTACCTCTGCCTCGACAGGGTCATCGCTAGACGACAACCCCGTTTCAAGCTCATTGGACCTTACTTCAGGCACTACCTCCCTCTCATCCACCATTTCCTTAAACCAATTTAGAGACTGATGTAGCAGAGGGTGCAGATCAGCCAACACAAAACCTAAACTGCTACCTCCAGACACGAAACCCTCAACTGGGGGGCAATAAGTGCTAAACGGGCAAAGAGAAACAAAGTAGAGGGACAAAGTTGCCTAACCTCAGAACTTTCAACCATGGAACCCAAAAGGAAAAGGTGTGAATTTCTATCTCGAAATAGAAAAGGAAAGGCAGATAAATTTTGCTATAAAAGGAAAAAAAAGAAAAGGAAGAGAAACCTTACCTCAAAAAACCAAGCTTAGAAAGGAAAAAGCTGATGAAGTTTAAAAAGCTTGGAGGAGAAAAATACAAAGCAACAATGGCGAAAGAGAGAGAGAGAGAGAAAAAAAGCAAAGAATAAGAAGAAAAGCTAAGCAGTTTAAAAAGCTAGACTGGGAAAACCGAAAATTGGCGGGAAACCCAAAAGTCCCTCGAACAAAACACTGCTATCCACCAATTAGAGTACGCCATGTGGCCACGACACGTACGGCGCCACCACTTTGCATTAAATACGGGGAAAAAAAAAAAATCTCAAGGGCCACATTTGAACAAATGACCTTCATATTCTTAAGATCGTCATCACACGCAAGGACGATCTTAGAATAGGGGGGCAACTGATAGACCAAGTAATTACCCCCGTCCAGAAGAGCCAGCTTGGACGAGCATAGAGTGCCATGAAAGCAGTTATTCAATGCCTCGACAGTTACATATTAGTAAAAAGATCGTTGGAACCCCCATTAAGACTGAATTGAGTAGGCCTAGGACGTTACCAGATTAGCCTTAAAACCACCATTTAATAAGGACAACGGCTAATAAGAAGATCCTATTTATAGGGCCTACCAACTCCAAGACAAGGTACATACACACTAATTGCTTTCACTTTCATTACAAAATTCTCTCTATTTCCTGAGTTCCATTAGCTGACTTTACCATCGAAAACTCTATGGTCGGCACCACACTGGTGACCACGTAAGAGGATTTCCCTTTTTTCTTTATTAACTATGCAGGAACTTGGATGAGCTTGTATTGGTTCCTCTGGATGAACCCAACTACTGATGATTTTAGCATCATCAATAGTTGTTGTGGGGATCCGAGGACCAAGGATAGGAGGAGAAGAGACAAAATACCTCCTGGAAGTCCAAATGGAGAGGATGGTGTTCAGAGAGAAAGTTAAAGTAGGTGAAGGAAGTTTCTAGTGAAAGTTTACAAATTGCCTCCGCATTAAATGACTGGCAATGGCTTTATCAGCTGCATTGATGAGGAAGTGACTTGAACAGTAGAATTCACAGCTAAACAGCTCCTTCTACCACCTTCAATAGAAATTTAAAAGGACAAGTGTCCTAAGGAGAATCTGGAGGATTGTAGATGGAGGGCTAGGATGCAATAAGCTTAGGAGTATATAAAGAAAGAGAACTCCCAGATGATAAGGGGCCATAAAAAATCAGGGAAAAGAGATCAGAACAAGAACAGTGATAGAAGGAGAGAGAGAGAGAAGAGTGAACATCCTTGCACAAGAACATCATCCTTGGGCGAGATTGTAAAGAACCATTTACATACTTAATCTTTGACTTTCGTTCATTTCCTCTCTGTCTGAATCCTCGGACTAAGCCCAACTTGTTTTACCCCACTCTCTTTACAAATATCTATTGGTTTGGGTTTAGCTGGATAGCGCAAATTTCACTATTCTAAGTGAGTTTGGCCGCTAGATTTTTGTGTCCTTACAACTGTTATTGGTGAAATCTCCATCTAAAGAGGTAATATGCATTGCATTTTTGATAAATTAGTGGTTAGATTTGGGTTCTTTGGCGTAATCGAGTCCAATCCTCATGCTGATTAATCGTATGTTAGTTGCTCCCATTGTGTTTCCTTTTAGGAATAAAATAAATAATAGTGAGAAATTCTCATGGGTATGTAATTTAGGCTATGAAACATATAAATATATTTAGTGAGATCAAATTGATATATTCAGCAAAGCCCAAGTAAATATTGAACATAATTGTAAATTTGTAATGATTTTTAGAGTTGAAATTCAGGTTGGCAAGCTTTTTTTTTTTTTTTTTTTTAATATATTTATTTATATATTTATATTTATTTTATAATTTGATAATTACAACAGAGAGGAAAGATTTTAATCGTGAATATCATGGGCATACTAAGAAGTACCAACCAGTTGAACTAAAAGACTCTTGATGGTGAGTGATTGTATTTGCTTTTTCATTATGCTAGATTAGTGATGCATAAACCATATAATACAAGAATGATAATAAATGTGAAATTGCTTCTTGTGAAATTTCTTTAAGACCGAAATAAATAAAGTGAAATTGCTTCATGTGAGATATTAAGTAAGATAAAGAAGATGGTAGAGGTTGGTGGGAGAGGGAGAGAGAGAAAGGACACTTGTATTGTGTTGCTAAATATAGGAAAACCACTTTAGGAATAGCCGAATTAGGAAAATAGGTATTGGGATTTCGGAAGTAAAACGAACATAGGATGTTTTTTGTTGTGGGAGAACCTTAAAATTTTTCTATCTCTCCCCCTTCTCCTCTTCTCATTTTCCATTTTTAAAAAAAAAAAAAAATCTTTTGTACGTTGTGACTCCTTTTTTGGCAAATAAATTTGACATTAAAGTAATCAAAGGTTGGCTTGTAAGAGCATTAGCATTTGGGGGGTGTAAACTGCCCAAATTGCTATTTTAGCAACCCACCCGCTTAAAAAATTGAGCTTTACCCAGGTGTGTGTTGCTAAATTTTTTTAGCAATCATGAATAGTAAGTTTGTGTATATACAACCTACTGTTCATGGGTTATAAATATAAAAATAATTATTTTAACCATTCTCTCTCTTCTAATAAAAACCAATCAGACTCTCTCTCTTCTTCCTTTTCTCTTCTCTCTTTCTTTCACTCTCTCTCCTCTCTTTTTCTCATGTTGACTCTTGCTTCTTTCTCTTGCTTAAGACTTTGGTTGGTTGTAGATCGACTTTAGGTGGGTGGCTTTAGATCGGCATTTTCAGTGGTGGAGGCGTTAATGGGTTTTAGGTTTTATGGGTTTTGGGTTTCGAGATTATATTTTAGGTTTTATGGGTTATGGGTTGCCGGTGGGTCATGGGGTGGTGGCGTGGGTTGTGGTGGGTGTGGGTTGTGGGATGTGTGGGTTTGGTGTGGGTTGTGGTGGGTGTGGTTTTGTGTGTCGTGTAGTGGCTATGGGTGGTGGGTTTGGTGGCGGTGGTGATGGTGATGGTGATGGTGATGGTTGATTGTGGTTCAGTGGTTGGTTTAGTTGGGTTGTTCGGTGGTGGTTTTTGTTTTCCTAGTCGGGTGGTGTTTCAATGGTGGAGGTGATGGATGGCTTTTGGTGGTTGGGTTGAGTTTTTGGTGGCAAGTAGTTGCTGGCAGTGGGGGAATTGCTAGATTTGGTGGTGATTGCTGGTTGTGTGGGTTTGATGGAGGAAGAGAGGATGAGAGGGAAGAGAGAGATGTGAGTTTTTTTTTTTTTGGTTTATATTATTTGATGGTGTAATTTATATTATTTTAATGAGTTGTATGTAAAAATAGAAACTAGGATGATGGGTGAGTTATAAAATGGGATGGTAAAATAGAGAAAGTAAGTTTTGAGGGTGTAAAATAAATGCTTATTTACATCCCCAGATGTGAATTCTTGAAGAGTGGGTTTCACAATAACCCACCTTTTGTTGGCTTGTCACAACGTAATTGATTCTTGGCCAATGGCTTTTTTGAAGCTTATAACATGGAGAAGTGGGTTTCATGGGAGATTGAATAGATATGATCTTACACTGAATAAGGTATGATTAAGCTAGCTTAGTTTAGTTTGATACTATTATAAGAGAGGAAAGATAGCTTTTGGGTCTGCTAATTAGATAGTTCAGAACAAAAAAAAGTATCAATTGTGATAAAGAAAGAGCCGGTAGATTAATTGGTACCAGGTGTGTCCAACAAAGATGTTCAGAGTTTAAATCCCTCCATCATAACTATCAAATTTTCTAGAAAAAAGAATTGTAGATGGTGTGAGCTTTTATTCAATAACTCAATGAGATCTTTCGTGTAAGTCAATTTATTGCATTGTGTACCTATCATGTGCTCTCATAGGCTTGCAAGTATTCCAAACATATTTGCAAGGCTATTCATGGAGACCAAAGGAGGTTACCAAAATTTCCTTTTATGCCCTCCAAATTACAACTCTTTTATATTCCACAAGAAAACTACACACAAGTTTTTTCAATGTGTCTGGCTTCATTTTTTCTCTTAAAAGAATAAAGCTAAAATACAAAACTCACTATCTAAATTTCACCATTTTTCATTTCAGTTCTATAAGTTTAGGTTTTGTTATTTCAGTCCTCTAAGTTTCATTCTTTCCCAATGAAGTCCTCCGTTAATGTGCTATTAGTTTTTACTATTAACTTTTTTTTTAATTATATATTTATTTATTTTTTAATTTTAGAAAAAACGTTAATTAAAAAAAAAAAAACCAGAAAGCCATTTAGAGGAACGTTCCCTCCCACACCTAAACGTTTCCCCAACATGAGCAATAAATACTTTGAGTAAACTCAGATCAAATCGGTACCCGTTAGAAGATATGAAAATAAAATAGAGACAACCCATTTAGTTTCATTTCATGTTTATACATTTCTAAACAAAATTCAGCAAAGTAGTGGATTGGATCAATGACTCACCTAGTTGCACAGCTGCATAAGGAAAACGAGATTCAAATCTACACCCATTAATGCAAATGAGAAACTTAACAAACCCCCTTTTCGGGAAATTTAATTTCTCCCTCAAATTCCACAAATATTTGTTAAAAACTAAAGCCCAAACTAGACTTAGTGGGTCAACTTGTCCCCAGAAGAAAAAAAGAAGAAAATAACTATGAAAAGCTAGAGCAAGTCCACACCTTTCGGTGAACAGTGAGAAGGCACTTTTCGGGAGCATCCATGAGAACGATTTCACCTTTGTCACCTTTATTTTTCTTTTCTTTCCCCCTCTACTCTCTCACTCTCTCTCTTCCTCCTCTTTCTCATTCTCAGTTTCTCAGATCAGGGTGGGGTTTCATTTTTGTTATTTAGGTGTGGGAGGGAACATTACTCTAATTGCCTTTCTATTTTGCTAAAAAAAAAAAAAATTGCCTTTCTGCTAAAAAAAAAAAAAAAATTGCCTTTCTTCTCTTCTTTTTTTAAAAAAAAAAAAAAATTAACGTCTTTTTAAAAATTAAAAAAAGTAAAAATTAAATAAAAAAATAAAGTTAATGGCAGTACGTTAATGAAAGACATTATTGGAATGGAATAAAATTTAGAGGACTGAAATGACAAAACCTAAACTTATAGGATTGAAATGAAAAATGGTGAAATTTAGAGGGTGTGTTTTGCATTTTGGAAAAAAAAAAAAAACATTTTAATAGATCTATAGATTATATATTCTCTCTACACCAATATTATTTTCAAAATGTTTCTTTCACAACGTATCATCCTTATTATTTCCATTCAATAATAGTTATCATTTATATTTTTGGAGTGTCTATACGGAGGTGGAATTTTGTATCATGAAAGTATATAACACCCTAGAATGTGAATTATAGGATAAAAGTAGGGTGGATAAAGTTGATAACTGCATTAAGAATATTGTGCGTTCATTGAATGCCTATTAACTTAAAATGGAAAATTTTATAAGACCGTTGGGTTGTTAAGAAGTATCACATTTATAAAATGAGTGTAGCTGAAAAGAGAATGTTAATATGATAATAAGTGGAAATAAATACAAAGATAATATTCAAAATGAGAAAACTAATTTAAAAATTGGTGTAATACTTATTGTTGAGGGAGAGTCACTTCATATAGTTTGGTTATGTTCAGGGGAGAGCGACTCATGCACTGGTAAGAAAGAGTGAGTTTATCTTTTTTTTTTTTGAGAAAATAAAATGGGGGAGTTTATGGTTATATTAAACCCCCGGGCAGAGCACAAACGCTTAGGGATGTGATGCCCACCAACGGACTCCTGCTGGTAGCGGGAATCGAACCTGAGCGTGATAGGCAGAGCGAACGAACCATACCCAGCTGAGCCAAGCCCGGGTTGGCAAGAGTGAGTTTATCTAATTTAAGAAAACGAAAAAAGAATGTAGAGTAAGACCAAAAATCACATTAGTAGAAGTAATAAAATAAGGACATGTCAATTAAAAAAGTAACAGAAAGTATGACTTTAGATGAAATAGCCAAATCTAAAATTTTGGGACTAAAACTTTGTTCTTGTTAGAAGTATACAACACTCCACTCACATATATGAGTGAGATATTGTATATTCCCGAGATACAAAATTAAAAAAAGGTTTAGTTAATGACATATATTAATAATTCATTTTAAGAAAATTTTTATTAAAAATTGAAAATGTTGTCAAAAAAGTTATCCACTTTTCATTTTTCTATATAAAATTTCTTAAAATGATTTACTAATGTATGCCCTAAAGTCATAGGTTAGTAAAACCCAATTAAAATAAAGGTATAACCAGACACATCCAATCATTTCTTGTTTTGTTAATAATTGAAAAAAAAAAGATAATTTTTTTTTTTATATCCATAATATTGCTCAAATAAAATGTATTTAAAATAAAAATGGGTGCGAGGTAAACAATTGCCAATACTCAACAATTCTTGTGAATCACTGGTCTAGTTTTGTTGAATTGACAATTTGGCAGTAGGTAATGTTTCGTGTCTCAACTCTCAACCGACCGGTCACGGGACCATAATATTGAGGTCATTATTTTATGTCTTGGAGATATGGGTGTGCTATTTTGAGATGCTAGTCATTTTAATTCTTATAGTTGTAGCTTTTGTTTTTTGTTTTTGTTTTTTTTTTTGTTTTCGTTTTTTAAAACTTTTTGGCTAAATTGAATATTAAAAACTAAAAAGGAATACAAACGACTGCCACCTTTTTGGGGAAATTACACTTTACCACCTTAAATTACACCCCAGATTACACTTTGCACCATTAACTTTTTGAATGCACATTTTGCACCATAAATTATGACTTTTGTTACACTTTACACCCCAGTTTAAATTTTCTATTATATTAGACAGAAAGCTCAATCACATGAGTTGCATGTGACTTTTGCTTAAGTGGAACGTAGTCCAAAGACCTAAATGCCCCTCTTCCAACCCAACAGCAAGCCACTTTCTCCCTCTAAACTCTTCCATTGTTTTTGGCCACACACATCGTCGCACAGCCACCAATTTTCAGGCATGAGATTTGCAATCAAACCACAAACTATCGGCCGTCTCACAACCGAAAACCAGATCACAAACACAAATTCAGACTGAGCCATACAAGATCCACAAACATAAATCTCAACCAATCCATCGTTAAGATCTGCTGAGAGAGAGAGAGAGAGAGAGAGAGAGAGAGAGAGAGAGAGAGAGAGAGAGAGAGAGAGAGAGAGAGAGAGAGAGAGAGGCGGCTCCAGTTGGAACCCAGGGGGTTCAAATGAACCCCCTGTACTGAAACCAATATATATATATATATATATATATATATATATATATATATATATATATACTCTCTTTTTTGGTTTTGACCCCTAGAATAAAATTTTGAACACCTTGGTCCTATATTTTTTTTAAGCCCAGTTGAAAATAAGTTTGAATATAATTCTTTTAACAATATCTTGGTCTTTTTAAACACACATACACAAAAAAAAAAAAAAAAAAACCAATCACAAACCAATTTGATATAAAATTTGGAAAAAAATTAATAAGCCTAACAACAAAAGTAGAAATTTGTTAATCTTAAACCTTAGAAAAAATTCACTTAGATCTTAAAAAAATTGAAATAAATCAATAAAATGGGAGATCAATTGATGAATGATTGTTTGGCTGTGTACATTGAAAGAGATATAGTTTGTAGGATTAATAATGAAGATATCATGCAACAAATTCAAAATATGAAACATCGTAGAAAGCAGTTGTAAAACTTTATGTATTTCAGTTTTTTTTTTTTTTTTTGGTGATGTTGATATATTCAAGTTCTCTTTTATTTAAAATTTTGTATAATTTATGTTTCTTATTGACCCCCTTAAAAATAATCCTAGAGTCGCCACTGGAGAGAGAGAAGCAAAATCATACACAGCCAAAACCCAAATAGGATCTGAATCAGGATCTAAGTAAAACCCAAATTAGATCTGAATTTCGACCAAAACAAAACCTAAATCGGACCTAGCCACCATCACCCACTACCATCCGCGGCCCAGCCACTGTACCACCTTCCATCTCTGTCAATCTGTGCATGCAAGAGGCCCAAAACACCAAGTCATGGGTGAGAAGGACTGCCTGAGACAGTCGTGTAAAAGATGTGAGGAGGGTCTTTTGAGTTTTGACTTGGAAGAGGGCATTTATGTCTTTTGACTTGGTGTTATTTAAGCCATAGTCATGTGCTAGTCACGTGATTGAGTTTTCCATCCAATATAACAGAAAATTTAACTTTGGGATGTAAAGTGTAACAAATGTCATAGTTTAGGGTGCAAAATGTGCATTCGAAAAGTTTAGGGTGCAAAGTGTAATTTGGGGTAGGTGGTAAAATGTAATTTCTCCCAACTTTCTAAAAAATTCATTGTTCGGAGAGAAGGAAAACGTTTAATGTTGGGAGGCTAGTTATATTATAGAGTAATGCTACATATATATATATATATATATATATATATAGATTATTTTACAAATATTTTTTCAATGTGCAGATGTGAAATGGTTCATGTCAGATTTTAATAAACCTAAAATACACGTCAGTTTAAAAGAAAATAAATTCCATATCAAAGTCCTTAATAAAAAATCTGAAACAGACTCTCTCGCATCCTCGCCGCCCCAGACCCCGGTGACCACCAGTCTGCTCTACCTGCACCTAAAGGAGGCCCACCTCTGGTCCTCTCGCACTGGTGGTGTTCTTTCTTTAAGGGAAGATGAGGTTTGAGTTAAATGAGATTAGATAAATCTATAAGTTACAGGAAGAGAGAGAGAGAGAGATAGGGAGATTGATAGTGATGGTAAATACCAAGAATTAATAAAACGGATAGGGAAAAAAAGAAGAAGCTAATACCAGGGAAAAAATAAACACAAAAAAATTAGAAAATAGAACATTTCTCATGAAAGTAGTTCGAGCACTCTCATCAGGTGTGCCAAATGCTAAATATTTGGCATTTGGCATTTGGCACACCAAACACCAAAAACTATGCCTAATCAGCTCTTCCAAATCTCAAAAAATTTGAGACATAGCTACAGTACCGTCTCAATACGGACAGCCATGCCAAAACACTATTTGGCTTATTTAATTTGTTTTTTCTCTCTCCTCCTATCAGATGTCTCTCTCTATTATTTTAATATATTATTTTAATGTGTAGTAAATATTATTTTAATGTGTAGTAAATATTATTTTAATATATAGAATTATAGTATAGAACATCTGATAAATGGTATGTTGTAAAATGATGTGCTAAAATGATAAAGTAGGTTTTTGATGTGTCAAAATAGCATTTTTTATGAGAGAGCTGATGAGAATGCGATGGTTAAACCCAGAAGAGTTACATATCTAGAAAGTGTTATTCCCTTAAATCATGCAACGAAACTAGCTGATTGATATGATATATAACAGTGAACGTATGTTTTTTTTTTTTTTTTAGGGGGAACAGTGAACGTATGTTAAATGCAAAAAAATGCTCGATTTTGTAATGATTTCTAAAGAAGGGTTTGAAACTTTAAAGATAAAAAAATATAAATTGTTTAGGATAGGCGATTAAGACACATATAAAAGATCAAATCAATCAATATCATGTTTCATAAAAAAAAAAAAAAAAAAAAATCAATCTATATCATGAAGACTTTAGGATAGGCAATGAAGCAATCAAACTGCGAAGTATTTCGCTGTAGGTCGTGAGACTCGTGACCGGCTGCTCGTGACTAATTTTTTTTTGGGTCCGTCTTGTCAGGTTGACAAAGTATAGGGGCTGTCACATTTGTGTTGGTAGAGCATTTCCATCCGAAAATGCCATTCTATCTTATTTTACCATCTCAAAAAACTACTTTATCAATTATACCATATCATTTTACAATACACTCAACATCCCATTTCTTATTTACATAATCTATTCATTAAAATATTAATTTCACAACCTCTTTCTCTCTATTCCTCTCCTCTCTCTTTGTCTTTTCCCTCAATCTCTCTTCCTTTTCATTTTTCTGGGTCTAAAAGATCACCACCACCGTAAATTCTTGACTTAAAAATCCAGCCACCACTAAGAAAAAAAAAAACTAACAACCATTGTCACTCACATCCCAGCAAATCCACCACGCCACTAGCTAGCAACCACCACCACAACCACAATAGCCACCACCATGCCATCGCCATGCCAACCACCAAAACCCATTAAAAAAACCACCAAACCCACCACCAACAACCACTGCAAGAAACAGTCACCACAAAAACCACCAAGAGAAAAAAAAAAAAAACACAAAAAATTGCCAAAAATCACAACCAACAACCATAAGAAACAGCCACTACAAGAACCACCAAGAGAGAGAGAAAAAAAAAAAAAAAACCCACAACGCCGATCTCGTCGACAACAGAGAAACCCACCAAGAGATTAGCCACCACCACTGACCTCGTCGACAACAACCATAATGCTGAACCCAGAAACCCACCACCACCAATCTCATCGATCTAGAAACCCACCATGCCGATCTCCAACTCAACCGTGCCACCACGCCGATCTCGCCGATCTGGAGTTTTGATATGGGTTTGAGACTAGGTTGTTGATCACGGTGGAGTTTCGTTGATTGTAGAGTGAATTTGGAGTCTGGACTATGGCAGTGGTATGAGGGAGAAACGGAGAGATGATAGAGAAGAGGGAGAAAGAGAGGAACCCGTGGATGAGAGAGAAAAGCCTGATATGAATAAAATATTAATATAATCTTTTGGCATGGTGTTACCAATACCAACATACATTTACGATGGTATTATAGCACTATGCCAAAAAAATTTACAATTTTTCAAGTTTAGCCTTCTAGCTGGTGAGACAAATTAGACCTTAATGCTAAAATATGCTTACATTTAGCATTTACAAGCCCAGCTGTGAATGCTCTTATTCATGGGGGGTCTATTTCATAAGAAGGATATAATAAGATTATATTTATATGCAAATATAGTTTTGTATTAAATCTAAAAGGTCTTAATCAATCACTAAGCACGGAACATGTCATCTTTTAAAGGTGTTGGTGCAAACATAATAATAATAATAGAAATTACACAAAAATAAATTGAATAAATATTTCTCATATTATTTCTTTGAGATAAAAAATACATAACACTATTTGGACTGAGACGTGACACTTGCTCTTTTTAAGGAGATTTAAACCTTTCATTGACTAATCTTTGTAACCTATGTAAACCTTCTATCACTTGTCTCCCTCAGGATATAAAAACTTAACAAATGTCGCATGACTAGAACAACCTCTGCACAAAATGTTCACGCCCAAAACTCCACCAGAAAGAGCACCATTCATTACTAGGAATCTCTTTATTTTTTAGTTTATAAGAATGCTTGTGTGTGTTGTATTTTTTGTTATCACTTGGATTTGGTTTGAGTGAGTCTATTTATAGGCTCAATGGGCTTTACTAAATTAATTACCCAAATTAGCCTTACGAAATTAATTACCTAAATTAATCACCTAAATCAATCTGATTAATTAGGTCCATAATTCTGATATAGTTGGTGTTATAAGATTAATTGCTAGATTAAATATGATAGACTAGAGTTACACAATTAATGGATCAGATAAGGAGTTTCTGAAGAAATAAATAGGCCCAATGACAAGTCCTTTAAGTTGGTAAATGGCTTTTCTTTTTCCATAATAAAAATTGAGTATAAATTCGGGCCATTAACTCACCAATGGATATGATAATTATTCTCAATCGGTTGTCAAGTATGAGGATCTAAGAGATTGATTCATTTCCAATTTTGACACCTCCTCCTTTTACCTACCTCTCATATCTTTATATTTATATTGTCATATTTATTCATTTTAATTAGATAATACTAAAATGCTACAACAAAAGGAAAAGATGTAACACTAAGATATATATTGGTGCTAACTTTTTAATTTTTTTAAACCATCTTTTTTGGCTAAGTTGTTTGGATGTTATGAAGACTATGCCTGATGCACTATGTAAGATTCAAACCTAGAATAATATTTTTATAGGGTATCTTGAGACCAGCCACCAACAACACCACATCCACCCATCATCGGCTCCACCATCATCGTTGTAACACCGTCAAAGACCCAAAATCACTAGTACTCGTATCCTTACTTGAAATTCACATTGCCGGCAATCCAAAAACCCAAGCCAACAGCCAAAAGGCAACCTACAAAATGGAGCATAAGAGGAATCAGTTGGAGAGATTGAGATGAAGTAGCTATACCAGCGGGTTGTGATGGGTCAAGAGAGAGATAGAACTCCGTTCTTCGATTTCTTTTAGATTTGAGAGATCAATCTTTAGATTTCAATTTTGATGATGAGCTGAATCAAACTCCATTTGTCCATGGTGATCATCCATAACCAAATCCTGTACAAATCAATTCATGAGAAAGGGGGTCAAATAAAAGATATCATAGGTAATGAATAGACTTCGTCCAGAAACTTTATGATCGTCCAAAGTAATTTTGTTGTTCATACCACAAGAGGACATGGAAGCCCAAATGACAGTAAATTTCAGAGGATTTTCTACAAACACTAAATAATCAGACCACATTCTACTATTCAGATACGTGGGGAGGACTCCCTGGAATCTGCTCCATTTTCTCCACTAACCCCACACATCTCCCATGATGGTAGTGGATTCGAACAAGTAGACCCACTAAAAACTCTCTATAAAAGGAACCTAGCCTTATCAGCCCAAGGTACGTTATTGACTATTGATTCCACTTAGAATACTTGAGATATAGAGAGAAAACTGACTTAATTGTCGGATGGTCCTTGGTTGGTTCACCCCAGTCACTTTCGATAGTTTCTTTCTTCCCTTTCAGGTCATCCAACCACCGTTGAAGCCCGAAGCACTTAGCCTACTAATTTTCGAGTATTATCAAATTCAATTATGCGAAATGTTTCAAGCAAAACAATGGTGAAGATTTTTTTTTTTTGTGTGTTTTCTCTTCTACTTGTTCTTGTTGGGGTTTGGGAGAAGACAACAATATCATCTCTGAATTTTCAAATTGAGCATAAGACTTCGGAATTTTAGATTAAGAAGACGACTACATCATTATAGACTTACAACCCCTCTGTTTTTTTGGATTTAAGTGTGGAATTTTGGGATTCTTTGGGGTCTCAAAGGCCTCTATGGAGTGGGCTTAAGAATTTTGGGTATTTGGTGATGGATTAGTGGTGGTTTGTGTAACCGTGCTTGCATTTGGTGGGTTTTATGAACTAGGAATTTTTTTTTTTTTTTTTTTTTTTTTTTTTTTTTTTTCATTTTACCACTAAACAAACATTGAAAAATGATTTCCATAGCATTTTCATGTATGCAACCAAACACTATAAAATGAAAATGTTTTATTGAAAATATTTTATAGTGAAACAAACAGAAAATAAGATAATTTTGCAGGTTGAGAATTCACACATAGGTGGTGGTGGTAGGTAGACAGGGTAAACAGATTGGGTTGGGTAGGTTTGGGTATGATCCAATAAGGTGCAGGTTAGAGACAGGTTGTAAGACTAATGATCTCACCCGATCTTTCATAGGTTGGTTCAACCTAACATGACCTCTATTTTTTCATACACAGGATTTAAAAAAAAAAAAAAATGAAAAAAATCTTGAGTACATTCCTTTTGTCTTCCTTTTAATACAAATAAACAAAATCACTCTACAATAAAAGAAAAAACTTATTTAAGGATACGAGAAAGGAAGCAAATGTGGAGTGTTTTTGTGTTTTTCTCCCTAAATTGGCCTATTACCCTATTTTAGGTTGATCAATGTGATTATTCTTATTCCTAGATTAGTTATGTAGTTAGATCAATGTACATCACATATATATTGTGAACAATGTAAGTCTTGTTATAGATTAAGTCTTTTAATTCCTGACAAAGCAACCAAGTTAGGAATGAAGCTTATGTCTACTTCAATTCCACCTCGATTCTTGCTTCTATTGCTATCATCGATTCCTGATCAATTGATTGAATGTCGTGAAATCAAATTTCATAGAAAGGCTTTTTCTATTGGCAAATGACTCATATGATGACCTAATCAAAAGAGTATAAATATACAACTTATGGAATGACTCAAGACATTGGAAAAAGAGTGAAATCAAGAGAGAAAGAGTGTATGTGTCTCCTTTAGGGTTTTTGTAATTGTACTCTCAAATCATTGACCCCGTAGATGAGAATCAACTGAGGATTTACATGGTGTGTTCTTGATGATCAAGTTGAAGCTACTTTGGCAAATACACATACATTGTTGTTGTGAAGGAAATTTTCAGGAGGTTCTTGGAGTTAGTCAAAGGTTCATTACGAGTGTATCATCCATGGAGGCAATCCATATAATTGAAGACTTTAGACATTCTAGTATAGTGAAAGGTATTCTTTGTAAGTTGTCTATGAGTAGTAGAGTTTAGGAAAGGGTTTTTCCCAAAATTGTAACAACTTCTCTTGTTATATAGTGGGCTTCATTGGGAAGGTTTCTCCTATAGTGGTTTTTCCTTTAGAGCATTTTTTTTTTTTTTTTTCCATTAGTTTCCCTACATCACCATATTGCCATCTCCATTGTGTTTGGTTTTGTGCTATTGGTAACATATTATGTTTAGCTTCTTGTTACATACTTGTAGATACCACATTTTGTACCCTTTACGACTCGAGCCCTTGTTCCCAATGACGACATTCCTCGAAGGCCTAGGGTTGGTTTAAGGCCCAATCTTGTAAGTCTTTAGCTTAAAGAATGTTTTAGTGAAAGAAAAACCTACAGGAACCCTAAGTATACGCGCGCATGTAGGGTTTCAGAATACTTGTATGGAAAGTTTTTGATGTAAAATTTGTGTAGAGATAACTGGAATGACCTCCATTTTGCACCCTAAGTATACACCCTTATATGATCACTATTGTAGACACTCGATTTTGCACCCATGATTTAATCAAGGAAGATGACTGGAATGACTATCCATGTACCCCAAAAATCATGATTGCATTACATGCATCAATTTATTCATTGCATATCATAAAAATGATCTTGAGGTTCGAATGGTCACAACGGTGTGCCCGGTTTCTAAATCGGACCATCGGATTGAAAGATATCGCATGATCAAGTTTGCACAGTCAACATGCATTGTATCTAGGTAGAGTCGACCACACACAATTAATTTAAATTAATTATGACTGGTTAAACAATTAAAATTAATTAAATAATTTTGTGATTGGTTGATAATTAGTGTTTAAAATAGGGATGCATGTATAGGGATAAATAGGATGATTAGATAACAATAAAATTGTGGATAATCTGAACTTTATCAAGATTTATTTTAAGGAATTTATCCACAAGATAATTGTTCCTAAAAAGTCTGAATTATTAGGAAAAGAGATAAAAAATCATAGACTAAGGATGAAAACATGTCTAGGTGCAAGGACCGGATCAAAAAACCCTAGAAAGAGAGTCCAAAAGGCACTCGAACAAGAAAGAATGTTCGGCATACAAGAGCACCATTTGGCACTTTTGGAGTGCTGAACAGCACTTTAAAAGTGCCGAATTGGCTCCTTTTGGGCTTTGGCCCAACTCCTTTCGGGTGACGATAAGGCACACCCTTTTCGATCTTTTCGCAGAAGGACGAGTCCCGATTCACGTTCTACACATGGAGCTATTTTTTAGAGTCTTCTGGCCTCTATAAATAGACATTGAATCTCATAATTCAACACATTTTTTTTTTTACGCTTTGAGAGGCATACGTTTTGAGGCTCTCAAATTGCTAATATTTGCTGATCCTCTATGATATTTACTGCTAAAATTAGGGTTTTTAGGTTTCAAAGATAATTGAATAAGTTTCTTTGAACCCTAAAACATTATCTCAAGAATAGGAAGTGCCCCATGCAAGAGGTTGTTTTCAATTACCCTTTTTTTTTTCCTCTTTTATGATTTTTGTTAGGGATGGCAATTTTTGCCCGACCCGCAGGTACCTGGTCCGGCCCGACCCTAATGGGTCGAGTTTTACCCGGTCCGATTAGGAATAGGGTCGGGTATGGGTTTTAAAAAAAAAACCCGAAGCGGGTCCGGGTTGGGTCCGGGTTTTATCAAAAAAATTTGAAACCCGACCCGGATATAACCCGATTAAAATTACAAAAAAAGCCCCTATATATATATATATATATAGAGCCATAACTAACCCTAGCCCCTCATTTGTTCAGCAGCAGCTCACGCCTCCCTCACAGCGCCTCACCCTCATAGAAGCACACTCAAGCTCTCATTCTCACTCTCATCCATCCTCACAGTCACAGCCGCCGCCTCCCTCAAGCCATCACTATCACAGTCTCACGGTCTCACCCACCACATGGTCGTCGCCCCCCTCAAGCACTTACTCTCACCCACCCTCACGGCCTCACTCTCACTCAGCCAGTCCTCCTCCATGCGTTTCCACGTCCACCTTGCCGTCGACGCCAAGCCAACATTCCTACCTCTCTGATCTGTCATCGCTCACTGTAAGACCGTGAGAGTGAAATTTCCTGGGTTTGCCAAGCCAACGTCCACCTCTCTGGGTTCGTTCCCATTTTTTTTTTTTTGGGTTAATTTCCTAATTCTTATATGATTTTTGTTATTGGGTTGGGTTGTATTGTTTTTGGTTTGATAATTGATAAATTCTGTATTTTTTTTTTTTTTGGTGATTTGTGATGTGAAGTGTGGAAAATGAAAGCATGGGTCTTGTGATCTGTTTCTAGCTTGCCATGCATTAATGAAAATGGCTTGGCTATGATTTGTAATTTTGTATTTTCTGATGTGAAGCCTGGAAATTTTTATTTATTTTTTTAATTGGGTCAAGGTTTAGGGCCTTTAGATTGGGCCCTGAAGGGGGACCGCTGGACGGGGCCCGCGGGGCCGGCTAGGGCGGGTCTGGGCCCTAGAAAAAAAACCTGGTTAGTAAATGGGCCAGGTCCGGGCCGCGGGTCGGGTCTGGGTATGTAAAAACCCGGCCCAAACCTGATCCGTTGCCATTCCTAATTTTTGTTTATGATGATGCATGTTTTCCTTTATCCATAACATGAATTGTTAATCATTGTCTGGTTAAAGTATGATCTTGATTTTGTTTATGTAATTGTTATGATCTCTTTCTTAATTCCAATAATTTGCATATGATCAAGGCTTTTTCTTGAAATTAAAAATAGATCTACATCTTTCTTAGATGTAGATCTGAATTTTTCTTAAAACAAAAACAGATCTGCATCTTTCTTAGATATAAATCTGAATTTTTCTTAAAATAAAAACAGATCTGCATCTTTCTTAGATGCAGATCTGAATTTTTCTTAAAACAAAGACAGATTTGCATCTTTCTTAGATGCAGATTTGAATTTTTCTTAAAAAAAAAAAGATCTACATCTTTCTTAGATGTAGATTTGAATTTTTCTTAATAAAAAACGGATCTACATCTTCATTAGATGTAGATTTGAATTTTTCTTAAATAAAAAATTGATTTGTATCTTTCATAGATACAAATCTTATTTTTTATTTTTAACGTATGCAGATTTTGAAACAAAGGAAAAGATTATGCATGATTGTGTTTATGGTTGTTTGCTTTATTTAATTCATAATGTATAAATTTATCTTATGAATGAAATTCTCTTCTTAAAAAATCTTTTTCAAATTTTTTTAAAACATATAAAAACAAATCTGGTTTCTTTGTCATCAAAAAAGCATTTTTTTTAGGTGCTAAAAACAAATATGATCTTTTATAAATCAAAAGCCATTTTTCTAAGTTCTTGAAAAATAGATTTGACATTTTTCAAATCAAAAGACTTTGTTTTATGTAATAAACACATATTTGAATTTTTATCTCCAAAAACCATATTTTTTTAGATTCTTAAAAATAGATCTATTATTTTTAGCAAACCAGAATCAAATTTCTTTTCATCACCAAAATAGATCTGAATTTTTTTAAACAAAGAAGAAGATTTATTCATAAATAAATTTATGTGATTTAATTCTTGTTTTACATGTTCAACATATCATTCATAGCATGCATAAAGGTTACATAGGTCATAAGAGTCTAGAAGACCAGACTTTGTCTGGGTGGAATAGGTGCCTAACACCTTCTCATTCCGTAACCTAGCCTCCGAATTTAGTTCTTTTGTATAGGTAGATATAAGCCTTGTCTTTGTTTTTATTTTTATTTTGGGTAGAATGTAACTAGGACAAAAAGTCATGTATTTTTGGTAGATTGAAACTAGGACTCAAAGCCATGTAATTTTCAATTTATCACATGTATTTTATTTTATTCAATCAATAAGATGAAACGATTCAGCTATGTAAAGTTTTATTTAGTTTTTCTTATTTTTTTGTATAAAAAATAAGTGGTGACTCCACACCACTTACCCAAGATGAGAGGTGCCCTAAAAAGTACCCAAATCTCTTTTTTGAGAGCACCCCAGGTTCAGGTCTCTCACTGTGGCGACTCTGTTGGGGATGTCGAGGGCTAAGCTTCATATTAGACTTAAGTGACCAAATGTGTACCCCTATTTTGCATGGTCTTGCATGATATTGTTGTTTGTTTGTTTGTTTATATTTGATGAGATGTGTATGATATTTTGGTGTATGGTATTTTGTTGTGTGTATTGTTTGTTAAAATCTTTCCCTAACTGTCATAGTGTGTGCCATCCAAACAATATGTATGCACCCCTTTCAACAACTTGTGCTGGTAGTAACCATGGATCACCGGTCTTCATTAGATTCAGGTACCTAGTGGCGAACTCACCAACTCATAGCCTAAAGTCATTGGATCATTTCTTGTTGACTGTAAAGGACAAACCATGCCATTCGGACCAACACAATGTTCATTACATTACAAGTTGGGAGGTGTAACGTCCTAGCTATGGGAAACAATGAAACAACAAACCCACCTACAACATAATGACTTAGAACCTACCCTTAGGTCAATCTCGGTTAAAATTGCATTGCATGTTGTGTTTTTTTTGTTTTGCTTGGTTGGTTGATGTAGATGGTGACCTAGCTTTAATTGACCCAAGAGAGCTTGTTCTAGAGAGAGAGAAAGAGTAAGAGAAAGAGGGGAGAATTTGGTCAAGATCTGAAGGAAGGTTGCAAAGAGGACCTAAGGCCAACGCTCAGGCCAGTAGCTCCAGTTCCAAGCCCATCACTCCTATCACAGTATTGAAGCCCGTGAGCATAGAGGACACTCCACTGCTGCAACATCACAATCTCATATCCGACCTGCAAGATACTTTAAACCCTAACCAAATCACCTAACATCCACAACTGAGGCAAGATACTTCAAACCCCAATCAAATTACCAAGCACCAACAAATGAGGGGAGACACTTCAAACCCCAATCAAGCAACCCAACACTAACATATGGGGGGAGACACTTCAAACCCTAATCAAGCAACCCAATACCTATAAATGGGGGGAGATACTTCAAACCCCAGCTAAGTAACCCAACATCCACAAATGGGGGGAGACATTTCAAACCCCAAGATATTGATCCTAATGACTCGACAAAAATTGCCCGCATTACAAGGGGGGGGGGGAGAGAGAGACACTTTAAACCCCTACATTTGAAGACAGAAAACCCAAAGCCAAAGTCCACCAAGATTTCAACCTTTTGGATCATAAGTTCAAGCCCAAGGAAGGTTCAACCCTAATGAGCCAAGAAAGAATTGAAGATGTTCTCAACTCCATCTTGGAAGGTCAAGAGATGATAAATGAAGAGCTAGCCCAAATCTCCTGGATAGCCAACTCTGCATTACAAGTCAGCTTAGCCAATCAATCTATGCTCGCTACCTTTTGCAAGGATAATTCACCAGAATTCAAAGAGATTCCACACTTCCAATTTCTATAGAAAAGAGCTAGGGATTTCAACAAGTTGTCTTTCCAACTATCCTCTCCAATCAACAAGAACATGTCAATGGATTCAATCTCTAAGGATGTAGTGCCTTATCACATTAGTAACGGTGCAGTCAAACCATCAACTGGCAATTATAGGCGTTAAAGAAATTTTTCAGAACTACACATGACTTTGAGTGAAGTCTTGGAGAAACTACAAGCTAAAGGATTACTGAAGCCATTGGATCCCAAGCCAATACCACATCCCATGCCTAGAAGATACAATCTTAATGCTCATTGTAGATATCATTAAGGAAAAGGCCATACAACTGATGGATGTTATAACTTAATGCATGCCATTCAAGATCTGATTGATCAACAAGTCATCACTCCGCCTTCATCAACCAATAATCCTGACTTTGTTTGAATTTTATTTTACAAGTTTTTTTAGATTTCCTCTTTGGTTTTATTGTTTACTTAGGATTTGCTTTCTAGTTGGTCTTTTACTCAATAAAATCCATGTTGTGTGTGATGCATTTGGTTTGTTATGTTATTCATATGTAAATAAATAAAAAAAAAAAAATCAAAAAAAGAGTTTTCAAAAAAAATTTTAAAATTAAAAAAAAAAGATTTTTCAACTGTGGGCATTGGGCCCTCAAGTCATTTCAGTTCATTTTCAAAAAAAAAAAAAAAAATATTTGCACTAGGGGCATTGGGCCTTCTTAGTAACCTTTTTCTAAAAGCCCTTTTTCTTATTCCTTCAAAGACTCCAAAATTTTTTCAAAAGCTTTCTTTTCAAGAGAACACAAGAAGATCCATTTGACAAAGCTTCTTCCAAATCATGATGATTAATTTCTCTACCAATCAATTTGTTCCAAAAAGGGATTTGACTTCATTCCATTCATGTAAGGACTTTTGCTAAATATTCAAAATATGATAAGAAAAGGTTCTAAAAGGCAATCAAAGAAACACATTCATTCATCCAAATTTCTCAAACCACATACACTCAATCCCAATCTCTCAAAATCTTGTCACATCATTGGAGCATTTATATTTCTATTCCAAGAATAATTTATTAAAAGTGTTTAAGTCACTCTGCTTACAAGAAAGCATCACTAGGGATAGGAGGCCGCCTTCAATAACCCACATTATTCCTTGACACCTATTACAACAATTATCCATTGCTAGCCAATTTGAGACTTTAAACAGTTAGCCTATTTTTCAATGAACCCACTAAAAACTTAAACCTTGTGTGGGAAAATTAAGTATGCATGCTTAAATCTCAAGATGAGGAAGTGTTGACCTTATGGTTTTAGCACCACTCCGTAAGGTCTTCAATGAAGACAATGAGACCAATTCGAAAAGAAAAAAAGAAAAAAGAAAAAAAAAAAGATGAAGAGTTCATCAATTTTAGGCATCAAGTTCAGAAAAGAGAGTTCATCAAAGCTAGGTAGAAAGGAAATCCATCATGGAGAGATAAGGTTTCGAGAAAACATCAAGCTGTGAGCAAAAAGAGAAGGCCATCAAGATAGAAAAGATTCCAAAATAAAAGAGAGAGAGAGAGAGAGAGAGAGAGAGAGAGAGAGAGAGAGAGAGAGGTGAATGCATGAATTTTCATCAAGTTGTGAGAGAATACTGATTCATCAAAAGACACAAGAGACATGAGATTCCGTGAAAGATCATTCAAGTTGAGAAAGATGAGCAAAAATGAAGACCCATCAAGAGAAAAATCTAATCAAATTGAGGAAGATGAGGAAAAGGAAAAATAAGACACATTTCATTAAAAAAAAAAAAGAAAAAAAAAAAAAAGCTCGCTAGGCTGAAAACTCGAAAGGACGGTCTAGGCAAAAATTAGGGCAAAAAAAAAAGTCTTTCAAAAATAAAATGATGAGAAAAAAAAAAAAGAGTGAGTAATCTGACCACGAGATAGCATGCTAAGAAAACCAAAAAGAGGAAGTCATCAAGCTAAAAAGATCAAGACCAAATGAAAGGCATCAATGAGACCAATGAGAAGATGATGAACATGACAAGAATTTTAGCACAAGAGTCAATGATCGAAAAATTTTCCAATGCTTGAATTTAAAGTATTGCATACTTGGGGAAACATCATAAGGGTTTTTGAGCCTTTTATATCCTTCCTTTCGATAATTTGAACCCGGCATACACTACAACCTTTAAATAAAGCCCTCCTTGAAATCTTGCTGATTGAAAGCATGCATTTAGCTCAGATAATATTTTCTCTTGGATTAAGAAGGGAAATTGCTCAAGATTATCAAGCCCCACTGGCTGATATCTTTAAAAGACAAATTTCACAAATTTTCAAGTGACCAAAATTTTTTTCTAAGCCCCAAACACTCACTTTTTTTGCTTCCAACCAAAAGGTGACTCTCAAGATAAAAAAATTTCCAGATTCTCAAAAAATTTTCAAATCTTCAAACTTAGGATTTTTCTCTTTCTTGCCTATTCCCAACATATGTGATTCCCAACAAAATTTTTTTTTTGATTGTCTTTGAAAACTTAATCTAAAATTTTTTCAAAATGAAGAAGCAAATTTATTTACATGTTTTTAATGATTTCAAATCCTTTCTAACCAATGAGATCGAGTTAACAATTGATCATTATGATTGATCAAAGAGGTTGTTAAAAGGATCGCCTTTTTTTCATTTAAAAAAGATAAAATTTCAAAAAATCTCATTCTAAGTAAATTGCTTTCAAAGAAAAAAAAAAGACTCATTTTAGAAAATTCATTTTTCAAAACTTTATTTCAGAACTACATCTGGACCTGATCCTCTACGAGAGAGGTACGTAGGCAGCCTTTTCAAAGGCTTGGTCACAATTACCCCCCAAAAAAAAAAAACTTCATTTTTCAAAACTTTTTTTTTTTCAAACTACGTTTGGACCTGATCTTCTATGAGAGAGGATGTAGGCAGCCTTTTCAAAGGCCCGGTCATAATTACCCAAAAAGAAACTTCATTTCAAAAAAAGATTTTTCAAAACTTTGTTCTGAACTACATCTGGACTTGATTCTCTATGAGAGAGGTACATAGGTAGCCTTTTCAAAGGCCCGGTCACAATTACCCAAAAAGAAACTTCATTTCAAAAAAAAAAAAATTCAAAAATTTGTTCCGAACTACGTCTGGACCTGATCCTCTATGAGAGAGGTACGTAGGTAGCCTTTTCAAAGGCCCGATTACAATTACCCAAAAAGAAACTTCATTTCAAAAAAAGATTTTTCAAAACTTTGTTCCAAACTACGTCTAGACCTGATCCTCTATGAGAGAGGTACGTAGGCAACCCTTCAACGGCCCGGTCACAATTACCCAGAAAGAAACTTCATTTCAAAAAAAGATTTTTCAAAACTTTGTTTCTGAACTACATCTGGACCTGATCCTTTATGAGAGAGGTACGTAGGCAGCCTTTTCAAAAGGCCCGGTCATAATCACTCCAAAAAAAAAAAAAATTCGAAGGCTTAAAATCAAAACATTTTTTTTTGTGTGAATTTAGACTAGGAGCATCTATTTTGCATTAAGCATATTATCAATTTCCTGTGCAAGCATGTCTAAACTAGGGGCATTGGCCTAAAACATTTTTATAATAGCGGATTACTAACAAGCTCATGGAAAGAATCTTTTACAGGAGGTGGACATGGGTATTTCATCTACTCAACAATCACCATCAATCTTCAGTTTAGATGTGCCAATCGGCACTCCAACAGAGCCCATTGGCCCATCATCCCAGCAATCCTTGTTTTGCCTAGTTTTGTGATTTGGATCTTGTTTTACTCCAATTTTTCTTTATTGAGGTCCCTACACAATAAGATTTTTCAAAATTCACATTGATTTCTAAACTAGGGACATTCAGCCATGCCTCATCCATTTTGAAAAAAAATCATCATCATCAACTTTTCATAAAGAATCAAGATTTCCCAAAAATCATGCATCCATTTCTAAACTAAGGGCATTTGGCTGTGCCTCGTCCATTTTGAAAAAAAAGAAATCATCTTTTTCTCAAATATCAAGGTTTTCAAAAGTCATGCATCAATTTGCAAACTAGGGACATTTGGCCATGCCTTATTCATTTTCAAAAAAGGGGACCACCATCATCATCTTTTCATAAAAAACCAAGATTTCAAGATTTCAAAAAAAATCATGCATTCATTTCCAAACTAGGGGCATTCAACTTTGCCTCATAAGTGCAAACTCCATTAGAGCCAATCAAGATAAGTTTAAATTGGTGCTACAAGACCTCATCAGGTGAATTCTAAACTTGTCTCATTTAAAGTTTCCACATGATCAAAAATTTCCCACGACAAAAATTTTTTCCATGCCCAAAAAATTCCATGCCCAAAACCACATGTCCAAAAAAAAATTCCTGTGACCAAAATCACAACCAAAAAATTCCCATGACCAAAACCACATGTCCAAAAATTCCCATGATCAAAACCGCATGTCCAAAAAATTCCCACATGGCCATGTCCTTGTACAACCACGAAAACTCCCACATATCCAAAATCATAACGACAAAATTTTTTCATGATCCAAAATCACATACCCAACAAAAATATTTCCGTAGCCAAAATACCATATCCACAAAGAATTTTCCATACCCACAAAATTTTTCCATACTCATACCCACAAAATTTTGCCATAAATTACACATGCCAACAAATCTTCCACATTCATCATGATTTTGTTCAACCAAGCCTACACAAAAAATTTTTCATGACTTCAATGCCCCCAAAATTCAAGCCAAAACTCATCCAAACATATCACAATTTACCAACATTGCCAAAATTCCATAAGCCACCAACATTGTCTAGATTACACCATGACCAAAAGATACAACATTTCAAAAATGCTCCAAAGCCAACATTACACCATGATCAATCATACAATGCTCCAAATTCCAACAAGATCACACAACAACACAATGACAATGTCTCAACATCAAATTTTCAATTCCAAATCTCAAATTCTCAACTCCACGTCCAAATTTTCATATCCTAAATTTCCAATTCCAAATTTTCAAACTCCAAGTTTTCAAACCCCAAAATTTTCAGGTCCAAACTTTCAATTCCAAAATTTCAATCCAAATTTTCGAATTCCAAAATTTTCAAATCCCAAATCCCAAATTTTCAATTCCAAATTTCAAAATTGCAAATTCCAAACTCTAAATTTCAAGTTTCAAAATTTCAAGTTGCAATTCTTTAAAATCTCAAATTCCAAATTTCAAGTTTCAAGTTTCAAAATTTCAAGTTGCAAATTTTCAAAGTCTCATGTCTCCAATTTTCAAGTTTCAAATCTTAAGTCTCAAATTTCAAAATCTCCAAACTTTGAGTTGCGAGTTTTCAAATCTCCAGTTTCAAAATTTCAAATTGCACAAATTTCAAACCTCAAATTTCATGCTTAAAATTTTAAGTCACAAATTTTCAAAATCTCAAGTTTCAATTTTTCAAAATTTCAAGTTTCAAATCTCTCAAGATCTCAAGCTTCAAAATTTTCAGAATTCAATTTCAAAGCCTTCAGTTTTCAAAATTTCAAAATTTCAAATTTCAAACCTCAGATTTCGTGCTTAAAATTTCAAGTTGCAAATTTTCAAAGTCTCAAGTCTCCAAATTTCAAGTTTCAAATTTTTCAAGATCTTAAGTTTCAAAAATTCAGAATTCAATTTCAAAACCTTCAGTTTTCAAAATTTCAAGAAAAAAAAATATTCAAACCCCAGATTTCATGATCAAAATTTCAAGCCTTAAGTTTCGAAATCCTAAATCTCAAAATTTCAGATTTCAATTCAAAATCTCAAAGTTTCAAAGTCTCAAAATTTTAAATGTCAATTTCGAAACTTCCAAGTTTCAAAAATCAGATATTTCTCAAAAATAAAATCTTTTGTCAATTAAATTTTCTTGATAAAGTTCAAATCAAGAAGGAACAAATGAAAATCACACATCCCAAAGGCAATGGGACAAAAAAATACTCATCAGTTAAAGTCTAATTCCAAATTTTGACTTTTTGCAGGCAACAGTACTGATCAAAGTAGAGAAGCCCTTTGATCGACATTCCAGCAATTCAAGATCAAAGTAGAGAGGCCCTTTGATCGACATACCAGCAATTCTAGATTAAAGTAGAGAAGCCTTTTGGTTGCCTTTCGTTAGGATCGAGGTAGAGAAACCCTTAGGTCACAGACAGCTCCAATTTCAAGGTAGAGAAGCCCTTTGGTTGCCTTTCATCAAGATCGAGGTTGAAAAGTCCTTAGATCGCAGACAGCTCCAGTCTCAAGGTAGAGAAGCCCTTAGGTCGCAGATAGCTCTAGTCTTAAGGTAGAGAAGCCCTTTGGTTGCCTTTCGTCAAGATCGAGGTAGAGAAGCCCTTGGGTCGTAGACAGCTCCAGTCTCAAGGTAGAGAAGCCCTTTGGTTGCCTTTCGTCGAGATCGAGGTAGAGAAGCCCTTAGGTTACAGACAGCTCCAGTCTCAAGGTAGAGAAGCCCTTTGGTTGCCTTTCGTCAAGATCACGGTAGAGAAGCCCTTGGGTTGCAGACAGCTCCAATTTCAAGGTAGAGAAGCCCTTTGGTTACCTTTCGTCAAGATTGAGGTAGAGAAGCCTTTTGGTCATAGACAACTCCATTTTCAAGATCAGGATTGAGAAGCCTCTTGGTCACCCCACTTGTCAAGAATCATTTCCAGAGTCATTGACTACTAGCTAAGTCAAGTATTTTTATTTTTTTGTCAAAAGAGAAGGCACTAGTTCTATGTTCCAAAGTATTAGGTTCAAAGGTAGGTAATCTTTGAAAGTTCAACCTCAATTAAATTGTGGTCGCTAAAATTAGTGTCTTTGTTTTACATTGACATTTACTTTCCAAGCTTTGCATCCACGATTTAATCAAGGAAGATGATTGGAATGACCATCCATGTATCCCAAAAATCATGATTGCATTACATGTATCAATTTGTTTTGCATTACATGCATCAATTTATTCATTGCATATCATAAAAATGATCTTGAGGTTCTAACAGTCACAACGGTGTGCCTAGTTTCTAAATTGGACAATCGGATTGAAAGATATCGCACGATCAAGTTTGCATGGTCAGTATGCATTGTGTCTAGGTGGAGTCGACCACACATGATTAATTTAAATTACTTAAATAATTTTGTGATTGGTTGATAATTAGTGTTTAAAATAGGGATGCATGCATAGGAATAAAAGGGGTGATTGGATAAAAATAAAATTGTGGATAATCTGAACTTTATCAAGATTTATTTTAAGGAATTGATCCACAATATAATTGTTCCTAAAAATTATGAATTATCTAGAAAAGAGATAAAAAATCATAGACTAAGGATTAAAACACGTCTAGGTGCAAGGACCAGATAAAAAAACCCTAAAAAGTGAGTCCAAAAGGCACTTGAACACGAAAGAATGTTCAACATCCAAGAGCACCATTCTTTAAAAGTGCTGAATTGGCTCCTTTTGGGCTTTGGCCCAACTCCCTTCGGGTGACGATAAGGCACACCCTTTTCGATCTTTTCATAGAAGGATGAGTCCTGATTCGCGTTCTACACATCGAAACTATTTTTTAGAGTCTTCTAGCCTTTATAAATAGAGACTGAATCTCATAATTCAGAACCTTTTTTTTAACGCTCTGAGAGGCATACATTTTGAGGCTCTCAAATTGTTGATATTTGCTGATTCTCTTTGATATTTACTGCTAAAATTAGGGTTTTTAGGTTTCAAAGATAATTGAATAAGTTTCTTTGAACCCTAAAACATCCTCTCAAGAATAAGAAGTGCCCCATGCAAGAGGTTGTTTTCAATTACCCTTTTTTTTTTTTTTTTTTTTTTTATGATTCTTGTTTATGATGATGCATGTTTTCCTTTATCCATAACATGAATTGTTAATCATTGTCTGGTTAAAGCATGATCTTGATTTTGTTTATGTAATTGTTATGACCGCTTTCTTAATTCCAATAATTTGCATATGATCAATGCTTTTTCTTGAAATTAAAAACAGATCTACATCTTTCTTAGATGTAGATTTGAATTTTTCTTGAAACAAAAATAGATCTGCATCTTTCTTAGATGCAGATCTGAATTTTTCTTAAAGCAAAAATAGATCTGCATCTTTCTTAGACGGAGATTTGAATTTTTCTTAATAAAAAAAAAGATCTGCATCTTTCTTAGATGTAGATCTGAATTTTTCTTAATAAAAAACGGATCTGCATCTTCATTAGATGCAGATCTGAATTTTTCTTAAATAAAAAACTGTTTTGTATCTTTCATAGATACAAATCTGATTTTTTTTTTTTTTTTTTTTTAACATATGCAGATTTTGAAACAAAGGAAAAGATTATGCATGATTGTGTTTATGGTTGTTTGCTTTATTTAATTCATAATATTTAAATTTATCTTATGAATGAAATTCTCTTCTTAAAAAATATTTTTCTTATATTTTTTTAAAACATATAAAAACCATTTTTTTAGGTGTTAAAAACAGATTTGATCTTTTAAAAATCAAAAGCCATTTTTCTAAGTTCTTAAAAACAGATTAGACATTTTTCAAATCAAAATACTTTTTTTTATGTAATAAACAAAGATCTGAATTTTTATCTCCAAAAACCATATTTTTTTAGATTCTTAAAAACAGATCTATTATTTTTAGCAAACCAAAATCAAATTTCTTTTCATCACCAAAATAGATCTGAATTTTTTTAAACAAAAACAGGATTTATTCATAAATAAATATATGTGATTTAATTCTTGTTTTACATGTTCAACATATCAGTCATAGCATGCATAAAGGGTACATAGGTCACAAGAGTTTAGAAGACTAGAGGTCTGGGCAGAATGGGTGCCTAACACCTTCCCATTCCGTAACCTAGCCTTCGAATCTAGTTCTTTTGGATAGGTAGATCTAAGCCTTGTCTTTGTTTTTATTTTTATTTTGGGTAGAATGTAACTAGGACAAAAAGTCATGTATTTTTGGTAGATGGTAACTAGGATTCAAAGCCATGTAATTTTCAATTTATCACATGTATTTTAGTTTATTCAATCAATAAGATGAAACGATTTAGCTACATTAAGTTTTATTTAGTTTTTCTAATTTTTTTGTATAAAAAATAAGTGGCGACTTCACACCACTTACCCAAAAAGAGAGGTGCCCTAAAAAGTATCCAAATCTCTTTTTTGAGAGCACCTCAGGTTTAAGGTCTCTCACAACTATAAAAGGCCCGAGAGGCTCTTTTCCTAAAGCATGCCGATTTCACTGGAAAATAGTGAATCGAAAAGGGGGTTTTTTTGTGGGTTCTAGTTAGCTCAACTAGTAAAGTCTCTGGTGGTTGAATAAGAGATCTAGGGTTCATTCCCCCGCTTACACCTAAAACCGATTGGTGTCTTAGTCTGATGATAAAGAGCTATCATCAGGAGTGGACGCCATAGGTTGAAACTCTCTAAAAAAATGGATTTTTTATTCTAAAACATCCTCATGTTAAAGTTTACTTAGTTAAGACCAATTTTGGTCTCTTCCTTTGAATTTTAAGCTTACTAACCTTCTGGTTTTGTTTTGATTAGATTGACTGAGGGGAACTAGGGGTGGCAATTTGTGTTTGCTTGTTGGGTTCGTAACGTGTCGACTTATGACTATTCAACTATACACTAACCCAACAAGTTTATTAAACAGATCAAGATTCCTTAACCTTAACCTGTTTATTAAACGGGTCAGTTATGTCGACCTGTTTATCATATTATATCTAAAATAAAAAAAACAATAAATTTTAGAATTAACCAAATTGATCTGAACTACAAAAAACCAAACAAATAAATTTTTTTAATATAAAATAAAATTTAGAACTAATGAGTAACTGTATCACAAATAATAATTCAAAATTAAATCATATCTCAATATCACAAATAATTAATCACAATATGTCAAAAAAAAAAAAAAAACCACAACTAATAAGTTTATATATCTTGGATTTGAAGGGTATATTTGGTAAAATGATATTTAATTAAATGGGTTAGACAGATCAAACGGATTCTTTGGTTGGACACGAACCCTACACGTTCATTAAACAGGCCAATGTCAACCTAAATATGATACAAATCTATTAAGCCTTAACCCATAACCTGTGAATTTTGTATCATGTCATGTTGGGTTCGTGAGTCGTGTTGAATTTTGTCACCGCTATGGGGAACGGTTAAATTAAAGCTCAAATGAGTTCTTCTGTTTGAGATAATGGTCTAACTTTGTCTCTCTCATTTTTGTTTTTGTTCATTGCTTTGTTTCTTACTTTGATATCTCTCCTTTAGGTTATGTTCTATAGCTTTTGTATTAGGAGCATGCTAGGTTGTGTTGAATTGCAGTTTAAAAATTAAGTTTTTGGGCAGGTTTGCGTGCGCATGCTTCATGCATGTGTACGCATTCTTGAGGCATGCGTACGCAAACTTCATGCATGCGGAAGCACACTTGTGCCTAGTGTTAGGTTCTAAATGTTTAGAAAAATTGGCAAATCATGAACACAAACTTGTCTAGATATAGATCTTAGAGTCTATAGGTTTTATTAGACAATGCTCAAAGCGATTCAAGTCAAGATTTAAGAACATACAAGCTGTAGGAAGAAGATTTCATAATCTGTCTGGTTCGATTGATCGAAAGACAGGCTCGATCGATCGAAAGTTGTATCTGCAGAATTTTAATTAAGCCCAAACAGCAGTTCAAGCCCATTTAGGATTAGAGTTTCTAATCTACTTCTCCCAGTATATAAAGGAAACCCTAAGCACGTTTTTATGTGGCTTTTCAGAGAGAAAAGCGTGTGCCTCTTTTGTATTTAGGGTTTTATTCCTAAAAAGCTCTCTTATGTCTTCTACCGGTGCTATTCCTTGAAGAATCTCAAGATCCGGTATTGTAGAAGTTGCTGCATTCTCTAGTCATCAAAGGTGCTAATGATCTAAACCTTCAAGGGTGGTCTTGAAGTCACAAACAAGAGAGTTTGTGTTGCTAAACCTTTGAGTGGGATCTCAAGGTCACAAACGGGGGTGTTTGTGTTTTGCAAAGGCCAAAGAAAGGAGTCTGTGGATTCGGAGCTTGCACGTGGTCGTGTCAGTAAGTTCTACTGGTGGGTAGCAATAAGAAGTTGAGCGTGGGGGCTTGTAAGTCTTATTGTATGAACTTCGATTCTTTCTAGTGGATTTGCTTTTTACCTTGAGATAGCTAGGTTAAATCCTCCCCAGGTTTTTACCGGTTTGGTTTCCTGGGTGATCATATCATTATTTTATTTATCTTTCCGCTACTTTGCATGATATGATTGTTTTGATTGTGATAACCTAGATTTGTTAATTTGGACTAAGTAACAACTTGGCTAATTACCTAGGTTAATTCAATTGTGTTTTTAAGGGGTTTAAAAACCATCACCTAGAAACCCAAATTTAGGGTTTTTGTTGTTTTTCTTCATTTTAATCACATGTTTAGAGCCTGTTTAGTCTAGATTTCACATGCTTTGTTCTAGGGTCAGTAGAATATCATGTTTTACTTGTTTAATTTGTTAGATTAATAATTATGGTTTATATGCTTTGATGAACAATATGAACATGCATAAATAACATGAACATACATTGACGATATAGGTGCTGAGATGATGCTACAGTAAGGTAAGAGAGGTAAGTCATGCATAATTGCATGAACATGCAATTGATTTGGATAATGAACTTGATATGTTTGATGAATATGGTGGACATGCTTGGTTGATGTGAGTTGCCTCTGGATGAATATGATCTTACTACCTTGCTTGATGCTACAGCCATATGATATTTGCTGCCCTTGGTTATATAAAGCATGGAATACTAAATGAATGGTAGAATATTCCATGATTATATGAATGTTAAGATGTAAGTGGATGCCATGCCTAGGTATATGTTGAGGTATTTGTGGATGTATGTTGTAGTGATGTGATTTTACATTGCTACTTTGTGATATTATGCCATGAATGTGATATGAATGAGATGCCATGTTAGATGTTAGATGCATATTAGGGTAGGTTTTGTGTGTGTGTGTGTGTGTAAGATAATCTATTAGAGGATCCTTTGATGGAATGAAGATGTAGAACACAATAAGTGGAGGTCGACCCACGAGCCAGGTGGGGTTGGGTGCCTAACACCTTCCCATCCCCATACCTAAACTTTGGAGACATGCTCTGGTAAGACCAGTCCTTCACATAGGAGTACTATACATATGGTTCCTAGACCTAGTCTAGATGGCAATTTCTATTGATACCGTATTTTGTCCGCCCTTGATTTGTGTGTCGGACCCCGAAAAATCCAAAAATGTTATTTTCTCTTCATGGGGCTGCGAGGACATTCAGAATGACGTGGCACAACCCATTCGGACATCGGAGCACCCAAAGTGCTTTGTTAAGCTAAAATGACAATTGGCCAACCTAGGGTAGACCGAAGGTCAAACGAGGTCAAAACCCTCACAAAAAAACACTTTTCATAGTTTTACATCAAACTCGAGTTTCTCGGAGATTTTTGGCAACTTTGACTAAGTTTGACTCGGAGTTGACCACGAATGGTCCCCGAAAACCTTAATTTTGATCTAGCCGTCAGAATGGGTTGAAACCAATTCCATTACGAAGATAATAAAATTCTCAATCCAACAACTGTTCATGGGTTGAAATGAAGTTAGAACAGTCGAGATATCATGAAAACCGGGTTAACACATTGATCGATGCGCTGCTAACTTCCCAGAGCCATAACTTTTGATCCGACCGTTGGATTTTCGAGTTCCATACCTTTTTAGAAATTGGAAGTCAAGATATTTCCAGGGGTGTCAAGATAAACCCCATCTAGTGCCCTTTGAAGGTGGCGGCCGCCTCGTAAAGCATGCTAGGGCTATAAAAAGCCCTAGGCACCCCCCAGACCAAAAAAAAGGAGGAATTTCTTGGATTTATACTCTCTGCCTGGACGTCTTTTACACATTTTTCCTCTCTTCCAAACACAAAAAACACATCAAAACCTCTTGATTCCTCTTTTCACCAAAAATACAAGGTATTGTTCCTACACCCAATCTTCTTTTCCTTGGTTCTATACCTTCAGATTTGGAGTTTAGGGGTGTGGATGTAGCTTTTTAGCTACTATCCACACCCCTAAATTTCTAAATCTTTTTCTAACATTTATCTTGTTCTTTTTGTTTGAATAACATGATTCATTGCTTTCTTTTGTATGTTTCTTGCTTTATTTGTGCTTCTAACCTAAATCTCCTTACTTTTTATGCCTTATGCCATGTTTCATGTTTAGATCTACATCCTTACATGCTTATATGTTTAGATATACATGTTTTATGCTTTATGCCATGTTTTCCTATACTTTGTTGCTCTTTTTGTTCTAGGTTGATGTTAAGGTTACATGCTTACATGCTTGTATGATGTTGTTGGCTATGCCTTGCTGGGATCTATGGGTTTATGTGTTTATTTCCATGCTATATGTCTAGATCTATGTTTTCACATGCCTATGTGCTTGGATCTGTGTTCTTTACTTGCTTTATGCCATCATCTAGGTGCTTGCATACTTCATGCCTTGTTTGTCATGCCATGTGCTATTGCAGCCCTTTTGTTCCTTTTGTCGTATTTTCTTGTGTTTTGGCCTAATGGTTAGGACCCGATCTAGACCCTATGGTCTTTGTCATTGTCCATACACCAAGGCCCATATCAAAGGGTTTGGATCACCCTATTTTCATGTCTATGCTTGCTTGCTTCAATGCTTTATGCTTGTGCTAGCCTCTCTAGTTCTAGGCTTTGCCATGTTTGGCGCCTTCCGCTGGCTTGACCTTGTGTGGTTACATTCGACGCTCATGAGGCCTTGTTCGGGTGTAACCATTTAGGAGGCATCTCCGGATGCAAGGTTGCTCCGAGCGTACCCTTCCCTTTTCTGCTCCGCGTGATGTTATGCTTGCCATGCTTGTTTGTGCCACCCATTGGCTTTCTATGCATCTTTTCACGCTTGCTTACATGTTCATGCATGAGTCGTGCTTGCTAGTCTGTCGTCCATGCTTTAACACAATGAAGTTATGGACATTCGATCCAAACCTACATTTTTCCCTTGCGGACACCACCTTTTGTTGCTTTCTTGCTTGTTTGCCTTCTCGCTTGTTTGCTTGCTTTCTTGTTTCTTTGCTTGCTATGTCTATCATGCTTATCTGCTTTATGCCTCTTTCATATGCTCTTTGCATCTTTTCCTTCCATTGCTTGTTTGCTGGTTTCTTGGCTTTGCCTTTGCATGTACACACATGGAGCGAGAACGCATGGAGCTAGGGCACGGTCTCCTAGGCGCAAGCAAAAAGGACGAAGATGCAAGCATGTAGATATAAGCCAAGCAACAATGTTCAGTAGTTTTAGGGGTTTAGCCTCACCCATTTGGTTATGTACACTTTTAAAACCCCTTCCTTCCTCCTCCCCTTCTCTCTTAGATGGTTTGTATTAGGTATATCATGCCATGTACCATTTATCCTCATCTCTAGAGTATGGCGACTCCTGTTTACTTTCTTGTACCTATATTTTGGGCCATGCTCTAGGGATGTAGGCATTTACTTTCCTGCTTTGTGTGCTTGCATTGTGCATGATGTATGTATATATATACCTGCTCGTCCTTTTTGGTGTGATTGTCATAGTCCATGTCACCTAAGGCAAAGCGATGCCTAATTTCCGCTGCGAAAGTAAGGTGACATGTCGTCGGATTTTAGCTGTGGAAATTTGGTACTTTGCTTGAATGCCTTAGGAAAGCATAGATTGGGACCACACCCATTCAAAAGCCTAACCTCAAAGCCCCCATGCATGCAAAGCCCCGAAAGCCAACACCAAAATCATGTTTTTTACTGCCAATCTTCGAAAATTAAGGTTTTATCAAAATAAAGGATTGTCCTTGGATAGGCGTTATGGGATGCCTAACACATTCCCCACATGTAACCAAACTTCCAGACTCAAGAATCAATATTTTTTTGCCATCTACATTAGATTAGGAAAAATGCCTTTTTTCTTAGCTTAGGATTGGTAATAAAATTAGCTAGAAATAGGTGACCAATCACACCTTAGAAAAACCCAATGATTGGTGGCAACTTCACTTATCTTTGGTAATTCCCTTAAAATTTGGCCAAGATTCTTGCCACACCTCCAAAGTTAGACCTACCTTCCTCTACCGAGAGAGAGAGAGCACCCGAAACTCTGCGCGAACACCACGCACCAATCAATCGAGAGAGGGGCCTCCAATGGGCCTCGCACGTAGGGGAGCGTCGTCACGGCGGGTGGTCAAATGAAGGCCCACGAAGACGGTTTTCCACTCCTATTGAGGCCGGGCATTGACAACTCCATTATCCACCTCTCCGCCTGGTCCACTTGGCCGAGGTGTACTTCTGATGAGAAATCATCGTGAGCGCTTGCACCCACAATACCTAACATATTTACTTGTGGATTGGTAAATTGCATAAGTGGACTACATTAACAACTTGTCTAATTCACTAAGTAATCCAACAACCGAAGTCTAAAACCATAATAGTATAGATTGTATCATTTTATTCAAGTTTAATAAGATTCAAGTCTCTCTTTTCTCTATTAATTCTCTTAATTCTTGTTGATATCCATTTTTGTGACACATTTTCTGGAAGCCTGGTTTACACAAACAGTTTTAGATTTAATGAAATATGCATATTTTCCATCTCTTTGTTATTTTGCACTTTGATTTCGTTCTTGTGATGCACAACTAACCTCTATTAAATGAATATTGGAAATTTGGGCTTGAATCTCTCCATTTAATTAGAATTTAATGAGTCCAAGGAGAATTTTGGGCTCGTTCTAGCATTTTGACCATTGTAGGAAACACGTCCCCTACATTTCTATTCTATCTTTTTGGCTTTAAACCATAAACTCTCATAAATCTTTCAAATATCTCATAGGAAATAAATACAAAATTTTTATATAAACAAATCATCTAGAGTAAAATAAATAAGATAAATTAGTAATTGAAACTTCCTACTACTATCTCTTTTACTTATATACATAAATTTTCTTTCATTTTGTGTGTGTATATATACTTAAAACATTAGATTGAGAAAAAACAAACAAATTAGGTGTGTTTTGAATGAAAAATTCACCGTCAAGGCCGATGATTGAATATAATGATAGATTGAGACTAGAATGTGGTGCAGTGGCGATAATGGTAGAGTGTGATCAAAGATCGACATATTATATGCTAAATGAGAGTGAGAGATTGGCCTGGTGAAGAAGAGTTGTGGTGTTGGTGGTCCATAAAGGGAGATTGACTTTCATTGGTCTTAGAGAAAGAAAGATTGAGAAGAGTGAGGAGAAAAAACTGAGAAAGTGAAAATCAACGAAGGAAAGATTTGAGTCTAAAATTGTGATATATGGACAAAACTTGTCCAAGAGATAAGATTTTTTTTTTTCCACAAAAAAGGTAACTGTTGTGCAGATAGCACCCTAGGACTCAAATCAATAACAGTAAATAAGCGGAAACTAAATAACAAGCACACACAAAGAACACAAGAATTTACGTGGTTCGGCAAACTGCCTACCTCCACGGAGACGACGGAGAAATTTCACTATAAAAAATAGGGAGATACAATAGTGCAAAAGAACACTCTCAAGAAACCCAAATCCCAATACACCCTAGCACTCTCTCACAGAAACAATAAGAATAGAAGCTGGCTCCCTCTCTTTTCTCTATTTTCTCTTATGCGGCTGCTGTTCACTAGGTTAATTAGAATAATCTCTATTGCCCTACAACACAAACCTAATATATATATATATATATTATAGGTTGGCTATTACTAGGAATTATATTCCTAGTTGTATTCGGTTTCCTAATACTACTTGTATTTGATTTAGAAGACCAAATTGGGCTTTGGCAATTCAAGCCACACGGCCCACATCAACAAATCTCCACCTTTGCTTGAATTGATCAAGCTACACGAGCAAACTCCTCCATCGCCTCCACCTTAGCCCTTTAGGGCTCACAAGCTACAAACACCAATCAAGTCCAAGCAATGCTTGAACTTGTTTGTTGGAACTGACTTTGTCAACATACTAGAGGATTCCTAAGTCTTATTCTTCTGCAGTGACCCCATCTCTTCTACATCCCTATAAGACAATGGATCTCCACTGCTAGTTATGAGAGCAAAGCTAACCATGTCTTCAAAGCCATATCTCTATGGTGCTTTGTGAACCCGCTTCTCTCTACCTTTAGCAATTGAATAAGACTCTTCTTGTTGCTGCTGTGGATCAATCTCAACATCACCCTTATCATTAGGTGAACTATTCTCGTCAAGCTCTACCTCAACAGTTAATTTCTCCTGTGGACTATTATCACATGTCTTTGCTTCATTCTGTTTCAACATAAAGGCTTCATCAAATATGACATCTCTGCTGGTCACCGTTTTCTTTGAGATTGGATCCCAAAGCCTGTAGCCTTTAACACCTTTTTCAAAACCAAGAAATACACATTTTCTTGACTTTGAATCCAATTTAGAACGCTCTCCACTCTGCACATGCACATAAGCTGGACAACCAAAGATTTTTAGACCCGAATAATCAACTGGTTTACCTGACCAAACCTCTTCTGGAATCTTGAAATCAATGGCTAATGATGGAGATCTATTAATAATGAAGCTTGCTGTGTTAACTGTCTCTGCCTAAAACACCTTAGGCAACCTTGCATTCAATCTCATGCATCTAGCTCTTTCTGCTAAGGTTCTGTTCATTCTCTCTACAACCCCATTCTGCTGTGGAGTTCCTTTAACTGTGAAGTGACGAGTAATGCTTTCTAATTCACAAAATCTTATGAATTCTTTATCTCTATACTCTAGTCCATTATCTGTTCTAAGGTATTTTATTTTTTTGCCAGTCTGATTCTCAACCTATGTTTTCCACCTTTTAAATATGCCAAACACATCAGACTTATACTTCATAAAATAAATCCATACCTTTCTAGAGTAGTCATCAATGAAACTGACGAAATATTGAGCACCGCTATGAGAAGAAACTGATACTGGACCCCAAACATCTGAATGAATGTAGTCAAGAACACCCTTACTTGTATGAGAGCTTGTCTTAAAACTGACTCTATGCTGCTTCCCATATACACAATACTTGCAGAAGTCTAGCTTGCATGTCTTTACCCCTTTCAATAAATTTCTCTTGTGCAACTCTAACATACCACGATCACCAATATGGCCAAGTCGCATATGCCATAATTTTGTGTCGTTAGTGCTGGACTCCACTGGAGTGGTGACTGCAACTCTTCCTACAATTGTGTTCCCAATCAATCTGTAAAGCGTACTTATTTTTTGTCCTTTCATCACCATCAAAGCACCTTTGGTAATCTTCATGATTCCACCCTTTGATGAGTATGAATAGCCCAAATCATCCAACACTCCCAAAGAAATTAAATTCTTTCTAAGATCTGGAACATGTCTAACATTACTAAGAATTCTCACAACTCCATCAAACATCTTGATCTTCACGGTACCAATCCCAATAACCGGGCATGTAGCATCATTACCCATTTGGACCATACCACTGTTGTAAGGCTTATACGTGTCAAACCAATCTTTCTTTGGAGTCATATGATATGAGCATGCTGAATCTAAAACCCAAGATTCCAATAAAACATTGTTACTTGATGAGACTGAAAGTAAATCTGCACCAACTTCACTGTCATCTGATGTTTCTTCAGCAACACTAGTTGATTTTAGGGGCTTCTTTCCATTCTTCTTCTCCTCTAAATGCTCTTTCAACTCTTTACATTGATTCTTGTAGTGCCCTTTCTTGTGACAATAAAAGCACTCTACATCTTTCTTTGCACGTGATTTAGACTGTGATCTGTTCCTGTTGGAGTTCCGTCCTCTTGACCTGCTTCTACCTCTATTGCTTGACTCAGACTTTACAATAAGTCCATCAGCCTGAGAACCATTACCATCTTGCTTCATCTTTATATGTGACAAGAGAGCACTAGTCACCTCCTCGAGTACTATAGTCTCTTTCTCATACATCAACGTAGTCACTAGATGATCAAAAGAAGTAGGAAGCGATGCTAATAAGAGTAACGCTTTATCTTCATCCTCATAATTCACCCCAAAACTTGACAGTTGGGTGTTCAACATGTTAAACGTGTTGAGATGCTCCAACAGATCTGAACCTTCCTTCATATGCAAACTATACAGTTGCTTCTTCACATACAACTTGTTCGTCAGATTTTTTCTCATATAAAGACCTTCTAGTTTTTCCCAAACCTCCTTTGCGGTCTTTGCTTCTAGGATGTTGTGAATGACCTCATCACCTAGGTTGAGACGAATAGTGCTAGCTGCTTTCTCATCCATCTCTACGCATTCTACATCCTTCATCGTTTCCGGTTTCTTCTCCTTCCCAAGCAAGGCCTTGTGAACTCCTTGTTGAATTAGGAGATCCTTCATCCGCCTTTGCCAAAGAGAAAAATTTCCCTTACCACAAAACTTCTCTACATCATACTTTGTGCTTGACATCTTTACTGTATTCAAAGGATTGAATCCTAACCTTGCTCTGATACCACTTGTTATGCAGATAGCACCCCAGGACTCAAATCAATAACAGTAAATAAGCGAAAATTAAATAACAAGCACACACAAAGAACACAAGAATTTACGTGGTTCGGCAAACTGCCTACCTCCAAGGAGACGACGGAGAAGTTTCACTATAAAAAAATAGGGAGATACAATAGTGCAAAAGAACACTCTCAAGAAACCCAAATCCCAATACACCCAGCACTCTCTCACAGAAACAATAAGAATAGAAGCTGGCTGCCTCTCTTTTCTCTATTTTCTCTCATGCGGCTGCTGCTCACTAGGTTAATTAGAATAATCTCTATTGCCCTACAACACAAACCTAATATATATATATATATATATATATATATATATATATATATTATAGGTCGGCTATTACTAGGAATTATATTCCTAGTTGTATTCGGTTTCCTAATACTACTTGTATTTGATTTAGAAGACCAAATTGGGCTTTGGCAATTCAAGCCACACGGCCCACATCAACAAATCTCCACCTTGGCTTGAATTGATCAAGCTACATGAGCAAACTCCTCCATTGCCTCCACCTTAGCCCTTTAGGGCTCACAAGCTACAGTAACTTGCTTCACCCACAAGTCGACTTGACTCACCCATCATTCAACTCGTCGAGTTTGGGTTGATCCATTCTTTAGGTCCAAAAATTCTTAGTTATATTTGTCTTTACCCTCAAATTTAATGGGTCTAAGCCCAATTTTATCAAGTGTAGTGAGGTAAAAAAAAAAAATTTGCACTTCCACAGAGCAACATAGAAAAGAGAGTGAGAAGTTGGATAATTCCAAAAACAATTGAAAAACTTTGTAAATAGTCTACTTCCTCTTCCTCTTAGAGGATTCAAAGCAAAGATGTGAAAATAGCTAAAAAGCTATTATAACAACTCAAGTCATAAAAATCTTGAACATCAAAGTTGCTACATCTAAAATTTTTAGCTTTCAGCTACAGTAAACTGTTATCCATAACAGCTCATCGTAGCATCAAGTTAAACATAAAACTCAATTTTTTATTCTACCCAATAATTAAAAAATCATTTCTTTCTCACTTTCCCTAACGTTTTTTTCTCTATATTCTCCTACCTCTCAGACCCCATTTCTCTCTTTATTCTCCTCCTTCTTAGACCCCAACATCTCTAGATTTCCTCTCATCTTTCTTTTTCTCTCTTCTCTCACTCTCTTAGTTGTGTTGTGGGTTATGGTGGTTCCGGTTGTGGCCGTGGGTATTGGTGGTTCAACCTTGGTTGTGGGTATTGGTGGTTCAATCGTGGTTGTGGGCGACTGTGGGTTCATGGGTTTGTGGTTGGGTTGATTTTGGAATGGGTTATGGTGGGTTCATGGTGGTTGAAGTTTTGTGGGGTTTTTTTTTTTTTGTCCGGTGGTGGTGTTGGTGGGTATGGGCGGCAGAGAAAAGAAAGAGAAGGAGAAGAAGAATAAAAGATAGAGAAAGAGGAGAGATTAAGAAAAAAGATAAGAAAAAAAAAAAAGAAAAAGAAAAAAAAGAAAGGTAAATTGCAAATTACACCCTTAAAATTTGTGGGTGTTTGAATTTTATACCCTGAAATTTTAAAATTTAGATTTTACCCCTTGAAATTTGGGGTGTTTAGATTTTATATCCCGACGTTTCAGAATTTGGATTTTATTCCCTAAAACTTGGAATTATTGGATTTATTTGAATTTTACTTCCTAAAGTTTGGAATTATTAGATTTTACACTTGCAAGTTCTAAAACTTTAGGGTGTAAACTGTAAAATCTAAATACTTTCAAATTTTAGAAAGTAAAATCCAAAAACCCCTAAAATTTAGGGGGTAAAATCCAAATTCTGAAATGTTAAGGTGTAAAATCTAAACATTTCCAAATTTTAGGGGGTAAAATCAAAATTTTGAAACTTTAAGGTGTAAAATTTAAACACTCCCAAACTTTAAGGGTGTAATTTGCAATTTATCAAAAAAGAATATAGAAAGAATATTTAAATCAATTGGTAAAAAATATGGAACCTTTGATGTAAGGTATATTATAAATTAATGTGTTAAAATAAATAAAATAGATTTTTGAGGGGTTAAAAATTAAAATTTTTAGCTCCTGAATGGTCTTACGTCACTAAATTTGCCACACAAGTAAAATGTTTGTAAAGCTATTCTGAGTTTCTGACAGTATTTTGCATTTGAATAGGCCTGCAAGCGAGTCAAGACTAACCCAACTGTTCTAAGCCACTCTACAGTGAATTTGGATAATAATGTAATCGAACCTAATTTCAGGTCCAATGATTTGACGGCCATGATTTTTTTTGGGTGCTTTGACGGTCGTGATTTAAGGGTAGGTAAGCAGTCCACAAGGCAGAAAGTTGGTGACAAAATATTATTCATATAAACGGTAGCACAGCAGCAGCATGCCACTATCCCCTCACGAATATATTAACCTACACACAAAAACAGTGGGAGAAACACTCACGGGCACCACCAAATAAAAACAACAAAAAAAGGTGCAAAATTTTTAGAAACAATATTTTTGTAATCAATAAAGTGCAGCCTGTCTTGTGGCTTGGATTGTTTGCTTCTTTCTCTTTCTACATGGATGTCAGTAGAAGCACCCGTGACCTCTATTGCACTTTCTGTGATTGATTCCCTTAGTTCAGCACTAAACTAACACATATATATACAACAAATGCCACAAGCCGCTTTCTATAGAACTTTTAAAGTTCCAAATTACATTCCCTCTATATATGCTAATTCCCTCTTCACTCCTATTTTCATTCTCTTTCAATATGTCAAAAATAAGACACATTTTTTATTTTATACTTCTTCTTCTTTTGTTAAATTTAAGCCAAACATTATGTCACACCAAAGGAATTCGACCAAGGAATTCTGCAGGGAAGCAATTATCGAAGAATGTGACACAAACCCAATTCTCAGAACAGCAATTTATGAAGTGGGTGAAGTTTGTTGGCGGCCTCAAGCACTCGGTTTTCAAGACTGCAAAGAATAAGCTATTCCCTTCTTACACTCTTACTGTGACTAAAAAGCCGGCTGCCGGAGATTTCACTTCAATTCAGGATGCCATTGATTCTTTACCATTCATCAACCTTGTGAGAGTAATCATTAAAGTCCATGCAGGAGTTTACACGTGAGTACTTGGGCTTTATGTTCTGTGATTCTAGTTGGATTCTCTTTTTATCATCTATCCTTTATTTAATTAGCCATTTGTCTTTATTTTTGCTTTGGGCTCTGCCAAATTGCTTCGACTCTTCTGAACCATGAATTATATATATAAAGATTTTCTATACTCAGTTTTAAGTTAGTTTGTCTTCAATTTGGTATATACAGAAGTGATTCTCATTTTTGTTTTTTGTTGTCTTTTTCTTGTGACCCAAATGCTTTAGGAGTAGGTGTTCTAACCAAGCTAGGCCTTGCAGTTTATGAATTGTCTTTTGTTTCATCACTATTATTGTTGGAGCAAAGTTTCTTTTAGGATTGTGATAAATGTGAAAGGGTGAAATGGGTCACATTGGAAAATCTTGAATTTTCAGGGAGAAAGTTAATATTCCTCCTTTGAAATCATTCATAACCATTGAAGGAGCAGGGGCAGATAAAACAATAGTTCAATGGGGAGACACAGCCCAAACACCTGGGCCTAGAGGGAAGCCCATGGGGACCTACGCTTCTGCAACTTTTGCTGTGAATTCCCCTTATTTCATTGCCAAGAACATCACGTTTAAGGTACTAAAGTAAAGCCATCTCTCTCCTTCTCTCTCTCTGCCTGTCTGACTGCTAGAGAATTTGATGCAGAATACTACCCCAGTACCAAAACCAGGGGCAATTGGAAAACAGGCAGTGGCATTTAGAATATCAGCGGATACAGCAACATTCTTGGGGTGTAGATTTTTGGGAGCACAGGACACACTTTATGACCACTTGGGTAGGCACTATTACAAGAATTGTTACATTGAAGGTTCTGTGGACTTCATCTTTGGCAATGCTCTCTCTCTTTTTGAGGTTAGATCATATTCATGTATTTATTTTTTTGATGAAAGATCATATTCATGTATAGATGGTCACCTAAATAAAAGTTAATATTAAATTGTTATTTCAGATTAATAAAATGTCAGACTTTTGTTTATCTACATTTTAGTGGATTCTAGGAACACTACTTGTGGATTCAAAGGTTATCTTTTAGAAAGTAGAAACAAATGTATTTTGCTTTTTGTGGTTTTCACTAAGTAAAAGTTACTATATATTAAATTCCTATGTTAAATGAAGGGAAAAAAATTGATTGGTGGGGGGTGTGTTTAATTATTGATTTAAAACTAAATAAATATGATGGTTAATTTATGATAATTGCAGGGATGTCACGTGCATGCAGTAGCACAGAATATCGGGGCCCTAACAGCACAAGGGAGGAGCAGTCTTTTAGATGACACGGGGTTCTCTTTTGTGAACTGTAAGGTCACGGGCTCAGGAGCACTCTACCTTGGGAGGGCATGGGGTCCTTTTTCTCGGGTCGTCTTTGCTTACACGTATATGGACAACATTATCATTCCCAAAGGCTGGTATAATTGGGGTGACCCTAATCGTGAAATGTACATCTCTCTCTCTCTCTCTCTCTCTCTCTCTCATAACTTCACTAGCTAATTGCACCTCACTTTTATCGCTTGCAAAAAATAGTATTGTTTTTATCACATTTCCTCTCTTTTTTTCCCTTCCTTTATAGCCATATCACAAAGGAGTAGTAACTCTTTGAAAATACCAATGAATAACTAAGGTCTGATTGAAGTACAGTGCATTAATTGGCAGTGCACTAGGGTACAAGGAGAAAATCTATTTCCCCTGTTAATATTTTATTTCTTATATATTTTATAGTATCATATCATTCAAAATTTAAAATAATTGTAATATAAATATTTTTTAAAGTTTATAATATATAATTTGAATCATAAAATATATCAAATGAAGATGACTTAATTTTAGCATAGACATGCACTCAATAATGATGCCTTTCCCATTTTACTTAAAAAACTGAGGTTGCAAAGTCCCTTGCATGTTGATGTTGTACGATGCAATTGTTAACTTACACTTTTTTCCCAATTAAAATTCTTAAAATTTTCCCACTTTTTGAAGTTTTTGATGCACATTAGTGACCTTGAAAGCACGTGATTTGTGAAAATGGGTCCGATTAATGTGTGTTTTTAGGGCATACATTAACTATCTATTTTGAAAATTTTTTTAAGAGAAATTGAAAAATCTGTCAAAACAGTTAATTACTTTTTCATTTTTCTATAAAAAATTTCTTCAAATAGATTACACTAATATATATGTCTTAAGAGTACACGTTAGTAAATCCCTATAAAAATAATCTGGAATTTCATGTCATTTACCTACCCATTTTTCTCTAGTGGATTTAGAAAAGAAAAAAGAAAAAAATAAAGTAAAAGAAAAAGACAAATACCATAATTTCTTCGGCCCCAATTTGTTGCCGTAGGGAGTAGGGACATTGCATTGATATCCTGTGGTCTCCGCTCCATATCCTTATTTATATAGGTTTAGGTATTTGTCTTTTCTCTTCCAGAGAATCCTTAACTTAAAGCAACATGCCAACATATTTTCTTCTTTAAACAGCTATGTAATAAAATGGCGTAAAAGCCCAATCCAAAACTACTCGAATGAGCCATTTATTTTATTATACAAGGAGGGCATATCCGTCATTAACTGTGTGTCCTTTTGCCCTTTTTCTACTGCAAAATCTACGTGTACCACTGTGCATTAAAAAAGAAAAAAGAAAAAAAGAGCACATTATAAACTACTAAAAAATTTGAGTCTCGCCGTTTTACTTTAGCCATCATATTTTTAATTCATGCCACGCTAGCATAGGCATGGTTTCTACAAAAGCCACCTTAATTCTAGCTTGGTTGATTTTTGTTGGTAGTTTTCAATTTGGCCATAATATTAATAGCATGCGCCTGACCGACTCTGATTGAGGAGGCTTTGAATTTATATGTGAATGCAGGACTGTGTTTTATGGGCAATACAAGTGTACAGGACCAGGAGCAAGATTTGCAGGGAGGGTATCATGGTCAAGGGAACTTACTGATGAGGAAGCCAAGCCTTTTCTTTCACTTACCTTCATTGATGGTTCCGAATGGATCACATTATAATAAAATTCTATATATTTATATTTATCATTTTTGTAAAACTCATCTTGGCCTTCTTTTATTTATGAGGTCGCAAGAGAATCTAACAAATTATGATATTTATGTATTCAGCAAAAAAAAATTAAAAAAAATAATGATATATATGTTTTAAGCTTCAATTTGCTTTTAGCTAAATATGCAAATTTAAGAACTTCAACCACCATGCACCCTTGAATAGACTAGAATAGAATTTCTATCTTGTATAAAAAAAGATAAAAAAATTCATTAATTAATTGAACACTTGACTTAGAAGTTAGAATTGTACCCCAAAAAAAAAAAAAAAATTTTTTTTTAGGGGTGAGACTCGTGAGAGTATCCATCATCATCATCCGTGGGTCATTAATTAATCGAACACTTGACTTAGAAATTAGAACTGTACCCAAAAAAAAAAAAAAAAAAAAAATTTGTAGGGGTGAGACTCGTGAGAGTATCCATCATCATCATCATCATCAGTGGGTCATTAATTAATCGAACACTTGACTTAGAAATTAGAACTGTACCAAAAAAAAAAAAAAAAAAAAATTTAGGAGTGAGACTCGTGAGAGTATCCATCATCATCATCAGTGGGTACGATGAAATGGGGTCACCACATAAACATGGTCTTCACCTTAAGCCCCTTAGCTTTTAGGATCTTTTCTTTCTCCTTCCAATTGCCTCCCCAAACTTCCAGTCTCCCAAGCGTCGGGGTCAACACATGAATGTGGCCTCGGGCTGGACTAGCAAGACCTTGTAGCCTTTGATGGCCTTTTTGGGCCTAAGCCTTCAAGATCTTTTCCCCTCCAATTGCCGTCCAACTTCCACTCTGAAAAGCGTCATTGAGTGAGTAGGAGATTGTTGGGACTAGGGAGTTACTAAAAGGGGAGTAGAAGATCCTGCTTAAACACATTCAACTATATGCACTCAAATGCATCGATTTCTTCGTCGAATCTCACATCAAGCAAATTATTCACAATTATTAAATATATATAGTAGTAATATATATACTAAAGCATGTTGATTGATAATGACATGGGGTGATATACATATATATATATATATATATATGTATATCACCCCATGTCATTATCAATCAACATGCTTTAGTATATATATTACTACTCTATATATTTGGGGTGATATACACACACACATATATATATATATATATGTATATCACCCCATGTCATTATCAATCAACATGCTTTAGTATATATATTACTACTCTATATATTTGGGGTGATATACACACACATATATATATATATATATATATATATATGTATATCACCCCATGTCATTATCAATCAACATGCTTTAGTATATATATTACTACTATATATATTTGGGGTGATATATATATATATATATATATATATATATGTATATCACCCCATGTCATTATCAATCAACATGCTTTAGTATATATATTACTACTATATATATTTAATAATTGTGAATAATTTGCTTGAATCTCATATATATATATATATATATATATATATATATGTATGTATGTGTGTATATTAAATTAGGATAATTTTAATTTCTATAAATTCCATGATTAGCATTTAAGTATATAATGCATTATCATATGTTGGGTGAATCAAGTGCATAATGCCATTAATTTTTCAAAGATTGACATGCGAATTGGGTGGAATAGGTGTCTAACTGAAATAGGGCATTTCAAGTAGCAATACCCTAATCCTCTTGTAACTAATCAGTTAGTTATATGATTTCTTAAGCATTAGCTAATAGGATTTAGACACTTGTCAATCATCTAGAGACTGCCAATGTCAAACAACTAGAATAAGTAGTTTAATATAAGCTCTTTGTAAATCAATTTGTACATGTGAATGAAAATAAGACTTGAGAGCTTTTAGTTGAGAACTTAGTGTTCTTGTAGAGGTGCCTAACCACCTATCAATTTCTTCTAAGCAACTCTCATTCCATCTAGTTCTTATTCATATTACAACCCATCATATTTCCTTGCATTGGTTTGGTATTAGAGCTTGAGATCCTCAGTATTCAAGTTCCTTTGTAATTTTTCCTTCATTCCAGTACCAAGAACCTATCAAGATTCAATCTTCATTGTTAATTTTGGTCCTAGAAAACCTTTCTTACCAAAACCACAACCTTCTTTTGTGCTAGCAATTAGTTTGCAGTAGTAAGAAGCCATGGTGTTTGAGAAGATAAGGAAGGATAAGGGCTACAAGCATATTGTTTCAGCAACAGAATAAGAATATATTGCAGCTAATTGACCAAGGGGTTGAAGGGTTCAAAAATGGCTTAGAATTTGAAATAGAATTATTGAGGAGACAATTACAAGCATTGACTGAACAATTGAGAAGAGATAGGAAACAACAACACAATCAGCATGATGTTGTTAGAAGTGCAACTTCAAATGGGGAGGATTATGTGCAATTCTTTGTTCATTTTCCTAAGCAAAAACAAGAGTGGCATAACCATAATCCTATGATAGTTCAACCAAAGATGCCAAACCAGAATTGGGAATCAAGATTTAAGATTGAATTCCCTAAATTTGATGGTATGGGCGCAAGCGCCCTAACGAATGGTTTTCTCGTGGGAAGTACACCTCAGCCTATGGTGGACCGAGCGAAGGGTGTAAATGAAGTCGCCACCTAGATTAGGTCTAGGAACCATATATATAGCATCCTTGTGGAATGACTAATCTTTATCAGAGCAAGTGTTCAGAGTTTAGGTATAAGGATGGAAGGTGTTTGGCACCCAACCCTACCCGACTCGTAGGTCGGTCTCCACTCATTGTGTTCCAAATCTTAGTCCCATTAAAAGGGTCCTCTAACATGTTATTCTAGACTCACACACACTCTAACATGCATCTAAATCAATCAACATGGCATATCATCCCATTGCATTACATAGCATAGAATCCTACCATTCATCTAGCATATGTATATCCACTGGCAGCAAGTATATCACAAGGCAGTATATCAAGGAGGCAATAGTATCAAGAATACTCATCATGTTCATCAAGCAAGCATACTCATCATGTCCATCAAGCAAGCATGTTCATTATCCAAATCAAATTCATGTTCATATGATTATGGATGACTTACCTCACTGCATCATAGCACCTATACAACAATGCGTGATAATGTTCTATGCATGTTCATGTTAATATCCAAGCATGTGAAACCATAATCTTTAATCTAAAAAACATGGTAAAACAAGTTATCCTACTGATTTAAAGACCTAAGCATGCAAAACTAAACCACATAGAAACAAAATATGTGAAAGAACGCTATATAAAACAAATAGAACTTGAAGGAGCCTAAATCTGGGATTCTGGGCGCATGCACATGCACAAGGTATGCGTGTGCATCCTATGTGCATGCCTACACATGCATGAAGCATGCGCACACATACATGCCTAGAAACACAAACCTGGAAACTACAAGCACAGACAAACAAAATGGAAATCTAACAACCTATCATGCTTACAATACAAAGACTAAACAACCTAAACTAAAGACAAATACATTAAAGCACTAAAACACAAAAGAAAACAAACAAACAAACAAAAATGAGAGAGACAAAGTTTGAACCTTTACCTTAAACACTAGAATTCTTTAGAGCATTGATTTGACTGTAACCTAATCAAGAAAAAAACTACGAAGGTTAGTAAGCTTAAAACTTGAAAGCCAAGACCAAAATAAGTCCTAACCAAGTAAACTTTAACTTGAGGATGTGGGATTCACTATTTTTTTAGTAAATTCGGCGTGTTTTTGGTAAAAGAGCCTTTGGGGCCTTTTTATAGTGATCGTAAAGGGGTGTACCCAGACAATGTGGGATTCACTCTACACGATTTTATGTCCAGAAACTTTCCTTACAGGTATTTTGAAACCCTACATGCGTGTGCATACTTGGGGCATAAGTGCGCATGCTCCGTGTATGCGTATGCATACTTAAAGGCATGCGTGCGCATGTATAGGGTTTTCCTTACACATTTTCTTTACCAAAATCATCCTTCAAGTTAAAGTTTACAAGATTGGACCTTAAATTAATCCTGGGCCTTTGAGTGATGTTGTCATTGGGGAACGGGGGCTAGGGTCGTAAAGGGTACAAAATGAGGTATTTATAGATGGTAGCTTGGATCATGAGGAGTTTGTGGATTGGCTTAACCAAGTTGAGGAGATATTTGTTTACTATGTTATGCCAGAATCCATGAAAGTTAAATTGGCAACAACTAGTTTGAGAAGTAAGGCAAGATCTTGGTGGGAGCAGTTGAAGATTCAAAGATTGAGGGAAGGAAAAACCAAGATTCAAACTTGGGAGAAGCTGAAATAGAAACCTAGGAAGCAATTTTTTCCTTACAACTACATCCAAACCCACTATAGCAACTTGCATAATTGCTGGACAGATTTAAGTGCACCACACATAGTTTGTACAAGATAGTGCTTCATTACTCATTTTAACCAAAGAAGGGGGAAGTAAGTCCTAGACCAATGGTCAAGATGAAGTAGGCTTTAAAATTGGAAGGTCAACCAAACATGAGGACAAGTTTTTTTTTTTTAAAAAAAAAAAAAAGAAAGAAAGGAAAAAGAAAGGGAGTCCTCACAATGCAAATGCATCTTCATTGGTGTTTCATTTGTGTTAAACTGATTGTGTAGTAGCAAAAGCTGTAACAACAACAAAGTCATGACAGCAGGTAGCTGTATCAACCTAGAACATCATATAAATCTTGTGGCAACCGAGACAACTTGAGGTCAAGTGCTTCTTAAGTGGGAGAGTCTTGATGCAGGGCATTTCAAGTAGCTATATCCTAATTCTCTTGCATTTCAAGTAGCTATATCCTAATTCTCTTGTAACTAATTAGTTAGTTAGTTAGATGATTTCTTAAGCATTAGCCAATAGGATTTAGACTCTTGTCAACCATCTAAAAGCTGCCAATGCCAAACAACTAGTATAAGTAGTAGAATGTTAGCTCTTTGTAAATCAGTTTGTATATGTGAATGAAAATAAGACTTGAGAGTGTTTACTTGAGAACTTTTTAGTGTTTTTGTAGAGTTGCCTAACCACCTATCAATTTCTTCTAAGAAACTCGCATTCCATCTAGTTCTAATTCATATTACACCCCATCATATTTCCCTACATCACTAACACTTTCCCAACTCTGCAACCCAGCCTTTGAATTTGAATCTCTAGTTTGAAGAACAAGCCCTTATCATTTTTTGTTTTCATTTTCTAGATTATAATTAGGAAACAAAGCGATGTAAATTTGTGTTTTATATAATGTAACCAGGAAAAATAAAAAAGCCTTATACTTTTTTTTTCCTTCCACAGAATGTAACCAGGATCAAAGTAATGTAATTTATTTTTTGATTTACCAATGTAATTCATTCAATTATCAATAAAGGTGTATATTCATGAATGGTTTTTTTTTTTCCCTTAATAGAATAAGTGACAGCTCCATATACATACATACACAAGTACACAACACACCCCTAAGAATTTCTAAGACTCTTAGGTTTAGCCTAGTTTAGTATTAAAAGGGGATCTTCACAAAACCAACTTTGTCCTTTTGAGCATCACTCCTTATGCCCTGATCGGTATTCTAGTAAGACATTGTCAAATTGGGAGAACGTGAAAAGCAAGGAACCAAATACCTAGAAAGACAAATCCGTGAACCTCGATTGGGGATGCGTAAAGCTAGATAATTGAGCAAGAGAGAGTTTTTTTTTTTGGTGGTAAATTGAGAGAGAATTGTTTTAAGTTAGGATTTTGTGGATTTTTATTTGTTTCATCCAATTTGATTTGTGTGTGTTTGTTTTCAAAGGAAAAAACAAAACAAAAAAGTAATGGAAAATAGATTAGCATATAAAAGTAATGGAAAATAAACATTGTCAAAATGGAAAATAGACATTGTCAAATTATTTTATAATAATAATAATAATAATAATAATAATTTCTCTTATTGATATGGACAAAATGACGTCATTTTACCCGCCTCAAAACTACTTTTTTTTAGTTGGTGATAGAACGCGATTTCGCCTCATCAATATGTTCCTTGTCAGTACAATGGACGGTGTGGAGATCCTGTTCACAAGAAAAAAAACAATATAGTGAAGACACCAGTGTGGGGTCCACTGGGGAGCCTCTGATGCTTAGGTTAGCTTATTTCTCATGGAATCAGAATTATCTGTATGTAATTGAGCTTGTTTCACTTACTTGTTGCTTCTGGGTTTATATATAGCCTCTTTGTGAGTAAATGCTTTGTGCATTTATCTTCTCAGGCATCATGGTTGAGTTGGAGGGTTAAATGGCTCATTTAATAGCCATTTAACCACCCCTCCCCCCCCATTCAATGTCCTATAACGACTATGTAACGGTTAGTTTGAGGTGGCTGTAACAGTTGTGAGCTGGTGGTTGGAAAGGCTGTACGTCCGTTACACTTGTGCCATTTAAGTGAGGAATTTATATTGGGCATTAATGTGTGCTTATGATCGTCCTTGTTAATGATGATCCTATATTGACGGTCACTTTACGGACGACCATTTTACACTACTCGTTAGTTGCCCCCTTTATTCCTTCGTCGTCCTTTGTTTGGACGAGCATAGGAATATGAAAGGTTTTTGGTGGTTCAATCTCCCCTTCGTGCCCCGAGATTGTTGTCCCATCACATTTAATGCGAGGCGACTTTCTTGTTAGGTGATTGACATGTGCCTTCTCTTCCTTGGTTGCGCGTGTGAAGTTTTCTTGAGCTTCCCGCGTGCCTTGATTTTTGTTTTCCTTTTTAGAAAAACTGCTCATATCCTTCTTCTTCTCTGCTGTTTACTGTATTTGAGGTTTAAAGTTTTCAAAACTCCCTGTACATTCAGTTCGGTAAGACTTCTCTTCTCAAAACTCCATTAATGGTTGGTTTTGCTTTCATTAGGTAGGAAAGTCCCTTTATCTCTTTCTTCTTTGCTAGGCTAGGGGTGTTTCTTGAGCATTCTAGTGGGCAACGCCCCTAAGTAGGTTTATTCTTCCCTCGTAGCTGTGTGGCCTTTAGGCCTATTTTGCTCACCCTCTACCCTTTAATTCACCATTCTTTGATTTCATACCACTTGGAGATGACCACAATAGAAGATAGGGACACCGAAGTTAGGTCTAGTGACCTTGGAACAGGTCTATCTTCAAGTAACGAGTTTGTAGATAAAGATTTTGAGATTGTAGTGTCAAGGCCTTTACCATCTTCAAAACCCTCCTCATCCTTGTCTTCTATTCCTTTTCATGCTCTCTCCGAGTCTTGTTGCTTGGAAAAGAAACATCTGAAATCTATAAGGAAGAGATTTCAGTTCCTTTGTGGGGTTGTCATTAGATTACCCCGTTCCAACGAGAAAGCTTGCGCCTTTGCCCACGGTGAGGTGAGTTTCTATAAGGCTGCTTTTTAGTGTGGTATTCGCTTCTTTGTTGATAGGCCAAGAATGTATTGACCCCTTGTGATATATTAATTGATTAATTAGCCAAGTTTATTAATTAATCAAATTAACATGCAAAGCATGTGGTAGCACAAACAAATCACCAATTAACTAAAGTATGCAGCTAAAAATAAATTGACACGGTGATTTGTTTACGAATGGGGAAAACCTACACAGCAAAAACCTCACCGGGTGATTTTAAGGTCACCACTCCCGAGAATCCACTATTATCAAAACAAGCGGTTACAAGTAAAGGAATCCCAGTACCTTATACCAACCTATAGTTGAACCCTTACCCCAATACCCAATTAGACTTGTTCTGTAGTGACAATATCTCTTTTTCAATGCACGGCTCCTAGTACGTGACTAACCAATAGATGTGTGGATCTCAGTACGCGACTTGCTTACCAACTTGAGAAGGATGTTGGCTGCAAAGTTCTTCTATTCATCACATGATGAAGATCATGAAGTTTCTTGGTCACAAAACCCTATGGTGTACAAACACAGCAGCTTCTTCAAGTGAAAGAAGAACTAGGGTAAACTAGGTTTCTGGTCACACTTTTCTTCACACTTGTGGAATTGTGCTCTTGTACAACTTGCATTATCTTTTACGGTCCTTAAAATAATCCTTATATATGTTTAGGGTTGTGAGAAAAGAAAGCCCAAACATACATTCACGGATTGGATGAAAATCAGCTCTGCAAAACTGAACTTCATAAATCTCGACAAATACCCTATCTATCGAGTAGCTGTTGAGCCTTGGGCTGAAACAGCTCTTTTAAACCTCAATAGATACTAGTTGTCGAGATTTAATGAACAACACTTCTTCACTTGATTCTTGGACAGACTTCCATGGCTTTAACACTTGAACTTGAAATCTTGTTTCTTGAAGCATTAAACACATCCTAGATCTACCCAAGTAAAGTGCCTTTTGTCAAAGGATTAGCCAATTACATAAAATGTTGACATATGTTCCTAACATGAATCACATATGTCCTAATATCTGTCCATCCTTTTATCATGAACCTTCTTTCTGCTTTTAATGTCGCCCCTGGGTAGCTCCTCCCTAATGCTTGGAGGACGATCATAAGTTGCATGTCAATTTGGGTTTCCATCCATGATAGAAACATGATAACTTTGAATGAGTTTTTGCATTTGTATCATTTGAAACCTTCTTCCCACTATGGGTATTTTGAGCTTTTACATTGGAGTAGGGAATCTAGGATCTTCCATGGTTTTCTACATCCTTTTGTGACTGGAAATCACGATACTTTTTTGTTTCTAGATCTGGATAGGAAATCATGACTAATGACCTGTGGGGTGAGGTCTTGTAGTTGCTATGGAAATGGGAAATTTCATCTCTTGGGGCGTTCTTTTACCTTTCTATTAGGCTAATTGTTTTTGTTTCTCTTTTTTTGATTCTCCTTCCTCTGTTTGTTTCGCAGTCTCCGAGCGTCTTGAGTTGGAGGACCATTATCAAGGTCAGGTTTAGGTTGCTCTAGAATTTTCTTTCATGATCGAGGATTTTGACTACCTCGTGGATCCTCGTCACTTATACGACTGCTGCCTTGGCCTTGAACCCTCTGCACACGTGTTAAAGAAGATCCTTTGGAAAGAGAAAAATATGCATGGCTTGTCTTCCCTTCTTCATTTGTTTTGTTTTTTTTGTTTTTTTTTTTTTTTTGTTTTGTTTTGTTTTTAAGAAGCTCATCCTTCTCCCTAATCTTCTGTTGGCAAAAATGGCTACTAGGTATAGCAAGGATAAGTATGCCTTTGTGAAGGGACTGAAAAATGAGCCCTTGTCCCAACTTACCTCTAATTCGAAGAAATGCAAGTTAAGTGAAGGGAAAGGTGAAACAACTGCCCCCTCGTCCATTTTCGGTACTCTGTCTTCTCCAACACGTTCCCTTGAGATGATAACCTTCTCTCCTCCAACTACTCGTTCCAAGGGAAAGTGTAAAGATGGGAAGAGCGTTTGGGAAGACCCTGTTACAGCACTTGGACGAGCCCATAACGTCATTACTAACGATGAGCTTAGGGGCCTTTCTTCTATCCTATCTCATGAACTAGTTAGCCATCACGTTCACAAGTTGGTGTAGGTATTTTGCTCAATTACTTTTATTGCCATTAAGATTTTCACACCTGTTAAAAAGTTTGATTTTGTTTTCGTCTTAAGGTTCTCGGAGAATCCTTGCGTTTGACAACAGATTACTTGAGTAGCGAGGAGAAGTTGGTGGTTGCCAACTCTAAGGTTGACTCTGTTGAAGCTGAGAGTTCGAAATTGAGGAATGACTTGATCAAGGCTATGGATCAAGCTACAAAGGCCAAGGAGAAAGTGAAGGAGCTCAAGGATGCACTGAAGGTGGAGAAGATGCTCGTCATTTAGAAGGATGAGGAAATTCAGGTTGCCCTTCTGAAGACCGACAAGGAGTGTGAGAAAGTGATCACCAAGTTCTTGGAGTCTGATCGCTTTTCTAATCTCCAGTTCATCCAATACTTTAAGGGTTTTGAGCTACTTCGTAGGTGGACAATGAAGCATCATAACCAGGTAGTGGATTTTTCGAACTTTGACTTCGAGGCCATTGATACTGAGGTCCTCGCTGATGAGACCAAAGAAAAGGAAGGAGAAGCTATTACTGTAGCGGTTGTTGAAAGAGATGATGCTACTGAAGGTGGACCAGTGGACGAGGCTCATGTGGACGAGGGTCACATGGACGAGGTTGTCACCGCACCTTGAAATAGACTTAATATCTTTCTATCTTGAAAACTTTGGTTGCCTCCTGTTTTCAGGCTTTTATATCTCGTCTTTAAGAACAGTAGATATTTTGGAATTCCTCTTGTTTTGAGGCTTTTGTCTTGGAAACAATGACTTTTTTAGACTTTAAGCTTTATTCATGCCTTTAGTCTTGATTGCCTATCCTTTTCTTATAGAAAGTTTGTCAGTGCAGTTCCCTTGAGAAATTTTGCTATGATTTAAACTTGAAGTTTTTTTTATCATAACTTTAAACTTCATTGTTTGGGGTTCTTCTTGTCACACATAGTATTTCCTTTAGGAATGTATGATCTAAACTCGTCATTGGAGTTTTTGTCATTAGTGACATACTCTTGTGGTTTTATGGTTTAAACTCGTCTTTAGAGCTTTTACCATTAACGATATTCTTTCATGATTTAAACTTGTCCTAGGAGTTTTTACAATTGATGATGATTTAAACTCGCCATTGGAGTTTTTACCATTGATAGCGTCCCCTTAGGAACTTATGATTTGAACTCGTCATTAGAGTTTTTACTGATGGTAAACTAAGAATTGGTGAACTCCAGACTCGTCCAAAAGAGTTGTCTAGGCCAGGAAGACAAGAGTAGCTATGCTTAACAAAACAGTCGTCCATAGGCTTATACGTTGTCCATGAGGATTGAACCAGGAAGATTCTCGATATGGGAAAACCCCATAAAGATTTATCTTTACGGACCACGTGTTATTATTTCACGACATGAATAAAATCCTAATTCATCGCTATAACCTCCCCCTCAGTGCTCAACTTCCAATGACGGTTATAGGAGAATTATAACTGTTGTAGCGGTTGAGGAAGTTAACATTGAATCCTCCAATCTCCTCAAACATAGGAGGAGTTACAAGACAAATAACCGCTTCAAGAACGCACTATATAAACACCCATTCACATCAAATGAAGGTAAGTTTTTTGAGACAACTCCCATAAAGTTGGAACTCTAGAATTTAAGAGAGAAACTAACTTAAGCATTAGAGGGTTCTTGGCCGGTTGGCCCCAGTCTCCTTTCATCCTTGTTTTTCTTTTCAGGCCATTCAAACAATTGTTAGATCATTGAAGCCCGGAGCATTTAGCCTACCGATTTTCTGTGCATCATCAATTAGTGCCGTTTGTGGGGAAGATTAATTTCGTGTTTTGTAGTTTGTCTTTCTCCGACAAAAAGCTGCATGGTTCGGACAAGATCAAGGGTCACAAGTCCAGGCCACCAGGAGAGTAAGGATGCCTCTAGCAATCCCCACTGTGATCGACAGTTAGCACCTGTCATGCAACCGACTTCCATCCAACATGTATAGTTCATGGCAGTCGCCATGGCAGAATTAACCCATCAGAATCAAGAGTTGACCAGGGAGATTAATCTACGGAAGTAGCACCATGAAAGGTACGAGGAAGGACAAGCCCAGAGTCAAGAAGATAGAGGAAATGCTGAGCCCGAAAGCCGATCAAGGGGTACCGCTTCGCAAAGGGTGCCACACTTGGAGAAGGAGATGGACCAGAGGAGGAAGGTAATGGACGAGATGAGGGAGAACATGAGAAGGGTGAATCCCGTAGAGGATTTAGTTCATCGAACAGACTCCCCTTTCACGGCTTCCACCAACGGTCACCCCTTGCCTCCGAAGTTCAAGATACCTTCCTTGGACTCGTATGATGGAATGCGTGACCTTTTCGATTATATTGCTACTTTCAAGACTACAATGCATCTTCAAGGGGTTCCGGATGAGATTATGTGCAGGGCCTTCCCTACTACCCTCAAAGGACCAGCACGAGTATGGTTTAGCAAGATACCTCCGAATACCGTGAGTTCCTTCAAAGAATTGAGTAAGATGTTTGTCAACAATTTCATCAGAGGGCAAAGGCATAAACGTTCCTCGTCTAGCCTACTAACCATAGAGCAAGGGGAAAATGAAAGCTTACGATCCTTCATTACTCGTTTCAATAGGGAAGCCCTAACAGTGGACGAGATGGACGACAAGTTGTTATTGGCGGCCTTCCATAATGGAGTTAACCCTAATTTATTCATCCATAAGCTCTATGAGCAAGAGCCTCAAACCATGGCTGAACTCGTCCATTCTACCCAAAACTTCATGAATGCAAAAGACGCAATTATAGCTAAGAAAAGGAAGAGAGCTGAGTGTATGGAAGCAGATCTCCTATGCCATCCTAAGCGGGGTCCTCGTCCGAAGAAGGCACAGACGGGAGAGAAGAAAGATCGAGACAACAAGAAGGCAGGCTCTTCAGCACGGAGTCAACAATACACGCCCTTGAATATGCCGCTTGAACAAGTGCTCATGCAAATCAAGGATGATCCTTCCTTAAAGTGGTCGGAAAAAATGAAGGGAGATCCCAATAAGCGCAATAGGAACAAGTATTACCGCTTCCATAGAGACCATGGGCATGATACAGATGAGTGAATTTATTTGAAGCAGCAGATAGAAAATCTCATCAGGCAAGGAAAGTTGAGAAATTTCCTTGGATGAGATCATAAAGATGAGAAGTTGAAGGCAAAGTTAGAAGAGCCGTCACAACCCCCATTTGGAGAAATAAGAGTTATCATAGGAGGGACCTCAGTAAGGCAATCTTCCAAGTCAAGGAACACATACCTAATGGTAGTGCAAAACGTCCAACTCTCAGGACGATCCCCAAAGATGAGGGAAACTGAAGAACAGACCATTACATTCACTGACGAGGATGCTAAAAGGGTTCACCACCCACATGACGATGCAATTGTCATTACTTTGCTTATTGCTGATTATACGACCAAAAGGGTGTTAGTGGACAATGGTAGTTCGACAAACATCTTGTACTACCCTGCTTTCCAGTAAATGAGGCTTGGACGAGACCAACTTCGTCCAGTGAACTCATCCTTGGTAGGATTTGGAGGGATGAAAGTACAACTCATGGGTACTGTTACGTTGCCTGTGGTGGTAGGAGCATATTCGCAACAGATAACCAAAGAAGTAAACTTTCTTGTGGTGGACTGTTCATCATCATACAATGCCATCATTGGAAGACCAACTTTGAATAGTTGGAAGGCAGTAACGTCTACCTACCACCTGTCAGTCAAGTTCCCTACAGAATACGGGGTAGGGCAAGCGCAAGGAAACCAATTAGCAACGAGAGAATGTTATTTAGCCATGTTGGCTATGGACAAACAAGTTCAGACAATGAGCATTGAGGAGAGGAGAGTTGTTGCAGAGCCCACCGAAGTGCTGGAAGACATTCCTTTGGACGAGAATAATCTTGAGAAGTATACAAGGGTTGGAGCAAGTATGGAAGGCAAGATGAAGCAAGACCTTGTCCAGTTCTTAAAGAAGAGCATTGATGTATTTGTATGGAGTCACGAAGACATGCTAGGTATTGACCCTAGTGTAATTACCCATCATCTAAACGTACATCCTTTCTCGAAGCTTGTGCGTCAAAAGAAAAGAGTGTTTGCCCCTAAATGAGACAACGCCATTAATGAAGAAGTTCAAAAGCTAATAACTGCAAAATTTATCCGGGAAGTTTATTACCCGGACTGGTTGGCTAATGTGGTGATGGTCAAGAAGGCTAATGGCAAATGGAGGATGTGAGTGGACTTCACTAATCTGAACAAGGCTTGCCCCAAAGATAGCTACCCGTTGCCGCGTATTGATTAGTTGGTGGACTTGACAGTGGGTCATAAGCTGCTAAGTTTCATGGATGCCTTCTCAGGTTATAACCAGATAAGGATGGACGAGGCGGATCAAGAGAAGACATCCTTCATCACCAGTCAAGGCCTGTTTTGTTACAAGGTGATGCCTTTTGGGTTGAAGAACGCGGGGGCAACTTATCAAAGGTTGGTGAACCATATGTTTTGTCCACAGATTGGGCGCAATGTGGAAGTTTACGTAGATGACATGTTGGTAAAGAGCCTGGACGAGGATAAGCATCTAGACGACTTCCAAGAAACCTTTGACAAGCTTAGACAGTACAACATGAAGCTAAATCCGAGCAAGTGTGCTTTCAGAGTCTCGTCTGGTAAGTTTCTCGGGTTCATGGTTTCTCATAGGGGAATTGAGGCGAACCCCGATAAAATCCAGGTAATACTGAATATGGAGCCACCAAGGAACATCAAGAAAGTCTAGTCCCTCACCGGATGAGTTTCTGCCCTTAACAAGTTCGTCTCTAAAGCTACTGACAGGTGTTTGCCATTTTTTAAAGTTCTTAAGAAGGCATTTGAATGGACGGATGAGTGTCAAAAGGCCTTTCAAGACCTCAAGGCCTACCTTATAGCAGCTCCATTACTAAGCCCGTCCGTACCTGGTGAAGAATTATATTTGTATCTCGTAGTGTCCCCACATGTAGTAAGCTCAGCGTTGATTAGAGAAGAAGGAAAGATATAGAAGCCAGTCTATTATACAAGTCGAGCGTTGAGAGGGGCCGAAGGACGATACCCCATGATGGAAAAGCTAGCCTTTGCTTTGGTTATAGCCTCTAGGAAATTAAGGCATTATTTTCAGGCTCATGTCATCAATGTCTTGACAGATCATCCATTAAAAAAGGCAATGAACAAGTTGGAAGCCGTAGGACAACTAATCCAATGGGCCATAGAATTTAGTGAGTTTGATGTCAGGTACCAACCAAGAAGCGTGATAAAAGCACAAGTATTGGCATATTTTATTACTAAGTTCAGTTCGAGATAAGGAGAGCTAGACGAGGTGGACAAAGCTCAGAAATGGTTCGTCCATGTAGATGGATCGTCTACACTACAAACAGGAGGGATAGGAGTTGTTTTGCAATCCCCAGAAGAAGATAAGTTGAAGTACAAGGTTTGTCTGCAGTATCCAGCAACTAACAATGACGTGGAGTATGAAACCCTTCTTAAAGGGTTAGAATTGGCAAAATCCTTGGGGGCAGAATTATTACTCGTCCTAGGAGACTCTCAGCTGATTATGGGTCAAGTGAACGGAATGTATGAAGCTAAGGAAGAACGTATGAAGAAATATCTTAATAAGGTAAGACGCCTTGTGAAAAGATTTAAGGAAGCTAGTTTCATTCAAATCCCAAGAGAAGAAAACATGGAAGCAGACGCCTTAGCGAAGGAAGCCTCAGCGAGTGAATCAATGGACGAGTTTGATGAAATTCAATATATGCCAAGCATAGATCTTCCAGAGGTTCAATAGATAGAAGGTGAAGAAAATTGGATGATCCCAATAGTAGCTTACCTTAAGGATGGAAGGCTTCCGGAGGGAAAAGACGAGGCCAGAAAGCTAAGAATCAGATCAGCCAAGTACGTCCTCATGGACGAGGTGCTATACAAAAGAGGCTTTTCTCAGCCTTATCTAAGGCGTTTAGCTCCAAATGAGACAAACTATGTGCTGAGGGAAGTTCATGAAGGAGCATGTGGAAATCACTCAGGAGCAAGGGCACTGGTCCATAAAGTCATCTGTGCAGGATATTACTGGCCAACTATTCAGGCAGATGCAAAAGCTTACGTCAAGGTGTGTGACCAATGTCAACGCTTTAGCAATATCCATAGGCAGCCACCAGAGTATCTTACCCTAAAGATGGTCACGTGGCCTTTTGCACAATGGGGATTAGATATCTTGGGTCCTTTTCCGCTTGGAACCAGGCAGATGAAATTTTTAGTAGTAGGGATTGACTACTTCACTAAGTGGGTGGAAGTAGAACCCCTAGCAAAGATCACGCAACAGAATGTCAAGAATTTCGTCTGGAAGAACATTGTATGTAGGTTTGGGGTGCCTAGAGTATTGATATCAGATAATGTACGACAATTTGATAACGCACTTTTCAAGGACTTTTGCGAACACTTTGGAATTCAGAATTATTATTCCTTACCTGCCCACCCGCAAGCAAATGGTCAAGCAGAAGTAGCAAACCAATCCTTATTGAAAATCATCAAGATTTGGCTTGATGGGGCAAAGGGAGTGTGGCTAGATGAGTTACCAGGAGTTTTATGGGCCTATAAGACGACAGTGAAAACCCCTACAGGGGAAACTTCTTACAAGCTAGCCTATGGGAGTGAAGCAATGATACCCGCAGAAGTGCACATGGCCAATCACAGGGTGATGAAGTATGAAAAGGAGGATAACGAAGAGTAACTCCGCCTTAACCTTGATCTAATAGACGAGGTAAGGATGGACACAGAGCAAAGGACAACAAGGTATTAAAACCTTATGGCCAGACAATATGATGCAATGGTAAAACCTAGGCGTTTCAACATAGGGGACCTCGTCCTGAAAAAGGTCTCTTTGGCAACCAGAAACCCAACTCATGGGAAATTGGGACCTAATTGGGAAGGACCCTACAGGGTTATCAATTGCAAAAGACAAGGGTCATATTATTTGGAAGCCTTGGACGGGAGAAATTTGGAATACCTTTGGAATGTTGAGCACCTAAGAAGGTATTACCAGTAAGATATTAGCCTAGACGAGCATCATCCTGGACGAGATCACCCAAGATGTTGTCACTCTGGACGAGCAAAATTTGTGTTGCTTTCTGTTATTTGCATGTGTGTTAGTATTATATGTTATGTTTAAACTCCTTAAAGGTGTAATAGTTTTTAAACTATGTGCTATGAACTATGGATGAAGTCATGCACTTGGGTCATATTTGTTTGTATTTATAATTCCCTAAAAGGCACTAGCTTCTAAGCATGTGCCATACTTGTGGACAATATTTATATTGTGAATATGTAGTTTGGATTTTCAATATATGTGATGTATAAATCTAATCTCCATAATTTCACCCATAAGAAGGCTAAGGCCTAAGACGAGTAAAAATCTCTAGACGCAGGGATGTAACGTCTATAAGCTTTCCTCGGAATAAGGATAAACACAGAAAAACAAGCTCAAAGGCATATTTGTCAATAGACAAAGTAAAGCCTGAAGCATATTATTCCATCCCATGGACGAGGAAATACATGCACAAGAATATTCAGTCCATGGATAGGTAGCCAGCTAAAACAATCCAACCTTTGGACGAGTAAAAAGCTAAATGCCTTACATAAAAATGATCCCTATGGGTGAAAAATAGAACAAGCAGCCAAGTCTGAGGACGAGTAAAGCTGGAAAAACCAGTGCCATTCACAAGACGAGTAATACTTGTAAAACTTAAAGAATGGTAAAGGATGTTAAAACATGAGGAAATTCCCGTCATGGACGAGAATTTTTTAAACAAATGCATAATGTAAAAAATTTTCGTCCATACAATAACATGTTTAATAAATGAAAAAGTAATGAAGGTAAAACATTCATTCATAACGTTTAGAAAAGGGTAGACGACCATCATCCAAAAACCCTTATAAAACTTAAAGTACAATTGTTTGAAAGCTCGTCTTAAGTGATATAGACGAGTGAATGTACTTGAACAATTACAAATGGTCCTAAGCAATGGACCTCATAAAAAAAAAAAAGAAAAAAAAAAGAAAAAAAAAAGAGAAACAAGATAAACTAAGATTAAAATTCTTTTATTGAAGAGGGATCATCTTCAACGTCCTGGTAGGTTGGGTGGTGGCATCATCCTCAATATTAATATCCTTAGAGCTCGTCTGGAGGAGAGAACTTGTAGCAGCACCAAGGTTGAGTTTAATGGAGCTAAAGTCCACTTTAGGGAAGTTTTCCATAGCGTCCATACGAAAGTCTTCGAAGCCAGCTGCGTAGTTGGTGTCCAGCAAATCAGTGTACTATTTAGAGGCTTTGAACTCCACCACCGCGTCTTCTTCCGCCTTGCTGAGAAGGGTACTCAACTCGTCGTTCCTCTTTTGGAAGTGGTTAAGACGAGTATCTTTCTCAATAGCATCAGCTTTCAGCTCCTCAACCAAGTTTTGCAACTCCTTGGCCCCGTCTTTGGCCTTAGCTGCTACCTCAGCACAACGCTTGCAATCATCCCTAATCTCCTGGATCCTCGTCTCAAGCAGGATTCTTGTCTTGTCCATCTTAATGGCCTGCCTGGACGCAGCTATGAACTTTGACATGGCCTACACAAGTGATTAAAAATTTTTGTTAAAAATATATACATATATACATATTACTATGACAAGACGAGGTAAAGGTGATTACCTTGAAAAGATCATGAACACCAGAGTGCTTAAATTCTTTCAGGGACATGTCATAGCATGCTGTCACGTCCTCACCAGTTACTGCCTGCTCAAACCTCTCCTAAGCTAAGTCTTCATTCTCCAAGAGGTTTATGGGAGCTCGTCGAAAGGGCTGTGACGAGGTAGGTATAGTTTTGGAAGGAGGATCTCATGCAGGTTCAGTATCCACATCATGGATTTGGACGGACGGCTGGTAAGAGGTAGGAAAAACAGGAAGCCCAGACTTGACCACCCTAGGCTTAGATGATTTGTGTTTAGTCCTCTTCCCTTTACGATGACTTGGAAGGTTTTCCAAGTCAATAGCTTTTGAAAAATTCTTTCTTTTGTCCCCAACAGCAGGACGAGGCTGAGATTGAGCTTCAGGCCTGGCTGCCTCGTCCACAACTTCCTCTCCTTTGTTTTCCTTCATGGTCGCCATCCCTAAAAGAAAGATATTGATGTGTCAGCTAAGGAAAACAATCAAATAACTTCTAAGTAAAAAAGAAACTCATGTCTGCGAATAGTGAGCTCGTGGGCAATAGCTTCAGCAGAGGGTTTAGGACTAAGACCCCACGTGGCAAGACACTGAAGGGTCACCAAAGAGTGAAAGCTCCTATCAGCATATAGACGAGCTCTATGGACACGATCACGATGGAATTTATTTAGAGATGGTTGTTTAACAGTTGAAACAAAGAAGGGAGAAAAAGGTTTGACGATTATAATTAAATAAATGTAAAAAAAAAAGGAGAAACATACCTTCAAGACGAAGGTTGCCTAACTCTCCAGTATATGGGGCAAATGCATCCCTGCCAACCTCAACAGGGTGCCCAGACTAGAAACCAGAGATGAAGAAAAACTCTGTCTTCCAGTTTCTGTTAGATGTAACCAATGACTTAATCAATCTATAGTCACTGCCCCTGGTTGTAAATTGATAAAAGTCAAGTGACTGATTAATCTCTGAGGGTTTGTAACAGTAGAGGAACTCGTCCACAGTGAGAGGACGGTCCCCTTCAAATACTTCCCTTCACAAAACTTGCATAGAGATGACGAGTCTCCATGCGTTGGGGTTAAATTGAAAAACTCCTAAGCCTAACCTAGTAAGTAATTCTCTAGCAAAAGCATTTAAGGGTAACCTATGCTCCCCTAGAAGGTAAGCCTCATAGATACCTATCCCAAAATGGGGTTGGTAGCACCACTCCTTACGGACGGCTAACCTAGGGTTAAGGTCGTCTGGGATTTCGTACCAACTCCTAAGGGAAGCTAGTCTCTTCTCACCCGTCTTGGAAGGAATACCTACAGCACAGCTATATACAGTCTTTACCTCGTCTACAGGAGTGGATAGAGGAACACTCGTCGAGGTACCAGCCTGAGACCTTGAGGCTGCCCTCGTCCTAAGGTGTTCTTGGAAGACCTCTAAGGGAACCCCAGGAACATTAGACGTGTATTCCTCGGTGGTATTCCCACTACTACTACTGCTACTACTATGGCTACTAGAATCAGTGTAGCTAGAGGAGTCATGATACTTGTCTATAGCCTTATCTACACTATTGCTAGACGTGGAAAGAACAATCTCAGAGATTTTGAAATTCTAAGGAAAACCTAGAGAGGATGAAGAGAGTACCTGGCTCTAGACGGAGGAGAACTAGGACAAGATAACACTACTAGACGAGGCGCTAGACGACAAATGCCAAGTAGGAAAATTTTAGAAATGTGAAGGGTAGGAGAGGAATTCTACTATTTATAGGCAGTAAAATTTGGCATAAAAAATGACATGACCAACCAAAAAATGACACGTGGCATACTCCTCAAAAAAATGAATCAACGTAACTAGTTGCCAATAGAATCATGACACGTGGCACACCTAACGTTGACATAAGGACACAATTCCAAAGAATAAGTGTTAGGCTATGCAGTACTATGGACGACCCTTGGACAAGGGGACAATTGATGGTAAACTAAGAATTGGTGAACTCCAGACTTATCCAAAAGAGTCGTCCAGGCCAGGAAGACAAGAGTAGCTATACTTAACAAAACAGTCGTCCATAGGTTTATAAGTCGTCTATAGGCTTATGGGTCGTCCATGAGGATTGAACCAGGACGATTCTCAATACAGGAAAACCCCATAAAGATTTATCTTTACGAACCACATGTTATTATAACCTCCCCCTCAGTGCTCAACTTCCAATGACGGTTATAGGAGAATTATAACTATTGTTGCGGTTGAGGAAGTTAACATTGAATCCTCCGATCTCCTCAAACATAGAAGGAGTTACAAGACAAATAACCTCTTCAAGAACACATTATATAAACACCCATTCACATCAAATGAAGGTAAGTTTTTTGAGACAACTCCCATAAATTTGGAACTCCAGAATTTAAGAGAGAAACTAACATAAGCATTAGAGGGTTCTTGGTCGGTTAGCCCTGGTCTCCTTTGATCCTTGTTTTTCTTTTCAGGCCATTCAAATAATTGTTAGATCATTGAAGCCCAGAGCATTCAGCGTACTGATTTTCTGTGCATCATCATTTACCATTGATGATATTTATGATTTAAACTTGTCATTAGAGTTTTTACCATTTGTAATTTTCTTCTACAATTTAAACTCGTCAATGGAGTTTTTACTGTTTAGAATTTTCCTTTATGATTTAAACTCGTCAATGGATTTTTTACCATTTAGAATTATCCTTTACAATTTAAACTCATCAATGGAGTTTTTACTGTCAATAGTTCCCTCATGATTTAAACTCGTAGTTTGGAGATTTTACCATGGGTATATTGGTATATCTTTTTTCAGGATCTAACCTCATCTGCAACTTTACCTTTGAGATTATGTTGTTATGGACAACTAAATCAAAGATCAAGTCTTTTGAAAAAGTGATGACTTATGGAGCCTTATTATTTCATTCACCCTTATTTGTGAGGGGATTACAAGGGAAATAACTAGAAATAACTTGACCAAACTTTAATGCTGAAAGGAAAAATGCTGAAGTAAAAGCAAAAGAAATCTCGCTTATCTGATGCATCGTCAGGCGAGGTACTCCTATGAATGGAGCTTATTGATTTAGGTGCTTCCTATTGATAGTACTTCTTGAGGTGCTCCACATTCTAGAGATGAGGTAATGGATTGCCGTCGAGGTCCTACAGGTAGTAGCTTCCTCTTCTTGAGTAACGGATGAACTTATATGGACCTTCCCAAGTAGGGCCTAACTTTCCTTGGGTTGGGTCTCTAATGGCTTGTGAGACTTTTCGCAGTACCATATTATTAGGGTTGAACCTCTTGAGCTTCACCCTCTGATTGTGGTACTTTGTCATCCTCTGTTGATATCAGGTCATTCTTTGGGCTGCCTTATCTTTGACTTCGGACAAACAATCCAAACTTAGCCTTAGCTCGTCACTGTTTGAATTCTCATCATAATGGGCTCACTTAAGGCTGGATAACCCCACTTCGATAGGAATAACTGCCTCCATACCGATGGCCAACTTGAATGGTGTTTCTCTTGTTGGTGTTCTTGCAGTTGTTTGATAAGCCTAAAAAACCCCTGGTAACTCTTCTGGCCCTGCACCTTTTTCCCCCTCAAGTCGTGCTTTGATGAGTTTGAGCAAAGTATGATTTGTTACCTTTGTTTGCCTGTTCGCTTGTGGATGGCCGGGTGACGAGTAGTGGTTTTTTTTATTCCCAACTCTACACAAAATTCTCTGAAATTTCAGCTTTCAAATTGCCGTCTATTGTCAGACGAAGTTCTGTATCTTGCTTTCCATGATTATTTCTAATGGCTCTGCTTCAACCCATTTAGTGAAATAATCAATAGCAACAAGCAAGAACTTAACCTATTTCTTCCTTTGTGGGAGTGGACTAACAGTGTCAATCCCCCAGGTGGAGAATGGCCATGATGAGGAAATGCTCGTCATTAGTTCTCCAGGAATGTGTTGTACATTCCCGAACCGATGACACTTATCACATTTTCTGACGAGCTTAACTACATCTTTTTGCATGGTCGGCCAAAAGCCTGACTTAATTGCCTTTCCAACTAAGATCGGGGTCCTAAGTGATTACCGCATACGCCTTCACAGATCTCTCGCAACACATACATCACTTCTTTAGGATTCAGGCATTTTAGGTAAGACAATGAAAATCTCCTCTTGTAGAGTTCTTTGTTCACGACAGTGAATCTTGCTGCTCTGACCCTAACCTTCTTTGCTTCGGACAGGTCTGATAGGAGTTGGTCGTCTCTGATTTAAGAAAGGATAGGGTCCATCCAGGTGCTTGATTTCTGGATTAGGAAGGCTCGTAATCCTTCTATGCTAGGGATCGTCTGAATTTCCATATATAGCCTAGGCCTCTCTGGGGCGTCTTCAGTTAAGGCCAGTTTAACGACCTCGTCAGCAGTTGAATTGTTCTCTTGTGGGATTTTCTCAAACCTGATGTCATTAAAATCATTAACCAGTTGATTCGCCATCTTCAGGTTAATACTCGTTGGTTCATACTCGTTGGTTATTTGCCCAACAATTAGCTTAAAGTTAATTCTCAGCTTTAAATTCTTGACTCCTAGAGCTTTTGCAATCATCAGGCTATTAAGGATCGCTTTATACTCTGCTTCATTGTTAATCACTGGAAATTGAGTTAAACTCCATATTTAAGGACGTCCTTCTCAAGCGAGGTCACAATCACACTGATGCCTCCAAGTCTCGCGACAGATGAGTAGTCTGCACACATCATCCAGTACTCTTCTTCTACGTCTGGGTCTGGAAGTGTGAATTCAGCGATAAAATCTGCTAATGTCTGGGCTTTAATCGCTGTTCTTGGCCTGTATTCAATATCAAACTGGCTTAGTTCAACCGCCCACTAGACCATGCACCCTATTGCATCTGGTTTACTCATGGCTTTCGGGATTGGCTGGTCCATCATTACCATGATGGTGTGAGCTTGGAAATATGGACGAAGCTTTCTCGAAGCGATGATTAAGGAAAAGGCCATCTTCTCTATTTGTGGGTACTTCGCTTCGGCACCTTGAAATGCTTGACTTCTGTAGTAAACAGGTTGCTGTACCCTGGACTCTTCACGACTTAATGTTGAGCTGACGGTTGTTTGTGATACAGCCAGATATAAGAATAGATCTTCCCCTTCTACAGACAGGCTCAAAAGTGGGGGCTTGGCCAGATACTGCTTGAGGCTCTAGAAGGCTGCTTCACACTTGTCTGTCCACTAGAAGGCCTGCTTAAGAGTTTTAAAGAAGGGGTGGCACTTATCAGTGGCCTTTGAGATGAACCTATTCAATAATGTGATTCGTCTTGTCAGCCTTTGTACCTCCTTAACTGTCCTGGTAGAAGTCATGTCAAGTATGGCTTTGACCTTCTCTGGATTTGCCTCAATTCCTCATTGAGATACCATGAAACCTAGGAATTTTCTTGACGAGACTTCAAAAACACACTTGGCAAGGTTAAGCTTTATTCTATACAATCTCAAAGTATCGAACGTCTCTTGGAGGTCGTCAAGGTGAGTTTTTGCTTCCTTGCTTTTTACGAGCATGTCGTCCACATAGACCTCCATATTTCTACCTATCCGCTTGTTGAACATTCGGTTTACCGGTCTCTGGTATGTGGCACCTGCGTTCTTCAATCCAAACGGCATGACTTTGAAACAATATAGGCCCTAGCTAGTCACAAATGGAGTTTTCTCCTGGTCTTCCTTCTTCATGAGGATTCTGTTATTACCTGAAAAAGCATCCATGAAGGTTAGCAGTTCATGGCCAGCTGTTGAATCAATGAGCTAGTCAATTCTGGGAAGGGGAAAACTGTCTTTGGGGCAAGCATTATTTAAGTCTACGAAGTCCACACACATTCTCCACTTTCCGTTGGATTTTTTTGACCATGACAACATTGGTGAGCCATTCGGGGTAGTAGACCTCTTGAATGAATCCCACAATCAAAAGCTTTTCTACCTCTTCCATAATTGTTTTGTTTCGCTCTGGGGCAAATACTCGTCTCTTCTGTTGGATGGGTTTCTTCATTGGGTCAACATTGAGACAATGCTCTATCACATCTCCATCAATCCCTGGCATATCTTTGTGGCTCCATGCAAAGACATCCAGATTCTTTTTCAAGAACTTCAACAATTAGAAAGTCTACCTCCCCTGTTACTTAGGCTGGGTAAGTCCCTGTTGTAATCGATAGGGAAATGATGCCCTTCGGAAATACGCGGTCCCCACTGAAACTGACAAGAGGAGACCCAAAAGGTCTGAGACGTTTTGGGTCCAACTTCATCTGTTGGAACACCGTCATGTACATTACGTCCGTTGAGCTTCCATTATCTACCAAAACTCTCCTGGTATTGTACCCTTCGATGGTTAGCATGATACCGAAGGGGTCGTCGTGTGGCTGCCTGACTCCCCTTGCATCTCGTTCAGAAAAGACGATGTCTTCGTCTCTTGAGCAATGATGCCTGGATATTGGGTGCTTTATATGAAGACTGTTGACTTATCTTTGAACTACCTTTTTCAAAGACCTATATGACCCCCCTGCTACTGGTCTTCCAGTGATCGTTCTTATTTCTCCTATGACCTTTTTAGGATGGTCCCGCTCATTTTCTTTGTGGTCGTTAGTAGACTTCTCTTCTGTTCGGTGGCAGGTCTGGTAGTCTTTCTTAACAAATTTCTGGAGTTTCCCTTTCTGGATTAACTCCTTTATTTTCTCTTTCAAATCCCGACATTCGTCAGTGTAATGGCCATGATCCTAGTGAAAGCTACAGTACTTCTTTAGATCTCTCCGTTTTGAGGATGAACTCAACGGTTTGGGCCACTTCAAAGCAAGGTCATCCTTTATCTGCATGAGAATTTTGTCCACAGGCATCAGTAAAGGAGTGAAATTCAACTTTTTCTTTGATGGTGCTTCTGGACTGCTTTTGCTAGCCTTAGTGTTTGAGGAATTGTCTTTGCGATCCCTCTTCTTACTCTGTGACTCAACATTCTCTTCCTTCTTCCATTTGCCCATCAATCCCTTTGGAGTTAGTGCGTCTTCTCCATTCATATACTTCTGCACTTTGAACAATAGATCCGTTAGTGAGGTCAGTGGGGTCTTCCCCAGGGAGAAGACGAGGTCAGGATTGTTCAACCCTGCTTGGAAGGTCGTCATTATTACCTAATTGTCTGCCTTGTCAATTTCCAACACTGCTTTGTTGAAGCGTTTCACATATTCCCTCAAGGTTTCCCCTTCTTATTGCTTTATAGTTAGCAGATATGAGGTGGGCCTTTTATGGTGTTGGCCTTTGATGAAATGTCGGACAAAAAGGTCACTCAACTGCTCAAAGTTGGCGATAGACGACGCGGGCAACTTGCTAAACCACACCTTTGTTGCTCCCCTGAAGGTTACTGTAAAAGATCTGCACATCACCTTGTCTGGAGTCTGCTGGAGGTTTAATATTGTCTTGAATGCCCCTATGTGGTCTAGGGGATCCTTAGTGCCATCGTAAACCTTCAACTATGGGAGACAAAATTTGGGAGGAAAAGGGCACTCCAGAACGCTGGCAGTGAAGGGTGAATCTGTCCTCTTGATCATGCCATTGGTTCTAAGGAACTTAGTCAGTAGAGAATTCAACGGCTTATTGATTGATACCCCGTTGTTCCCCACAGACGGTGCCTCGTTAGTATGGTGGACGATGTGGAGACCCTATTCACAAGAAACAAACAATGTAGTAAAGACTCCGGTGTGGGGTCCATCGGGGAGCCTTCGATGCTTAAGTTAGCTTATTTCTCATAGAATTAGAATAATTTGTATGTAATTGATCTTGTTTTACTTACTTGTTGCTTCTGGCTTTATATATAACCTCTCTGTGAGTAAATGCTCTGTGCATTTATCTTCTCAGGCGTCATGGTTGAGCTGGAGGGTTAAATGACTCATTTAATAGCCATTTAACCCCCCACCCCCCTATTCGATGTCTTGTAACGGCTGTGTAATGGTGAGCTTAAGGTGGCTGTAACAGCTGTGAGCTAGTGGCTGGAAAGGCTATACGTTCGTTACACTTGTGCCATTTAAGTGAGGAATTCATATCTGGGCATTAATGTGTGCTTACGATCATCCTTGTTAATGACAATCCTATACGGATGGTCACTTTACGGACAAGCATTTTACACTACTCGTCAGTTGGGGTGACACTTAATGGATAACTATGCATGGTGTTTGGATGTAAGGAAGTATACTCAAACACTATGTAATGTCAGAGGAACGGATAAAAATTATCAAAGGGGGCCAAAACCGCCCCAAACGATAAGGGTTTAATATATAATTTAGTCAATTAACGAATTAAACCTCACCCCCCTTTAAGTGGAGTGACAATGTATTTGGAGTTTAATATAAGATGAGAGTTTAGTTCGTTATTTTTTTAAACTATAGTGTCTAATATGTTATATACCCTTAAAATAAAGGTTTAAATATAATAAAGAATTGATAAATCTAGAGACACAATCATACAAGATTATTATTATAACTACTTGCATGCATAGTTATGACTGGTGTATATAAAAGTTTTAGTGATGTATTCATATAAAATAATAAAAGTAATGTTGCTTTAGTCATAACTTGCCTCCTTAGCACGTTATGAAAAAAATTGTGAAAATATTTATATTTAGTTGCTCCAACTCCAAGTGGCAATCCTCTCTTGACTACAAGTGCTATACTCTCGTTAATTATTAATGTGGTTTCTATAAATTAAAATCTGTTACCAAAATATCAATTAACTTATTTAAGTTACTCTAGATAAAACTCTATTATCTAAGTTTCAAGAAATTTATAAGTATAATTCAATTAAAATTCTATTAACAAAGCTACATATAATATAAAATAAAATTTAATATTTATTTTAATTAATTTGATCATATATCAATAAAATACATAATTTTATTTTAATATAGTAAAATTTACACACTATACGCACTATGTTTGCTCCAAGTGAATATATATATATATATATATGAATTACACATTGAATGGCTTACAAATTAATAATATAGTTTCGATGATATTTATAAAATATTTTCTTTCATTCCCATATAATTAATTTTTTTTTATTTACATGTGCTTTTTTAATTTCTATCACATGGAATATTAGTAGTAATAAAGAAAACTAATCTTTTTTTGAAATATTTACCATAAATACAAATGAATGGATGGGAAATCAAGTTCAAAGCATCTTTAACTCTCACTAAAACACTATCTACAAAACATGACCACTCTATATATCTTGTTAGTTTTCAAATTACTTTATCCACATATAAATTAGATTCTAAAAAAATATTATATAAAAAATTAAAACAAAAAATTGTTGTTGTTGTTGTTGTTGTTGTTTTTTTTTTTTTTTTTTTTTTTTATATTTATTTTTTATTGCTTATCTATCTATCTATCTATCTATCTATATACTATTCACTTACTACAATAAATATGTAAAATTGTGTTCCATTTTAAAATCCCACTAACTCACATTTCTTACCCACTTACCTTTTCAATGTTAAAAAAGAAAAATTACTTATCAGTTATCATGTATATGTTATTCTCAAAACTTCTCACAACCCCAAAAGATTGGCTTAGTGATATCGATGAGATCCTGGGTTCGAAACCTCTTCCCTCATCTTGGGGCCACCCTAATGGGATTATTATATAGACATATACTTGAAGAGAGGTTTGGATACTCTCGTTTGTAAAATTAAAAAAAAAAAAAAAAAAAAAAAAAAAAAAAAAAAAAAAAAAAAACCTTCCCACAATCATTTGCTCTAAAAACTTCAATAACAAAAATTATGATAATTTTTAATGTTAACCACCACAAACTTAGAAAAAGCAGTAGATTATGTCAAACAAACAAAAAAAAAAGAAAAAAAGAAAAAAAAGAAAAGAAAAGCAATAGGATCCAAGAATTTTGGTAGGTGGCAACCTCAAATTTTATGATTATTTTACTGTGTGGTTCTCAAGGCTTCTGATTTTTTTTTTTTTTTTGGTTGATAACTTTTTAAATTTTTTTTTTATTATTTGGTTGGGTTTTCTTCTTCTTTCTGTTTCACAATATTAATGTAATAAAAATTCATCTTTCTTTGGGAAATTTTCAATCTTTTTTAAAGCACACTTTTGCAATTTGCTTATTTGTGCATTTACTTTGTATATCTGTGATTGCTTTATAGGTTGAAAATTATTAATCTTTAGGAAAAAAATAAAATAAAAGAGCATCATGCATGTGCTCAGAGGCTGGTATTATTTATAGGATTTGGTTAACGGATACTTTCATGGTATTTTTTAATGGACTATTTTAAAAAAGTTTTGATTAAGTTTTTATGAGAAATATAAAGAGTTGTAAAAAAAATAGTTAGTTTTTTCTTTTCTATACTACTATTTAAGGGGCTTTTCCTGTTTGGACTGGATTTTTTATTTGTTCCAAAATACCCCTATAGCCTACATTTAGGTTGGGGTAAAACTTGGTAAAAATACTTCTTTAACTCTCACGTAAAACACTATCTATAAAATAGGATCACACTCCCAGTACTCTCACCTTTCCTACAAAATAGAATTACTCTCCCATTAACCCACTTATTCAGAAGCCATTATACGTTTATTGTTTTTTTTTAAAAAAAAAAAAATAGAAAAACAAGTTAAACAATTTTTTTTTAAAAAAAAAGAGAAAAGAAAAGAAAAAGAAAGTATGAAGAGATTTGAATCCTACCATAACTTCACTTTTTAACTTTTCTCTTTCTTTCTTTTTTAAATTGGCCAAAAATATTTTTTTCCTTTATCTATTTCATTTTTTTTTTAAACCCACGTTAATTTTTTTTTTTTTTTAGAAATTCATTTTAAAAATTCAAAACCCCACATTTCATTCCCTTGCCATCCACTTTTTTTTTTTTTTTTTTCCCTAAAACATTACCTGTAAAATAGGATCACTCTTTTTTTGGTTTTCAAATTGAGTATTAAAATTTAAAATAGGACCACATTCCCAGTACACTCACGTTGCTTTTCAAACTCAATTTGCTTCTTCTTTAGTTCTCCAATTCTCTCAATTATGTGTTAATCTTCTTTTCACCATAGTCATCATTTTTTCTATTTACTTTGCTCAAATTTGCTCCTACTCAATGGTATGTGTATGTCAATGTACTTTGATATTTTCTATTTTGGTTTTCTAATTCATGAACAACTTCTTATATTCTACAAAAATAATCAAATATTTGTGTAAAATAGCCCTTATATTTCAACCTCACTTTTAATTTCTTTTACATATTTCTTCAAGCAACGTGCACTAGGGTATCTATCTTTGAGATTTTCATATCTAAACTCCAAGGAATGTGCACTGGGGTGTTGATCTTCAAGATTTTCGTATGATCTGTCCTCCAACTCCAACGGACTGTTTGGACTTTGGACTTGAAGTGTAGTCAATGACAAAAATGTAAGTATCTTTCATGACCTCTATTTAGAATGCCTCATGCGAGTTGGGTTTTATGCATTACGTTTGCTTTTATAAGTTGTCATTCATTATTTGTTTTTCTGTATTTTGTTTATATATGGTTTCCTTACTTTGTTATCATTATTCTTTTTATATCACTATCTTATCTTAAAAAAAAAAAAAAAAACTCTTTCACGTTCTCTTATATTCTTTTTTTTTTTTTTTATAACTACGTTTATTATATTCTCACGTTTCTTAGATAATGTGTTAATTTTCTTCTCCATGTGTTGGTTTACCAATGAGAAAATTAAATTAATGGGGTAAATTTCGGGAATAAAATCATTTTTATAAGGTTCTCAATCTAAAATTCTAGGATAATTGTTGCTTAATTTGTATAAAAAAAAGGATTGTTTTATCTCTAAAAGTGATGGCCTTGTTACTTATCAAAAAATAAAAGTGATGGTCAACTTCAGATACCTCAGACTGAATGCAAGTGGACTAAAAGTCATGCCGCTTGGGATTTTACCAAAACTTTCCCATCTTTGGTACCTGAAAGTTTATTTGTAGCATTGTTTGTGGATCTAGAACTTATCTGGAACTTATTTTTCTTGTTGTGAAACATTAATGCTTTAAAATTTTGAGTTCTATTTTATGAATTTATTTTCCACGTTTTCAAATATGAGATCTCATCATATGCACGTGGTTTTTTTAAATTCACATTTTCATATATGAGTTGTATTTGAACTCAAATTAGTTTTTTAAAACTAAAATTGATATTTGTAGCATTGTTTGTGGATATGGAACTTATTTTGCTTACTGTGAATCATTAATGCTTTAAAATTTTGAGTTCTATTTTGTGAATCATTAATGCATGTGGTTTTCTTATAGTCACATTTTCATATATGAGTTCTATTTGAACTCAAATTAATTTTTTAAAACTCAAAATGACATATATATATATATATATATATTTTTTTTTTAAAAAAAAAAATTTAGTTGAATGCTGACTTAAGAGTTTAGAAAAAAAAAAAAAAATTTTTTTTAACTCCCATGTAAAATACTACCTACAAAATAGGACCATACTTTGTTATCATTATCCTTTCCATATCATTATCTTTTCTTTTCATTTCTTTTATTTGGTTAGTTTGATGAGTGTTTAATATTTTCTCTAATTAATAAGTATTTTTTAAAGAGTGGGAATGATATATTGATTTGTCTATTTGTTTTTTGTGGTTATCAGGTTTGACTCATTATTTTAGTGTATGTGTTCTAAGTGGTGCTCTCTCTTACATTTAAGTCTTAATCTCTATTTTTTTTTGTATTTTTTTTAGGGTGACATATCAACAATTTTGTTAGATTGCATAGCAGGAACATTGGATAAATTCGGGTTAAGTAGTTGTTAAAGACAATTTTTTGTAAATATCCTACCTATATATGCCTATATTTATTAATTTGTGTAATGTTGATAGCCCTTTTAAAAAAAAAAAAAAAAAAAAGCTTTTTTAAGCATGTTAAAATTTAGTTATGGATGTGTACTAAGTGCTTATTGTTTAGGATTAAAAATAATTACATAACTACCATTTAAAAAATGTGCAATATTTCTTAAAAATAAATTTGGATCTAATATTGTATTTTCAATATTTCAATGTGCTTCAAATTTATAGTATCTTTAAGACATAATGATTATGAGAAGATTGAATTTGAATTCAAATGAGTCTGTGTATGTGACTAAATTAATTTGGATTCAAATATAACTATATCGATTTTTTTTTCCTTTTTTTAAAGAATATCCAAATGTGATTTAATTGAACTTTTAAAAAATAAGGAAAGATGGGATGTGGAAAGTAAAAGTGAAATACCGAACTGGTGAAGGTCATTTTTTTTTTTCCCCTAAATACTCTTATAATATTAAACAAAAAATTCACTATTGGCGTAGAATGGTGCTTATATCCTAAGTTTTGATTTCATTAATTTTGTTAAAGATTTTTTTTTAAAATTTAGAATTATATCTTAAGTTTTGATTTCATTAATTTTGTTAAAAAGTTAGAACTACTCTCTAAATTAAAAGAGACTAGTCTTTGAGCACGCGCTCACGTGTGTGCTCAGAGGCTTTTCTTTTTTTTGGGTAAATTTTAATAATTTGCATCCATTATAATTTTAGATTACTACATTTTCCAATCACAAAAAAAAACCTAAGGGTGTGATGAAAAATTATTTCATCTGCTAACGTATAATACTCATCACACCCCTATATTTTTTTGTGATTAGAAAATGTTGTAATCTCAAATTATAATGGATGTAAATTATTAAAATTTATCCAAAAAATAGAAGAGCCTCTGAGCACGCACGTGCTCAAAGGCTAGTTTTTCATAAAAAAATTTAAAAATATTTTATAAATAACCGTTTGTACAAATTTAAAATTGGTTGAAATTCTTATAATTCTGCACATCTTCATTCGTCAGTGAGCCCTCCCTCAGGAAAACTGAAACTCACCAACACGACATTCCGGCGCGCACACACACACCCCAACATAAATAGTCCCAATAAAGATAAAAGAATACATTGGATGATGGGGAAACATGAATGGTGCCTCGTTTCAATTATTTACAATTATTTTTTTGGAATGAACGGCTCAATTATTTACATTTTTTCCCACGTCCATTGTCTTACATTTTGTTTTTTCCGGCTTCCGAATTGCTGGGGCCCCATGGCTGAAAATCAGTGATTTAGGCTCTGTTTGGTTCATGTAAAATATTTTCCAGAAAATAAATATTTTCCGGAAATGCTATTTTTGGAAAAGGAAAATATTTTCAAGTGTTTGGTTGCATTTCAAAAAATGTTTTGAAAAATATTTTCTGGTGTTTGGTTGTGTTCTTGAAAATACCATAGAAAACACATTTTCTACTTGTTGCTCACATTTTCTTAGCTGCCAAACAAATATATAATATCATTCCTCAATACAGAAACACAAACAAAACTCAGAAAAAAAATTCATCAAATTCGGTCAAATTGAGAGAAGAAGGAAGAGAGAGAGGCGATCGGGTTTGACGAGAGGCGAGATCGTGCGGCGGAGGCGAAGGCGAGATCGCGCGGCGCGGTGCTACGATCGCGATCGGTGCGAAGGCGAGATCGCGATCAGCGCGGTGCTGCGATCGACGGCACGATCTTGCTGTTGCGTCTGGGGTTGGGGCGCGATTTCGCCGCTGCGTCTGGGGTTGGGCCGGTGCTCACTCTCCCTACTCTCTCTTCTTTCTCTCTCTCTCTCTGATGTTCCGTTGCATCTGTGAGTCGTTCTTCCTCTCTCTCTTTCTCCCTTTGCGCGTCTGTGAGCTCCTCTCTTTGCGCGTCTCAGTTCCGGAAGTGATTTGAAGGTAAAATAAAAACGGAAATGCTTTTACAGGGTCAGAGGGCATATTTTACGGTCAACGGAAGTTATTTTCTGTTTGACCCAATTTTCCAGACCAACCAAATAGCCTATTTTATGGAAAAGCATTTCTGAAATTAGTTTGAAGTCAAAACAAACACAGCCTTAAATTCAAGTCTTAGCGTCACGTCACGTATAAGACGTATATGATATATCTATTCAATTAGCATTGGTATTGAATTCGTAAAATGCTGGGACCACTGAAATTGGTAAAATTTTGTGCCACAACTTGCCATGTGGCGAGTTGTGACTGGTGAAGGAGTGTCCCTACATGGCTTACAGACACTCCTTTGCCGGTCATAACTCGCCACGTGGCGAGTTGTGGTACAAAGTTGTGGCATTTTTGGTAGTCCTAGTACAACTTATTGAATTCAACCTATCAGGGTCCCTGCGGATTTAGGTATGATGCATCTTAATTCAGTTCAATACAGTTTCTTTGTCTAGTTTCTCCCAAAAAAAAAAAAAAAATCATTAGAATTTCAATATATGAATTCTGCACTAAAATTATTATTATTATTATTAATATATATATCTATCTATTCAATTAGCATTGGTATTGAATTTGGAAAATGCTGGGACCACCGAAAATGGCACAATCTTGTGCCACAACTCGCCATGTGGCAATTTGTGACTGGTGAAGGAGTGTTCTCACATGGCCCACAGATACTCCTTCACTAGTAACAACTCACCACGTAGTAAGTTGTGGCACAAAGTTGTGCCATTTTTGGTGGTTGTAATCTCTCAATTTTGCACCCATGATTTAATTAAGGAGACTGACTTGAATGACCAATCCACGTACCCTAAAAATCATAATTGCATTACATGCATCAATTTGTTCTTGCATTACATGCATCATTTTGTCTTTGCATTACATGCATTAATTCATTCATTGCATATCATAAAAATGATCTTGAGATTCTAACGGTCGCAGCGGTGTTTCCGGTTATCAAATCAACTATCGGATCGAAGATATCGCATGATCAAGTTTGCACGGTCAACATGCATTGTGTCCAGGTAGAGTCGACCACACATGATCAATTTAAATTAATTTTGATTGGTTAAATGATTAAAATTAATTAAATAATTTTGTGATTGGTTGATAACTAGTGTTAAAAATAGGGATGCATGCATGAGAATAAAATAGATGATTGGATAATAATAAAATTGTGGATAATCTGAACTTTATCAAGATTTATTTTAAGGTATTTATCTACAAGATAAATGTTCTTAAATATCCTGAATTATACAAAAAAGAGATGAAAAATCATAGGCGGAGGATGAAAACGAGTCTAGGTAAAAGGACCGGACAAAAAACCCTAGAAAAGGAGTCCAAACGGCACCCGAACATGAAAGTGCATTCAGAGCCTTAGGGCCAATTCGGCACTTTTGGAGTGCCGAACGGCACTCTAAAAGGGTTGAATTTCCATGATGTGGGATTTGGCCCAACGGCCTTCGGGTGACGATTATGCATACCCTTTTCGATCTTTTCGCAAAAGGATGCATCCGAATTCAAACCCTAATCATCTGTACCTATTTTTTTTAATCTTCTGGCCTCTATAAATAGAGATTGAACCTCATAATTTAACACCTTTTTTTTTACGCTCTGAGAGGCATACATTCTTAACTCTCAAACCACCCATATTTTTTGATCCCCTATCCGAGTGTTGCTGCTTAAATTAGGGTTTCTAGGTTTCAAAGAAAATTGAACAAATTTCTCTGAACCCTAAAACAACCTCTTAAGAACAAAGTGTGCTCATGCAAGAGGTTGTTTCCTTCACCCTTTTTCTTGTGATGTGATGATGCATGTTATATCTCTTTCTTTTTCAGATATCCATAACATGAATTGTAAATTGTTGTTTTGTTAAAGCATGATTGTTTTTTATGTGATTGTTACAATCTTTTTCTTCAATGTCAATAAATTTGCATGAGAACAATTATTTTTCTTAAAACAAAACAGATTTGCATCTTTATAAGATGTAGATCTAAATTTTTCTCAATACTGAAACAGATCTACATCTTTATAAGATGTAGATTTGAATTTTTCTCAATATAAAAATAGATTTGCATCTTTATAAGATGAAGATCTGAATTTTTCTCAATATAAGAAAAAGATCTGCATCTTTATAAGATGTAGATCTGATTTTTTTCTCAATATAAAAATAGATCTACATCTTCCTTAGATGTAGATCTGAGTTTTCTCAAATAAAAAGAGATTTGCATCTTTATGAGATGCAGATCTAAATTTTTCTCAAATCAAAACTGATTTGCATCTTTCTTAAGATGCAAATATGATTTTCTTAATACATGCAAATTGTTGAAATAAAAAAAAAAGATTATGTATTACTATATTTGTGTTTATTTTAATTCATGATTGCAAAAATTTAGATTATGAGTGGAATTCACTTCTTAGAAAATCTTTTTTTTAAACATATAGCAAAACAGATCTGAATTTTTGTCATCAAAAAATCATTCTTTTAAATATAAAAAAATAGATCTGAATTTTTATCATTAAAAACCATTTTTTTTTACATCCCACAAAACAGATCTATATTTTGACAAACTAAAATCAATTTTTTTTTAACAATAAAAACAGATCTGATTTTTTTTTTTAAACAAAAGAAGAGACTTCATTCATAAATAGATTTGTGTGATTTAAGTGTTTTCTCACATGTTCAACATATCATTCATGACATGCATAAGAAAGTACATTGGTCACAAGAGTCTAGAAGACCAGACTTTGTCTGGGCGGAATGGGTGCCTAACACCTTCCCATTCTGTAACCTAGCATTTGGATTTAGGTTTTTGGTTTAGTAGATCTAGCCTTGTCTTCATTTATTTTGGGTAGAATGTAACGAGGACAATAGGCCTAATTATTTGGTAGATTGTAACTAGGACCCAAAGCTATGTAATTTTCAAGTTTTTCAAGATATGTAATTTTTATTCAATCAATGAATGGAACTATTCAGTCATGTATTTTGTAATTAGTATTTTTTATTTTTATTTTTTTTGTATAAAGAAAAATAAGTGGCGACTCCATACCACTTACCCAAAAAGAGAGGTTCCTTAAAAGGTACTCGAATCTCATTTTTGAGGGACGCTTTTCATTGAGGTCTCTCAGAGTGGCGACTCTGCTGGGGATGTCGAGGGCTAAGCTTTATATTAGACTTAAGTGACCACATATGTACCTTTTTTTTTGCATGGCCTTGCATAATATAGTTGTTGTTTGTTTATTTATGTTTGATGGGATGTTGCATAATATTGTGGTGTATCATATTTTGTTGTTTGTTTTGGTTGTTAAAATCTTTCCTTAACTGTCATAGTGTGTGCCATCCAAACAACAATGTATGCACCCCTTTCAACAATTTGTGGTAGTAGTACCCATGGATCACCAATCTTCATTAGATTTGGGTACCCCGTGGTGAACTCACCAACTTATAGCCCAAAGTCACTAGATCATTTCCTGTTGACTGTAAAGGACAAACCATGCTGTTTGGACCAACGCAATGTTCATTACATTACAAGTTGGGAGGTGTAACGTCCTAGCTATGGGAAATAATGAAACAACAAACCTACCCTACAACATAATGACTTAGAACCTACCCTTAGGTCGGTCCCGATTAAAATTGCATTGCATGTTGTGTGTGTTTGTTTTGATTGACTGATGGATGTGGATGGGGTCTTGGCTTTGATTAACCCGAACAAGCCTGTCATTAGGGGAGAATCTAGTCAAGATCTAAAGGAAGGCTACAAAGAGAACCAAAGCCCGATACTCAAGCCAGTAGCTCTAGCTCCAAGCCTGTCACTGCCATCACAATACTGAAGCCTTCAAGCTTAGAAGAGACTCCACTGCTACAACATCACAACCATATCTTTGACCTCTAAGACAGTTCAAGTCATAAGAAGTCTGAAGCTCCTAGTAACATGGCAAAAGAGGGAGAACACCCAAACACAGAGGAACCCATGAACACCTAAAAGTTACTCAACACTATGGTAGCTAGTCAAATTCAATTGAGGGAAGACATGAACCGTATGATGCAACAATTTCATAATTCGAAGAGTAAATCAAGAGGGGGACAAGATTGATCATGATCCACCAACCTTAGAAATGAGAAGAAGATCAGTGAGAGGATGAATAAAATGGAAGAGATGATTAGAAGAGCCTACAAGATGGAGGAACTTATGGATTATGATTCTCTTTCCCTATTCCCCAATGCAAGGTTGCCACCCAAGTTCAAGATGCCAAATCTAGACAAGTTTGATGGGATCGACTGCCCAAAGTCCCATCTGAAGATGTATATAAGGGCTATGCAGCCCCTAGGCATAACCGAAGAGGTACTTGCCTAGATGTTCCAAAACACACTAACTGGAGCCACTCTTAGGTGGTTCCTCAACCTGGATGATACAAGAGCAAGAAGTTGGGAGGACATCTGTCGAGAGTTTCACAAGAAATACAAGTACAATATGGAAGTGGACATCACAAGAAGAGACCTTGAGACTACCAAGAAAGAGCCGAAATAATCCTTTTCTGCTTTCATTACCAAGTGGAGAGCCAAGGCTGCACAGATGATGAGTAGGCCAAATAAAGAAGAACATTTAGCCATGGTTGTAAAGAACTTATTGCCTGTATACCATAAATATTTGTTTGCACAGTATTTTCCCAATTTTAAAGCTTTAATTGCTACCAGAACTCAAATTGAGGATGTTATAAACAATCTCACTATAAAGACTGATGACCTTCCAAGATTTAGAAAGAATGTAGGGTCTAATTCTAAGGCTGCAGAAATTTCCAATATTCATAAAAATGATCCTTATCAATTGATTGCACCCATTGCACCTGTGCAAGTACCCTAAGGGCCTAGACCCAAGAGAGAATTTCATGAGTTGTACATGCCCATTAGTCAAGTGTTTGACAAGCTAAAAGCAAAAGGGTTTCTGAAGCCCTTAGACCCAAGACCAATTCCAAACCCCTTGCCCTCAAAGTTTGATGTGAATAAAAGATGTGCTTACCATCAAATCCCTGGTTATGACACTGATTGTTGTTTGTTAGGATTATGAGTATTAGTTAATTCATTGAATTGTTTGGCCACTGTGCTATTGTTGTATTAGAGTGAATTGATGAGTGGCCTACTGTGTAAACAGTCAACACACGGGTTAGGAGGGTCAGTTAGTAGAGTTAGAATGGAAGGGTTAGTTAGAGAGTTGGTTACAGATTGTATAAAAGGGTGTAATTGGAAACACAAGGTATCAATCAGAACTTTAATAACAATTTGTCCTATTCACCTTTCTTGAATCTTCCTCTCTTCTCTTTCTCTAACTTCTAGAGGCCTAGCTGTCCTATAATTCAGCTACAACACCACACGTTCACACACAAAAGTCTAGCATTCACTACACGTTCACACACAGACTCTAGCATTTGGTATCAGAGTTGGGCATTCCTTGGCCATGGCTAAGACGCGCGCCACTGCTGCAACCAATGAAGATTTGGCTTTTCTTCGACACACATCAGATCATAACGCCAAGGATATTCAAGAGATGCGAACCATTCAGGAAATCCATACTCGCACCTTGAATGAGATGAACCAGCAATTAGCTTCGCTGCTACAGAGATTAGGGGCTTCTGATCGAAGAGGAGTTCCAAACAGTGGGCTGAATTGTGGTTCGGGTTCTTCAGCGATCACTTTGTCTCGTCTAGTGAGGCTGGAATTTCTGAGATTTTTTGGTGAGGATCCAGCGAGTTGGGTTTACAAAGCTAATCAATACTTCATGTACTTTAATACTCCGGTGGAGGAGAAATTGATGTTGGCTTCGTTTCACATGGATGGGGAGGCGTTGATTTGGTTCCAAGACAGTGAGGAAATAGGGGTTTTTTCTGATTGTGAATCTTTGGTACAAGCTTTACATGTAAGGTTTGGCTCCAATTCATACGATGACCCTATGGAGACACTTACAAGATTAAGACAAACATCTTCAGTAGCCATGTATGAAGCTCAGTTTGAAGTCTTATCCAATAGGATTAAAGGGTTGTCTTCATCCCATAAATTGAGCTGCTTTCTTAGTGGATTGAAGGATGAGATCAGACTTCTTGTGAGAATGCTTAATCCTCAATCTCTAAATGAAGCTTTTGGGTTGTCCAAGATCCAAGAAGAATATCATCTGAGTTGCAAGAAGAATTCCAGATTGCAGTTGGAGCAAGGTAAGCTTTCAATCTTGGGTCTACCTAAAGTCCCTCCCTTATTAGATCCTAAGTCTAGGTTACCTATTAAGAGAATATCCCCTGCCCAAATGGAGGAAAGGAAGAAGCAAGGGCTGTGTTATAATTGTGATGAGAAGTGGATCCCTGGTCATAGGTGTAAAAGTGCTAAGCTGTTCCTTCTTGATTTTATTGATGAAGTGCATGAACCAAATTCAGGTGTGCAAATTACTGAGTTAGAGGAGATTACTAGAAATTCTGAGTTTGGTATGCAGCATCAAGAAGATGTTGAGATCACCCTTTATGCTCTAAGTGGTACTCCCACCACAGGCACTATGAGGGTGATGGGTAGGATTAAACAAAAGTTTTTTGTGATCCTTATAGATTCGAGCAGCACACACAATTTCATTGATGCAACTTTAATTTCACACTTACATATTCCAGTGGATACCTCACAAATTTTGGAGGTTAAGGTAGCTAATGGAGAGGTGATAAGAACTCAGGGAGTGTGTAGAGAAGTTCCAGTGTGGTTATAGAGGCATGATTTCTTGGTGCAATTGCATGTGTTGCAGATGGGAGGATGTGATTTGGTATTGGGTACACATTGGCTAGTTACATTAGGGGTTATTCAATGGGACTTTAAGTTGTTGACCATGAGTTTTACTTATGCTTAAAGGCAGGTTCTCTTACAGGGTTTGAGGAGTACAGAATCACAGCTGCAAGAAGGCACTCAGTTCTTGAAGGACACAGTAAGGAAAGGGTTGGTTTTACACATCTCAGTTCAATCAGAATTGACTTCTACAGAATGTTTAACTCAGTTGCCTAAGCAAGTTTTTGATCTGCTAGTTGAATTTGAGTCTATTTTTGCTACCCCTGTGGATCTGCCTCCCTTAAGAGGTCATGAGCATCAAATTACCTTGAAGGAAGGAGCTCAGGCAATCAGTCAGAGACCTTACAGGTATCCATACTATCAAAAAAATGAAATTGAAAAGATTGTGAAAGAGTTATTATCTGTTGGTTTCATTAGAGATAGTTGTAGTCCTTTTGCTTCTCCTGTTCTTTTGGTGAGGAAAGCTGATGGTTCATGGAGGATGTGTATAGATTATAGGGCTTTAAATCAAGAAACCATTAAGGATAAATATCCTATTCTTGTAATTGATGAATTGTTGGATGAGTTGTTTGGAGCTTGTGTATTTTCCAAATTGGACTTGAGGTCTAAATATCACCAGATTAGGATGAAGGAGCAAGATATTCCTAAAACTGCATTTCGTACACATGAAGGTCATTATGAGTTTTTAGTGATGCCTTTTGGCTCAACCAATGCTCCTTCCACCTTCCAATCTTTGATGAATTCTGTTTTTAGGCCATTCTTGAGGAAATTTGTTCTTGTTTTCTTTGATGACATCCTTGTGTATAGTAAAACCTTAGAGGATCATGTCAGTCATCTTAGATTGGTATTGGAGGCTTTAGCTAAACACCAACTGTATGCCAAGAAGTCTAAGTGTGTGTTTGCTTGTAAGGAGGTGGAGTACTTGGGGCATCTTATTTCAGGGGAAGGAGTGAAGACAGACCCTAGGAAGACTGCTGCCATGCAGCAGTGGCCTATCCCTAAGGATGTTAAAGCATTGAGAGGATTCTTGGGTCTCACAGGGTATTATAGGAAGTTTGTAAAATGGTATGGTCAAATGGCAGCTCCTTTGATTGCTTTGCTTAAAAAAGATTCTTTTTCTTGGACTCCAGTAGCTTCTCAAGCATTTCAGCTACTCAAGGATGCTATGTCCAATCCACCTGTGTTGGCTTTACCAGATTTTACCAAACCTTTCACTGTGGAGTGTGATGCTTCAGGTTTGGGGTTAGGGGCTGTTTTAATGCAATCTCAAAGACCTATTGCATTCCATAGTCAAGCATTGAAGTAAGAATCTTGCTCTCTTTACTTATGAAAAGGAGTTGTTGGCTTTGGTGGTTGCTGTGAAAAAGTGGAGACCTTATTTACTTGGGAGGCCATTTGTGATAAAAACTGATCATCAAAGTTTGAAATACTTGCTTGAACAGAGAGTGGGAACTCCTGCACAACATAAATGGATTACTAAACTACTTGGTTATGTGTTTATTGTGGAGTACAAGCATGGTAAGGAGAATGTAGTGGCTGATGCTCTATCTAGAAAGGATGAAAATCTACCTGGAGTTTCCATAGAACCTTCTGCTTCTGTTGTGGGTACGTTATGCATGATTTCTTTTCCTACTCCAACTTGGCTTGCTGATCTTAAGTATAGTTATGCATCTGATCCTACTGTCTAAAATATTGTTCAAGCTATTCAGTCTGGTCAGGTTGCTCCAAAGGGTTTTACCCTTTGTAATGACTTGCTGTTTTTTAAAGGCAGGTTGTATTTGGGTCAATTCAATGGTGATCTAAAGACCAAGGTGTTGTAGCAAGTGCATGATGGGCCTTTGGGGGGTCATTCAGGCTATTTGAAGACTTATCACAGGCTTAAGAAGGATTTCTATTGGGCTGGTATAAGCAGGGACTTAAAGCAATACATTAAGGGTGTGATATGTGCTAGAAACTTAAGAATGAGACTTGTTATCCTGCTGGGTTGCTACAGCCTTTATCCATTCCAGAAAGGCCTTGGATAGATGTAAGTACGGATTTTGTGGAAGGGCTGCCTAAGTCACAAATGAAGACTGTGGTGTTTGTGGTAGTAGACAGGTTAACCAAGTATGCTTATTTTATCCCTCTTTCTCACCCTTACACTGCTGCCAAGGTAGCCGACCTTTATATGCATTATGTTTTCAAATTGCATGGCATGCCTTCATTCATTGTTAGTGATAGGGATCCTGTTTTTACATCTAAATTTTGGTCAGAATTGTTGAGATTGCAAGGGGTTACATTAGCTATGTCTTCTGCCTACCATCCCCAATCTGATGGCCAAACTGAGGTTGTAAACAAAAGTTTAGAACACTACTTAAGGGCTTTTGCAGCTGACAAGCCTCAATCTTGGGTGGAGTGGCTTCGATTGGCTGAGTTTTGGTTTAACACCAATTTCCATACATCCATTAAACTAACTCCATTTGAGGCTCTATATGGTTATCCTTCACCCAGAGTTATGGATTATGTGCCTGGCACCACTCAGGTAAGGGCTGTGGACTTGTTGTTGAAGCATAGGCAGTAACTCTTATCCTTGCTCAAACACAACCTCATTGCTGCTCAAGAAAGGATGAAATGGTATGCTGATAAGAAAAGGGTGGACTGGTCATTTAATGTGGGAGATTGGGTTTACTTCAGATTGCAACCTTACAAACAAGCCTCAGTGCATCATCAGAAGCTGGGAAAGTTAGCTCCTCGGTTCTATGGCCCATTTCAGATTTTGCAGAAGATTGGGCAGGTTTCTTACAAGTTAGATTTGTCAGCTGGTTCCTTTATTCACCCTGTTTTCCATGTGTCCAATCTCAAAGCCAAAGTGGGCCAACATGTGCAGCCTAGATCTACACTACCAACTGTGTTTGCTGATTTGGTTCTTTCCCCTGAACCTGTGTCTATTTTGGCTGACAGATCACATCAGTTAAGGAACAAAGTCATTACTCAAGTATTGGTTTAGTGGCATGGTGAGAGCAAGAAGGATGCCACTTGGGAGAATTTATTTGATCTCTAGCAGAAATTTCCACACCATGTGGGCAAGGTGCTCTAAGGGAGGGGAAATTGTTAGGATTGTGAGTATTAGTTAATTCATTGAATTGTTTGGCCACTGTGCTATTGTTGTATTAGAGTGAATTGGTGAGTGGCCCACTGTGTAAACAATCAACACACGGGTTAGGAGGGTCAGTTAGTAGAGTTAGAATGAAGGGTTAGTTAGAGAGTTGGTTACAGATTGTATAAAAGGGTGTAATTGGAAACACAAGGTATCAATCAGAACTTTAATAACAATTTGTCCTATTCACCTTTCTTGAATCTTCCTCTCTTCTCTCTCTCTAACTTCTGGAGGCCTAGCTGTCCTACAATTCAGCTACAACACCACATGTTCACACACAAAAGTCTAGCATTCACTACACGTTCACACACAGTCTCTAGCATTGTTTCACCCTTTGTCATGCAATTCAAGACCTAATAGACAATAAAGTGACCGTGCCACCTACAAGGCCCATCACTAAAAATCCCTTGCCCAATCACAATTTTAGGAAAGGATCAAGGGTTAGTTGCTTGATGATCGAAGAAGAGAATAAGGAAGACCCGTCCGATTTGATCTATGACCTACCCGAGTATTTCATGATGACATGGGAAGAATTAATGGATAGAACCTCTACTACCACCACAAGATCTGACATATGGAATGAAGTACTAGGACAGGAAAATAACCAAACATCCACAAATAAGGGGAGATATTTCAAACCCCAAGAGAATAGCCAAACATCCACAAATGAGGGGAGACACTTCAAACCCCAAGAGAATAACCAAACACTTGTAAATGAAGGGAGAAACTTCAAACCCCGAGACACTGATCCCCATGATTCAACCAAAATTGCCCACATCACAAGGGGGGAGACACTTCAAACCCCCACATTTAGGGACCGACAACTCGGTGGAAGCTTTGAACAGATCCACTCAACAAACACCCGCCGAAGAAGATGAAGTCCTTAAGCAACTACAGAAGACACAAGCCAATATCCTTATGGGGTTTACTTATGGCTTCATACAAACACTGACAAAACCTAGTAGACTTGCTTAACCAAATTCAAGTCCCAACAACCATAACCTCCCAAGATTTGAATGCTATGATTGGGTCCATAAATAGGGAGCTCACTATTTCCTATTCCGACAAGGATCTGACCAAGAAGGGGAAGCACAACAATGATCCATTGCATATCACTGTAGATTCCATTGGGAAGAGAATATTGATGGTTTTGGTGGATGATGGAGGTGCCTTAAATGTCTGTCCTTTGAAGACTACAAGCTGCCTTGGCCTGAGCATTGAAGACTTTGTGCCTACCGATCAACATGTGAGGGCATATGACAACAGTAGAATAGAAGTCTTGGGAACCATAACATTAGAGCTTACCATAGGACCGATGGTCAAGAAGGTGGATTTTCATGTCCTTAATATAGCCTCATGCTTCAATATGCTCTTTAGGCGACCATGGATCTATGACACAAAAGCCGTATCTTCTTCCCTATATCAAAAGGTTCGGTTTCCATATGAAAGGGCTATTGTGATAATCTATAGAGATACTTTGACTGTGCCTAAACCCGTTTATGGTATTGATTCTGAGAAAGAGCCATTGACCTTGGATGGCTTTGAGATTGAGAAGCCAGGCTTTGAAAAGAGAGGAGAAGAAGTTGAAAAGATCCCAATGGACCTTGCTCATTATGGTAACAACAACGTGGTAACAATGATGAGGAGAATGAACTACCTCCCCAGGATGAATTTGAGGAAAGTTGTGAAGAAACCAATCGTTCAAGACTTGGCAATTCCTACTACCACACCACCTTTTGGGCTAGGCTATAAGCCCACTAACGATGATTTGTTGGAAATGGAAGTAAGAAGGATGGCCCAAGCCAAGGCCAAAGGAAAAGGACTTCCTTGTCCTCTAGAACCTTGGAAGCCCTGCATTCCTACGCTGAATGGGAAGTTTGTAAAAGCTAGAGAAAGTCAATGTTATTAGGGATTCCTAAAACCGAGATTCGATCCTATAACAAAGACAATGGAGCCCGGTTTCAAGAAACTACTTGATTGCAACAATGAGGTTCCAAAATTGAAGAAAGAAGATACCACCTGGGTTCCAATTGATTAGGCTGATCACATGGATCCTGACACCATGACTACACTCCTTGGAGATCATATCTACAACATAGAAGAAGAAGAATATTGGGAGGCCAGCCAGCATACATTGAAGAGCCCGTATGAAATAAGAGCTAATGATGAAGACGAGGAAGGGGGAGTAGCCCCTAGTGATGATGAAGATGAAGGTGATGACAAGAGTGATAGTGGTAGTGACAGCAATAGCAGTGATGGTGGACATAGTGATGATGATAGCAGCACCAATAGTGATGACAACAGCAACAAAAGTTATGATGGCCCGTACAGTGGAAATGATTGGGGTGAACCCCCTAGTGAAAGAGAAGATGAAGATGTAGACCTATTCTATGAGGAATATGACAGTGATGTGGACTACTATGATCAAGATATTGAAGATGATACTGAAGCTAACAGGTGGAGTGATACTGATAGTGATTAATATAGGCTGATAAATGTGTTAGAGAATGCAAGAGAGGAAAATGAACAAGCCAATCAAATGTATCATGATGAATATCCCTATTGGCATCTTTTAGATTGGAGTGATATCACTAATGTTAGCTCAAAGTCTGGCCTTAGGTATGACAAGCATGGAAGAGAAGTTCCTGAATTGGGGTCGTATTATGATTTAGAATCAAGTACACCAACCCTACATACTGTAGAGGATGATGACATAGATGCCAAGTTGGCCGCTCTAGACCAAAAACTAGTGGTCCATAGTCTCAATATCATGACACTTGAGAATGTTGAACGTAATGAGGAAAGAATGGAAGGAAGTGAGCTAGAGCATCTCCCTTAACCCACTGATTTGGGCAACAGAGGCATGTATGAGCTATTTGATGAATGGATGGATAGCATGGAGCCCCTGAATGCTTTTGTGACCGACAAGCCCACAGATATGGAGGTTGAAGAAGAAGCTACGAATTATATGGATGTAGACCTCACAGTATTGATGCTGAGGGAAGAAAGAGCTTACTAGGAGCCACCTGCCATTGTGGAAGCCATGACCGAGTTGAAGAACTGGGCATGGGAGGGAGTCGCCCACCCCATGGAGGACTCTACGAGGAAAATCAAGACCGTCAAGTTAGTCACTTTTCCCAAGAAGATCAAGACCGCTGAACCAGTCACTCTTACCAAGAACATTGTTTCTATTCCTATTGAGTCTATTTCTGCTAGTGTCTCTATTCCTGTTAAATTTGTTTGTGATAGTTTGCCAATTGAGTCTGTAGAGTCTGTTAAGAACTTTTTCCCTTTTAATATGATTTTTGATTCTACTTATTTGCTAGCTTTGAATGTTTTTATTTATGAAATTGGTAAAGAAACTCTTAATAATAAGGAATTAAAACATGGATACTTAGAACCTATAAAAGAAGAAACCCAACCAATTAACCTAGGAACTGATGATGAACACAAAATGATCCAAGTAGGCAAAACCCTCACCGCCTCAGAGAAAGATGCATTAGTGGCACTGTTGACAGAGTTCAAAGAGATCTTTGCTTGGTCATATGAAGACATGCTTGGGATTGATACAGATATAGTACAACATTGCATTCCAATAGATCCAACCATGAAGCCGGTCAAGCAGAAGTTAAGGAGAATAAAGCCAGAATGGACTCTCAAGATCAAGGAAAAAGTAGGAAAACAGTACAACGTAGGATTCTTGAGGGTGGTCAACTATCCAAAGTGGTTAGCTAATGTGGTTCCGGTACCAAAGAAGGATGGGAAGGTCAGAATGTGTGTAGATTTTTCGAGATCTGAATAAGGCCAGCCCAAAAGACGACTTTCCTTTACTTCACATTGACGTCCTAGTTGACAACACAGCAGGGCATGCGTTGCTCTCATCTATGGATGGATTTTCAGGATACTACTAGATTAAGATGGCTCTAAAAGATATGGAGAAAACCTCCTTTATCACTCTATGGGGGACATATTGCTACAAGGTTATGCCATTTGGCCTTAAGAATGCTGGTGCTACTTACCAATGAGCAGCCACCACTTTGCTGAATGATTTGATCCACAAAGAAGTAGAAGTTTATGTTAATGACATGATAGTAAATTTCAAGACTGTGAAGGGCACATACCAACTTTGAGGAAGTTCTTTGAGAGAATCCGGTTCTACAAGTTGCGGTTGAATCCAAAGAAGTGCACTTTTGGGGTCACATCCGAAAAATTGTTAGGGTTTATGGTAAGCCAGAAGGGAATAGAAGTTGATCCTGACAAAATCAAGGCAATTGTAGAGATGAAGCCTCCAAGGATTGAAAAGGAGATCCGAGGATTTCTGGAGAGGATACAGTACATCAGCAGGTTCATAGCCTAACTAACTATGATGTGTGAACCAATCTTCAGACTGCTTAAGAAGGAGGTCCCAACTGTATGGAACAAACAATGCCAAGAAGCCTTTGAGAAGATCAAGAGTTATCTGATGAAACCACCAATACTTGTTCCACCAGTTCCCGAAAAGCCATTGTTGTTGTATCTCACCACTACAGATATAGCAATGGGGCCTTTACTTGCTCAACACTTAGAGGAGACTAGAAAGGAGAATTCCATATACTACATCAACAAGAAGATGTTTCCTTATGAAGAGAAGTACTCGCCATTAGAGAAGACATGTGTAGCACTTATATGGGTAACCTGTAAACTCAGACATTATATGCTTGCTTACAAGGTTCTGTTGATTGCAAGAATGGATCCTTTGAATTACTTAATGGAAAAACCTGTGCAAGATGGAAAGACTGCTAAATGGGTTTTGTTTTTGTTAGAATTTGATATTAAGTATGTGACTCATAAATTTGTGAAAGGAAGAGCAATTGCCGATCACTTATCCCATTGTTCACCAGAAGAAGCTGAAGAGATCCAAGGAGACTTTCCAGATGAAGACATCATGGGGATTGAAGTGGAATCATGGAAGATGTATTTTGATGGAGCAACAAATCAAAACGGAAGTGGAATTGAAGTTCTCTTAATTTCTCCAAAAGGGGCACACATTCCATCTTTCGGTAGACTCAACTTTCCTGCTACCAACAATGTCACAGAATATGAAGCTTGCATTATGAGTCTACAAGCAGCCTTAGGCCTAGGAGTGAAAGAGTTGGAGGTGTATGAAGACTCAGCTCTAATAATCTCTTAGGCACAGAATAAGTGGAAGATCAAAGAAGAAAGGCTTATGCCTTATCATCAATGTCTCCAGAAGTGGTCATCAAAATTCATCAAGCTTGAAGCTAGACCGAGGATGCAAAATCAAATTGTAGATGCTTTAGCAACCATGACATCCATGATAAATGGGCCAAAAGAAGATGAAGCTAGATTATAGTGTTGGAACGAAAAGAAGAACCAGCCTACTGCATGACAATAGAAGAAGATGAGGAAAAGAATGGGGAAGACGAATGGTATTCAGACATCCTACAATACCTCAAGAATGGAACATACCCAGAGTCTGCAGACAAGAATGATCAGTTAACCATCCGGAGGTTGTCTACTAATTACATCATTTGTGGTGAAAGGCTTTATAGAAGATCATATGATGGAATTCATCTCCTTTGTGTAATTTCCAAGGAAGCACAATACATAATTGAAGAGGTTCATGAGTCAAGTTATGGGCCACATATGAATGCACATATGCTATCAAGGAAGATAATGAGACAGGGTTACTACTGGACCACTATGGAAGCCGACTGTGTAGCTCATGTTGGAAGATGCGATCAATGCCAAGTCCGTGGAGATCTGAAGTACATGCCACCCATGCAATTACATACCATGACATCACCTTGGCCATTCTCTACATGGGGAATAGACATTATTGGGATGATCCACCCTACAACATCCAATGGCCATAAATTTATACTTGTAGCCATTGATTACTTTACTAAATGGGTAGAAGCTACCTCATACAAGGTTTTGAATACAAAGAAAGTTGCTTAGTTCATTCAAACCAATATCATCTGCAGATACGGGGTACCGAGTGAAATTATCTCCGACAATGGGCAGCATTTCAAAGGAGAAACAAAAAAGTTGCTACGACAATTTAATATTTAGCACTACAAGTCTTGCCCTTATCGTCCTCAGACTAATGGAGCGGTTGAGGCTGCTAATAAAAACATTGGGCAAATCTTGAAGAAGAGTACAAAGAACTACAAGGACAGGCACCTACAGTTGCCCTATGCACTCTGGGGGCACAGAACATCAATCGGATCTTCCACAGGAGCCATTCCTTATTCATTGGTGTATGGGATGGAAGTAGTCCTTCCTATTGAAATGGGTATCCGTTCACTAAGGACAATACTAGAAAGTGAAATCTTTGAAGCAGATTGGTTGCAAAGCAGATATGATCAGTTGTGCATGCTAGATGAGAAAAGACTCAAAGCCTTGTATCACATTCAAGGATATTAAAGGAGGCTTAGGAAAGCTTTTGACAAAAAGGTGAGAACAAAAGATTTGAAGTTGGGGGACTTAGTGTTGAAAGAAATCCGAGCCCCGGTTCAAGATGCAAATAGGAAGTTCAAGCAAAATTTGGCAGGCCCATACATTATCAAGCAAATATATTCTGAGGAAGCAATAAGATTGATGGACTTGGATGCAAACCCTTTCACTGAGCCAACCAACATGGATCAATTGAAGAAATACCACATCTAAGATGGTTGTAAATTAAGTTATTTCCTTTCCTAGGTTTGACTAAAAAAAAAAAAAAAAAGAGCTCGCTAGGCAACCCGAAAGGGCGGTCTAAGCAAAAGTTAGAGCAACCAAAAAATAAAAAAAAACAAACAAAACAAACAAAGTAAACAAAAAAGGTTGGTTGAAAACCCGAAAGGGAGAGAGCCTGCTGGGTTGAAAACCCGAAAGGGTGACCTAGGCAAAATTAAGGCAAAAAAAAAGAAAAAAAAAAGTGAGAGAGCCTACTAGGTTGAAAACTCGAAAGGGTGACCTAGGCAAAATTAAGGCAAAAAAAATAAAAATAAACCATCATCATCCATGAACTACATGATGACCTAATCCTTCTATCAAGGGGGTATGTAGGCAACCATGCATTGGTTCGGTCACAATTTCCCAAAACCCACCATTTGCCCATTAACCAAAATTACAAAAAAATCAACCATTCCATTAAACCATGTCATTACACAAAATCCAAAAGACCAAACCCTAAACCAAACCATAAAAATCCCAAAACCCCAAAAGCCTACACTTTAAACAGAATCCTTAACCTGCAAATCCTAAATAATTCCTAAACATAAGAGTTTCATGTCAACTTCTAAAATAAGCATGATCAAAGCCAAAAAATAAGAAGGTCACTTTGTCTTCAGTCTTTTCTTCTGTTGATCATCAATTCCCTCTGTGATAGGTACTTTGTCAGCATTGTCCCTTCTTTTGAGTTCATAGTTGTCTTCATCGGGTTTTTCTCGATTGTCTTTGAGAAATTGTTCTCTCATAGCAATCCTTTCAACTTCCTTGTTAACAATCTTGTCTATCAACCAGTTAGAGTATTCTGTAGTCATCTTGTGAAAGTGAACCTTGACAAAAGATTGGTACACTAGGTCAGCCATCTCTAAACCCAATAGCATGTTCTGTACAAAAGTAGGATTTGAGTCCACAGGAGAGAAAGGTCTTTTTCTTTTGCCACCAAGTATTCCTTGCCCATATTTGAATTGCCTCAAGAGTCTGTCTCCCTTGTAGGAAGTTGCTCTCTGTAATCAGACAAGGAAAATATGATTTGATCTTGGAGACCTCAGTAAAGGGGTGGGCACTTCCACCAATACTGGTCCCATTAAATTGAGGTACTAGATTTCTTGTCTAAGAATTTCACCCAGTCACTCTCAGTTTGGCATTTAGTCTTGATTACAGCCCTGCTAAGAAAACTACTAGGCCCATAATTATCAGTTATAGGCTTGGCAATCATGTATAGTTGCTCCATTAGCCATATCTGCAAAGTCAAAGGACTCCCTAAAAAGTTCTGAGTTTTTCCACCATGAAATACATCATCCAGTCCCAGAAGAGTTTTTGCCAAGATCAAAGAATTAGGATTATCACCATCCTTAATCTAACTCACAACACTTATAGCTCGAGCATCCACAAAGCTTTGTCTTCCAAAGCAAAGCAAAAGTTCTCCCACAAAGCATAAAGCCAAACCGAAGTTTTTCTGCATGTTGTTGGTCACTCCATAGGTGCGTTTGTCAATCAGCCGAGAGATGATGGCATGAAGATTCACCAGATGACCTTCAATCATACTATCAGTAATGGAAGTAGGAAGACCGAGAGCATCAGACAAAGATTCCTTATGCCTGGGGTCACATGAAACCGCTATAGATTTTTTACCCGGATTGTAGCCCAAGATAGTAGAGAATTCTTCAATTGTTGGACAAAGTTCAACAGTGTTAAACTAGAACACCTGATCTTCGGGATACTAGAATTTCACAACAGTACGAAGGAACTCCCACTTGATTTTGACATTCCTCAGAGCCTTGATTCCCTCTAATTTAAAGGCTATAAAATTGGTTTTGGTATTGAAATCAAAACTACGAACCCATCTACTGATGTCATGAATTGTTAAATGAGAAAAATTATGATTGCTAGCCGTGGATGACTTTTGCTTGTGATTATTGTGTTTTGCTAACCTTTATGCAGAGATTTGTCGTAGGAGAATTTGTTTAAATAAGTTGCATCAATTCCTAATCAAGTTTGAAATAGGTTTCAGAGAGTTTGTAGCTGGCTAAGAGAGAGTTTCATGATCACAAACGAAGTAAATGTTTTTCAAAAAACGCGAAAACACAAAGCGCGCATTAGGAGACCATGAGGAGTTAGCCTACCATGGCGTGAGCATCATGGTGTGGCTCAGTGCAATTCAGCACTCGCCGAACAGCACTCCAAAAGTGGCGAATGGCACTCTTTAGTTGCCAAGTGACACGCAGCCCCTCATTCCTACACTCATGCAATTTCATGTTCTCGTGTAATTTCTTTTAAGAATGTTTGACACTCAAAAATATTTTTTTTAAATCAAGCTGAGACATTCTGACAAGTCTAACACACTTGATTTCAAAAAATCATCACCTGCATCATTGTTTTCAAAAAGTGATCAACTCAAGTTTTCTTAAGACTCGTGGATTTATGTTCCAAACTAGGGGCATTCACCCACGCCTCATGCATTTTCAAAAAAAAACCACCATCATTTTTTTAAAAAAAAAAAAGAGAAGAAAATCATCATAAAGATTTCCAAGAATCATGCATCCTTTTGTATACTAGGGGCATTCGCCCATGGCTTGTTTTTCAAAAAAAAAAATGCCACCATCATTTTCTTAAAAAAAATCACATCAAGATTTTCAAAAATCATGCATTCATTTTAAACTAGGGGCATTCTGCTCCACCTCATGCAAGTAAGTGTAAATTCCAATAGAGCCAAGCAAGATAAGTTTAAATTAGTACTACAAGATCTCTCATCAGGTGAATTCTAGACTTGTCTTAGTTAAAGTTTCTACATGATCCAAGGTGATACCAAGGACAAAGAGCTAAACATGGAAAATAATACAAGATTGTCTAAGGAACACTTCCATTTGTTTTGTAGGAAAAATAAACATACAAGTCATGCATCATTAGGACTCCGAGTCTGCCTGCGGGAGGATCTCCTTGATCCACCTCTAGTGGAGCCACCTTCGGAATTTCCTTCCTGACTTGTGAAAAATCGGGGATCGTACTGACGATTTTCAAATTCGAGGCTCCTAATTCTTTCCTCTAAAGATCTCCTGGAAGACTTGGTAGTTTCTGTTCGATGTGCCTAAAAAGTCAGCAAAATCAAGTGTTAAAGACACTATCAAGCAAAGCTCAAGCCAAAGATGCTCAGAAAGCAACTTGGTATACCCAGTTAGAATGATTGATCACATATTGGGAGGACTGAGTACGAGCCAATGACTGCAAGCCTCCAATCATCCGCATGCTTTCTTCCATAAGATCCACATCAACCTAAAGCACAACTCTATCGAGTTAGAATCCATTCAAGAAATACGGACAAAGAACTGAACATTCAAGAACACACCGGATCGGGCCAAGGAACATTTGGCACATGCTCTGGCCTAGTCAAAGGCATGGAACTATATGTTCCATCAGGATTCATCACATCATACTGCCAAGCCGGAAAATGAGGATAAGTCTCTGTGAAAGAACTAGAAAAACCACCAGCATGGTGAGGAGAAAGAATATCTTCCTCTTCCTTTTCCTCTCCTTTAGAAGATGGAGGCTAAAAATCCAACATGCAAATATTGTTACCAAGCAGAAATATGGGAAAGGAATTGGTAGAACTTTGATCTTGGCAGGGAAGGAAAATACCGTTCTGCCAATCAGGCAGCCTTGTAGATGATCCTAGATAAATTCAGAATAATTTCCTTTTGCTCCTATAACAATATAGCCATCATAGGCCTGAGCAATCTCTTCATTAGCCAAAAGGTCAGCCAACCGAATAGTGTGACAAGGATGAGCCGGAATTGTGGTAGGAGGATACACATGTTCAACTTAGGGCAGCACCTAATCACCAAGATACCAGTACTTTCCATGTCCACATTCAAACAATACTTGGCGGCTATTCAGTTTTAGAGCCCACTCACACTCAACATACCCCTCACATCCATCCCAAGGATTTAAGTTCATCTGAAAAGTCACAAAGAAACTCAAAAAGAGAAGAGACTGGATCATAACCAACTGCCAAGGATTTAAAAAGGAGAAAGAAAGAACTCATATCATCAATTGTCAGATTGTCAATCACCAAGCGCCAAATCTCCAAAGAACACCTAGAGGGTGGAGACAAGCAATGTTTGGGCAACCAACGAAGAAATCTAGGAAAAATGCCAGTAAACTCCTGGATTTTGAGACCAACCCTGAAATACTCATACATCCAAACTTGAAAAATTCACAACACCATTACCACAAAGCCAAAATAATTTCCCCAACCTACATAATAAATACCAAACCTCACCTGCCAAACAAATGGAGCCCAAGCTTGAAAGACTCTGCCTAGAAAGTTGGGTCATGAAATGCATCAGAGTAGCATAGGCCATGTCGTCCCAGTCATAATTCCGGATCTGTTCAATTTTTCTCAAGCTCCCTAAGTAGTGTAGATTCACAGTACTGCCTAAATTCGGACACAAGAAAGTCCTAATAAAAAGAAGCATGAACATACGAGCACCCTTTGCCACAGTCTCACATTAGGGAATACTCTCACATAACCAAGACAAAGGAACATTGTTACTCCTCATTCTAGAAGGCATTACACCTAGAAGTTTCTTGAGCTCAATTGAAGTAAGGGAATCATTGACAAGAATTCTTTTACCACCCAACCTTAGACCAGTGATAACATAAAAGTCATAAAGTGTCAACATTACCTCCCTAATGTTTGGAAAATGGAAGGTACAAGTAGTGTCCTAGAAGCACTCTGCTAAGGCAAGAGGTAACTAAAGATCCTTGTACTCATGTGTCTCATGATTTGACAAAGCTTCGAAGAAGGTGCCAAAGCCCGCTTCATTGATGACGTTTTTGATGCTAGGAGACAATGTTGCCCATACACTTTTCAACATTTGGAGACTCCCTCGACTCTTTAGGCTTTGCAACATAAAACTTCAGCTCATCAATTTACCCAAAAAAATATTCTCACAATCAATACCCCACCACCATAAAATCAAAATCAACGCCCCACCAAAATGTCACCACTACCAAATTTATCACATATCCATACAACCACCAAATTTTGCCATAGCCATGCAAAAAGAAAATTTCTACATGTCCAAAAAAAAAAAAATTCTCACAGCTTCATGCACAAACAAATTCTCACATACCCAACAAAATTTTTCCACAATACTCACAAAATTTGCCAATACCCATAAATATATACATGCACATACCCACAATTTTTGCCATGTTCATAAAACAAAGTTTACACATGCCAACAAGTTTTCCCACATACATCATGAACACATTCATATAAGTCAAACAAAAAGTTTTCACAATGCCAATACTCCCAAAATCCAAACCAAATTCATCCAACAACATCACAAATTACCTACATTGTCAAAATTCCAAAAGCCACTAACATTGCCCAAATTGCACCATGATCAAAGAAAAAACACACTTCAAGAATGCTCCAAAGCCAACATTCCAAACATGATCAATCACACAATGCCCCCAAAATTTCAAAAGTGACAATATCTCACCATGAAACTTTCAATGAAACATGCAACAACATTTTTCCAAGCAAAGAAACCAAAAAAAAAACTCACCTTGGTGTCCACATGGCAATATGGAGCATGGGTCCTAGGGTCTTGAAGAAGTCCATCATCATCATTACAATCAAATTTTGGATCATATTTCTTACCATGAGCAGCTAGAAAAGAAGATCCCTTGGAGGAAGAAGCCATTTTAACGCAAAGAAAATGGGTTTTAGAAAATGGGTTTCACCAAAAATGGGTGTGGGATGAAAATGCCCAAAACACAAAGATCTAAAGAAATATTTATAGAGATGGATGAGGGAGAGTTGAGAAGCTTAGAAAAGTGTTTTTTGTGAGAAGAAATGGTGAAATGAAGAAGAAAATCAAGGGGAAGAAGAAGGTGAATAGTGCCAATGGAGGAGGAAAAGTTGATGGAAGATGAAGCTAAAAAGCAAAAAGAGAGAAACAATGAAGTGGGGGGCCAAAAACACTCTTTAACTTAGCAAAAGCTGAGTCAACCCAAAAAAAAAAAAAAAAAATTTCATTCCTAAGCTTTCAATTTCACATTCTCAATGCCCAAATTTTAAAAGCCAAATCTCTAGTTTTTTTTTTTTTTTTTTTTTTTTTTTTTTTTTTTTTTTTAAATTTCAAACTTCAGATTTCACGATCAAAATTCCAAGCCTTAATTTTCAAAATTCTAAGGCTCAAAATTTCAGATTTCAAATAAAAAATTTTCTAAGTTCCAAAGTCTTAGAATTTGAAATAAGAATTTCAAAACTTCCAAGTTTCAAAGATCAAATGTTTCTCAAAAGAAAAATCTTTTGTTAATTAAACTTTTTTTTTGACAAAATTCAAATCAAGAGTGAGCAAATGAAAATCACACATCTCAAAAACGGTGCGACCATGAAGCACCTATCAATTAAAGTCTAATTTAAAATTTTTACTTTTTGTAAAAAGAAAATCTAGATCGAGGTCGAGGTAGAGGAGATCCCCTTGATCATCGTTTCAGTTCCAGATTATCAAAGTAGAGGAGATCCCTTTGATCGACATTCCCAAAGCTAGATTGAGGTAGAGGAGACCCCCTTGATCATCATCTCAATTCCAGATTATCAAAGTAGAGGATATCTCTTTGATCATCATTCCAAATCCAAATGGAGGTAGAGGAGATCCCCTTGATTATCATTTCAGTTCTAGATTATCAAAGTAGAGGAGATCCCTTTGATCATCATTCCATTCCAGATCAAAGTAAAGGAGATCCCTTTGATCAACATTCCCAAAGCCAGATTGAGTTAAAAGAGAACCCCTTAATCATCATCTCAGTTCCAGATTATCAAAGTAGAGGAGATCCCTTTGATCATCATTCCAAATCCAGATCAAGGTAGAGGAGATCTCTTTGATCATCATTTCAGTTTCAGATTATCAAAGTAGAGGAGATCCCTTTGATCATTTTTCCAAAGCCAGATCGAGGTAGAGGAGATCATCTTGATCATCATTTCAGTGCCAGATTATTGAGGTAGAGGAGATCCCCTTGACCATCATTTCAGTTCTAGATTATCGAAGTAGAGGAGATCTCTTTGAACATCATTCCAAAGCCAGTTCAAGATCAAAGTAGAGGAGATTCCTTTGATCATCATCCCAGACAACTCCATTTTCAAGATTAGGATAGGAAAGTTTCCTGGTCACCCCAATTGCTAAGAATCATTTCCAGAGTCATCAACTACCAGCTAAGTCCAGTATTTTCATTTTTTTTTTAGTCAAAATATAAGGCTAGTTCTATGTTCCAAGGTTTTAGGTTCGAGGGCTAGGTAATCTTTGAAGATTCAACCTCAATTAAATCATGGTCGCTAAAATTAGTGTCTTTGTTTTACATTGACATTCTCTTTTCAAGCTCTATCAATGAGGGGCACTCTGTAGACACTCAATTTTGCACCCATGATTTAATTAAGGAGAATGACTTGAATGACCAATCCATGTACCCCAAAATCATAATTGCATTACATGCATCAATTTGTTTTTGCATTATGTGCATCATTTTGTTTTTGCATTACATGCATTACTTCATTCATTGCATATCATAAAAATGATCTTGAAATTCTAACGGTCGCAGTGGTGTTTCTGGTTATCAAATCGGACTATCGAATCGAAAGATATTGCATGATCAAGTTTGCACGGTCAACATGCATTGTGTCCAAGTAGAGTCAACCATACATGATCAATTTAAATTAATTCTGATTGGTTAAACGATTAAAATTAATTAAATAATTTGTGATTGGTTGATAACTAGTGTTTAAAATAGGGATGCATGCATGGGAATAAAATGGATGATTGGATAACAATAAAATTGTGGATAATCTGAACTTTATCAAGATTTTTTTTAGGGTATTTCTCTACAAGATAATTGTTCTTAATTATCCTGAATTATCCAAAAAAGAGATGAAAAATCATAGGCGGATGATGAAAACGCGTCTAGGTACAAGGACCAGCCAAAAAACCCTAGAAGAGGAGTCCAAACTGCACCCGAACACGAAAGTGCATTCAGAGCAATAGGGCCAATTCGGCACTTTTGGATTGCCGAACGGCACTCTAAAAGGGCCAAATTTCCCTGATGTGGGTTTTGGCCTAACGGCCTTCGGGTGACGATTATGCATACCCTTTTCGATCTTTTCGCAAAAGGATGCGTCCGGATTCAAACCCTAATCATCCGTACCTATTTTTTAGAGTCTTCTGGCTTCTATAAATAGAGACAAAACCTCAAAATTTAGCACCTTCTTTTTACGCTCTGAGAGGCATACGTTTTTTACTCTTAAACCACCCATATTTTCTGATCCCCTCTCTGAGTGTTGCTGCTTAAATTAGAGTTTTTAGGTTTCAAAGAAAATTTAACAAATTTCTTTGAATCCTAAAACATCCTCTCAAGAACAAAGTGTGCTCATGCAAGAGGTTGTTTCCTTCACCCTTTTTCTTGTGATGTGATGATCCATGTTATATCTTTTTTTTTTTTTTCAAATATCCATAACATGAATTGTAAATTGTTGTTTTGTTAAAGCATGATTGTTTTTTATGTGATTGTTATAATCTTTTTCTTGAATGTTAATAAATTTGCATGTGAACAATTATTTTTCTTAAAACAAAACAGATCTGCATCTTTATAAGATGTAGATCTGAATTTTTCTCAATATAAAAACAGATCTGCATCTTTATAAGATGTAGATCTGATTTATAAGATGTAGATCTGAATTTTTCTCAATATAAAAACAGATCTGCATCTTTATAAGATGTAGATCTGAATTTTTCTCAATATAAAAAAACAGATCTGCATCTTTATAAGATGTAGATCTGAGTTTTTCTCAATATAAAAATAGATCTACATCTTCCTTAGATGTAGATTTGAGTTTTCTCAAACAAAAAGAGATTTGCATCTTTATGAGATGCAGATCTAAATTTTTCTCAAATCAAAACTGATTTGCATCTTTCTTAAGATGCAAATCTAATTTTCTTAATACATGCAAATTGTTGAAATAAAGAAAGAGATTATGTATTACTACGTTTGTGTTTATTTTAATTCATGATTGCGTAAATTTAGATTCTGAGTGGAATTCTCTTCTTAGAAAATCTTTTTTTTTTTTAAACATATAGCAAAACAGATCTGAATTTTTGTCATCAAAAAATCATTCTTTTAAATATGACAAAACAGATCTGAATTTTTATCATCAAAAACCATTTTTTTTTTACATCCCACAAAACAGATCTATATTTTGACAAACTAAAATCAATTTTTTTTTAACAATAAAAACAGATCTGATTTTTTTTTAACAAAAGAAGAGACTTCATTCATAAATAAATTTGTGTGATTTAAGTGTTGTCTCACATGTTCAACATATCATTCATGACATGCATAAGAAAGTACATTGGTCACAAGAGTCTAGAAGACTAGACTTTGTCTGGGTGGAATGGGTGCCTAACACCTTCCCATTCCATAACCTATCCTCTGGATTTAGGTTTTTGGTTTAGTAGATCTAGCCTTATCTTCATTTATTTTGGGTAGAATGTAACTAGGACAATAGGCCATGTAATTATTTGGTAGATTGTAACCAGGACCCAAATCTATGTAATTTTCAAGTTTTTCAAGATATGTAATTTTTATTCAATCAATGAATGGAACTATTCAGTCATGTATTTTGTAATTAGTATTTTTTTCTTATTTTTTTGTATAAAGAAAAATAAGTGGTGACTCCATACCACTTACCCAAAAAGAGAGGTGCCCTAAAAGGTACCCGAATCTCTTTTTTGAGGGACGCTTTTCGTCGAGGTCTCTCACAGTGGTCCTAGCACAACTCATTGAATTCAACCTAACAAGGTCCCTGCAGATTTAGGTATGATGCATCTTAATTCAGTTCAATACAATTTCTTTGTCTAGTTTCTCAAAAAAAAGAAAAAATCATTAGAATTTGAATATCTGAATTCTGCTCTAAAATTATTATTATTATTATTATTATATATTAGGCGAGATTCTATCCTTTATTCTTTAGTTGATGACAATAAATTTTACCGATTGAATCAATTGAAACCTGTTTAACCAATATAAAATACCTAAATTAAAGGTAACATATTTTTTTTGTTGCTAAATTTTCTATGATCACCCGGTGTCTTTGGCAAAGAAGAAATATGATCAGAGAAAAGCAACCAACATGGGCTTTGACAAAAGTAATATTGAAAGTTAAGGTACTACTCACTGAATTCCTCGATGTGCAACGAAAACCTCATAGAGATGTGCAACTGAGGTGTCCGATTAGGTGGAACCCTCCAAGCGAAGGAATGTATAAAGCAAATTTTGATAAGAGTGATTTTCTCCGAGTTTTCCCTAGCTAGTATTGGTGTGGTGATTCGATTCTTGTGGGTATGTAATAGCAGCCCTTAACAAAAAAATTCCAACACCTCACTCGGTAGATCTGGTGGAAGCCTTGGCAGCTAGTAGGGCAGCAAGTTTTGCTAGAGAACATTGCATTTCTAAGGTTGAGTTGGAAGGAGATGGTCAAAGAATTGTCACAGCTATCAACAACCAGGCGCCTTCAAAAACTATGTTTGGTCATGTTATTGAAGAGATTTGGATGCTGTTAGATATTTTTCATGAATATAGTTTTAGACATAAAAAGGGAGGGCAACTAGCTTGCTCATTCCCTTGCTAAAAAAAAAAAATGTTGACATTATAAAAATAAGACTCAGTCACTCAGAAAGTAAATATATAAACATTGGAAAGAAGATAGAACCTAGAAGCCTAGAACTCACTTGGCAAGATGTTGGCCCTTATTACTGTTCTAAAATTGCAATTCACTTGATTAAAATATAAAAATGATCCATCACTAAATACCAACATCTGACATAAGTTCTCGGACGGTGTTCTAGTTAGATCATATGTAAATCTACTCACATTTTCTCCTCTTCTATTAACAATCTTACATATTAGCATCCAAAAATATCCAAGAGCTTTAGACTGTGAACAACTTAGAAGTAATACCAGGATCTCTATCTTATGCTCTTCGTATATTCACCACTTCCTCTGCAAGTAATATCTCTCTGGCTCTCTAACAAACTCTGAGGACCTCTCAAGCTTGCACATTACAGCATTCTTGAAATTAATAGCTTCTTGTACCGGTGAACATGACCTTTGCATCCTAACCCCACTCAAACTACTCCTTGACTCCATCATTTCATTAAGTGAAAACCTTTTCTTTGGCCCTGGCTCAGGTCTTTGCTTAGGTGCACTATAAGACCTCAACTTAGCCTTAAAAGATTGAGTACTAGCCATGTAGTTGGGAAAATTCCCATATCCCCTGAAGAAGTTATCAGCACAGACACTCTTAGCAGGCGTGACCGGTGCATTAGACCCTCCTGGATTCACAAAACGTGGGGTGCTTTGCGCGGTGGAGAACCTACATTCCTCGCCGGTTAAGCCCCAATCATAGTCTTGGAAGTTCCGGCAATCAGGTATCACTAAACGGGCAGGAATTCGACTTGGGAGTGGGGAAGAGAGTGCTTGATAAGGTGTGTCATCGACAAAGTCTGAAACAGAAGTGTTTGTTCTGCGAGCTCTTGATTTAGGCGTGCCTGTATCAACCTCCACAATTTTTGGGCTTTCGTCAATGCTGTTAATTGTGGTGTCCAATGGAGCTGATAGCCTTCTGCTGTGGATTGGAGCTGTCTGCTGCTCACTTCTAGTGTCTTCAAATCTCTCCTGCAAAATTAGAGTGAATAATTATGAGATATAAATGCTATGTAAAGAAAAAGTACTCGTGTTTTTTCCTTTTCTTTCATAAGATTTTAAAATTGGGGTCTTTCTAATTACCATGGATTTTCGTGCTCGGATTTCAAATCTATTAGTTTCCTTGTTGATGAGCCCGCGAGCTTTCTGGGCCCGAACAGTGGCTTGAGCTCTAATAAGTGCCTGCATACTGTGAAGAGTTGCAGTGGCCTGCTTGCGCACTAAATAGCCTCTAACAAGTGCCTGTAACTTCACCAGTCCTTTCAGTGCTCGCAGCGCTTTTCTGGACTATTCAGAATCCAAAATCCAAGAAAATAAAAATTTTCAATTCACAGACATCCAAACAAAATTCAAAAGTAGAAAACTGGAGCATTCAGGACTTACTAGTTCTAAAACAAAGTTAATAATATTGTTGAAGAAGACCAAACCAAAAATTAGTCTTTTAGCAACAAACTAAGACCTATATCATATATGTAAATCTTAGTTCACATCTAAGTAAACAAAGTCATAAAGCTGTACAACCAACCAAACCTACACAATTAAACTCACAAAATTCAAACTAACTAGAAGCAGCAAAACCACTAATTGAAAATTTGAAACCACAAATGTTGTTTTGGTACAAAATTAGCCAAGACTTACTTACCAAATATCCCCTAAAGAAAGTTTGAATCTTCACAGCAGCCCACCTCTCATGTCCACCACCAAAAATGGTGCCCCTGCCATGGCTTGTAAGCCTCACTACAGCCACAGCAGCTTGAGCAGCAGCCACTGCAGCATCAGCTGCAGCTGCCGTTGCTGCTGCCACAGCAATGGCGTGCTTGTTCTGCTCCTTCTCTGATTCTGTACTGTAGTATGATTTTAGCCAAGCAGCCTCGGCAACTGATATATTTGGGGGTATAGTCCCTGGATTATGACACAAGGCCACAGAGTCTCTCCCAGAGTTGCTGCCTATACTACTACACCATTTCTTGTCTCTCCGGTTACTGGAATTGGAATTCTCTTTGTCTTTCTTTATCCCAAACAACCCCTTAAGCCACCTTGTTGCCCTACCCATCTTCTCTCAATGAAAGAGTAAGTGAGGGAAAAAAACCAAGAAATGTTAAGAAAGAGAAGAAGCTAAAAGGCTATTGCAGGTTTACAGCTCACAATCTTAGGCTCTTTCCATGTTCCGCAAAGTGGTGTAACAGAGTTGTCAAAGAAAAAAAAGTCTTCAAGAAACCGCCTATATTTGAAAAAATTGTAAAAGATTTTATAACTAAAATAAATATAAGTTCAGTGGAATTTGGCTTTTTTTTTTTTTTTTTTTTTTTTTTTTTTTTGGGTAGAAAAAGATAAGAAGGGAAAGGAAAAAACTCTGTCAAGACCTCGTGAAATTCTGTATTACATGACAAAAACTTGCCGCTGGAACGTACAGGCTGTCTAAAAATAAATATAAAGTAATTTAATTACAGTAACTTAATTGGAAGTTACAAGAAAGTGAAACGTTATATTAGAGAAAATATGGTCAAATGATCAGATAGATAGGCCTGTTTGGTATAATAATTTAACATGTTTTTAGTTTTTAGACAATATTATACATATTTTTATACATTTTTTTACTCACATGTATTTTTTAAAAAATACAAACTACGTTACTAGAATAACATTATCAAACGGCCTCATAGTTTTCACCAAAAATTAATAATAATAATAATAATAATCAGATAGAAAGAGTAACCAACCTTGGTAGAATCAGAGGGGGTTTGGATCAACGTTCACGTCTTACGTCTGCGTTTTACTCTTTTTTTTGTTTTGTTGGCACGCGTTTCAGGAGGTTTGCGACTATTGTTCATGAATAGTAGCCGCAAATGTTGACTTTTCAACCATAAATAGTGCATCCGTGCACTGTTTATGGACCCACAAATATCACTTTTTAACAATTTTTTCATTAAAAATGGATCCTATGATACTATTCACACACTTAAAAATTATTTTGCTACATTTCAGTTTTCAATTTTCAATTTCAGTAAAATAAATTCTATCCAAACATATCCCAAATTCTCAAAATGAAAACAACGAGAGGGTCAGAAAAAGAAACAAAGCAAAACAGAATGAAAGTGAAACGCTCGAATTCTCACTCCCGCCAATCAGAAACTCAGAAAAAGCTGTCTTTTTTAAAAATGAAAAAGATCACCAACAGTGAAAAAACACTCTCTCTCACACTCACTCTTTTCTCTCTTATTACTTTCTGGAGCGACGTGTCCTCAAAAAGAAAGATACCTCAGTGTCCTCCTCCTCTGACAATCTCGTGAAGTTACATTAATATATGCTACTCTTTTTCATATCCCACTTTTTTCTATTCTTTGCAACTGTTTCTCTCCCTTCGTTTTCACTGCAAAACCGTAGTAAATAAATATAAATAACAAATGGTACCATACCACCATTTATATTATTACTCTCTTAAATCCCGGGACCAAAAAAACTGGTTGTGACATGTAAAGAGAAACAAATCATCTGCCTTTGCATTTGCACATTGTTCTATTTCACCATTAAAGCAGAACCCATAACTGGTCAATTTTTTTGGTTCTACTTTCACTTTGTTAACCAATTGACAAATGGCTGAGGCTCCTGCAAATACAACCCGCTTTTATTTCTTCCTTTTCATGGTTTGAAAAGTTCTTTCGGTTGTAACAGCATCTAACAGTGATTTCAGAATTCTTTTTTACTGTTCCTTTTAGATGTTTCTTTCAACTATTCATGCAATTGATAATTCAACTCTCATGTCTATTTTTCCCCTACCCTTTTCTCTGCGACTCTGAAACGCTGCTTAAAGGTTCTTATGCTGTGGACTTGCTTTAACACTGGTCAGTCATTTCCTTGTCACATTGTACAATTGTAATTATTATATTCTTGGTTTCTGATTTTTTTTTTTTTTTAAAAAAAAAAAAAAATCTTCCTTTTTATTTTTTTTCCCAACAAATGAAAACACAAACTTGGTTTATTCATTAACCACCTAGAATTGCTCAAAGTCTAGTTTATCACATTTCACTTTTTTCATGCTACTCTTCTTCTTCTTCTTCTTCTTTTTCTTCTTCTTCTTTTTCTTTTTTTTTTTTTTTTTTTTTAAACTTTTTTTGCTCCACTCTATATTTTACAAATAAACACTTGACACATGTTAATTCATTTAATTAAATTCTATTTTTTTTCCTTTTTCTTATTTCACTTCCTAAAAGAAATAAAAATAAATAAAACTCAAACACATCTCACTACCACCACTGGTCACCACTACCAACCTTCACTGCGGCAACGAAATTGTGACCCTTTCTAAGTTTCTTATCCCTTTCTAAACTTTCTTATTTCGCTTTCTAAAAGAAATAAAACACATCCCCGATGGCCCATGACCACCAACCTTCATTGGCGCCAACGACCATCCACTATAGGCGCTGGCGAAGTTGACCTATCAAAGGACGACGACCCTATAGTGACCTAGCTGAGTCAACTCATATGGTCTTCTCAAATTCTAGATCTGTGAAATCCAAGTTGGCCACCACCATTTTTTTTTTTTTAATACAAGATAGAAATTCTACTCTATCCTAATCTAAGTGTATATGTGTATGAAGCTCCCTCCTAGAGACTTGAACTTCAACCCTTTCCCCTACACCTCACAAACACTTATATTTGTAAAGTGACCGCACACCAAAGTTGATATATATAACACAGATCTGCATCCACGCTTTTTACGGGGTTGAGATCCACAAACTTTGGCCACCTTTCATGGCTTGAATCCTCATCGTCTCCACAACCAAGAAAGCTCCTTAAACTTTCATTAAACAAATAGTGGGCCTTCACACAAATCATTTTGGTTGACTCATTGCAAATAATGTCTCCAGCACCTTGCAAGACTAGCTCTTTAACATGCAACGATTGTTAGTCATGTAAGTGACCGTTTGGATAGTGATTATTTAGCGTCTGCGTTTTTGTTTTGTTTTTTGTTTTTGTTTTTTTTGTTTTTTTGTTTTTTTTTTTTGTGTGTGTGTGTGTGTGTGAAGCACGTTTCTGTGTGGCTGTGGTGGCTTTTCCAGTGGGTCCCGTGTACTGTTTACGGAACTCACAAACCTTTTTTTTCAACAACTATCATTAAAAATGGGTCCCACGACACTATTCACACATTTAAAAATTATTTTACTACAGTGTTTTCAATTTTCAGTTTTCAGCAAACACACCGTAATTACTAATAAGTGGTCTAACGACTCATTGGATTTCAAAAGCTCAACTTCGCCGGCGTCGGTGGTGGTGGTGACCGATGGTGGTGGTTGGTGGGATGTGTTGGGGTTTTATTTATTTATATTTCTTTTAGGAGGTGAAATAAAAAAAATAAAATAGCAAAAAAAAATTAGAATTTAATTAAGTGAGTTGACACGTGTCAAGTTTTTATTAGTGGAGTATAAAGTGGAAGAGGAAATGTGGGGCAAAAGATTTAGACTCTACCATATATGGTGTACCTTGAGAAAAATGATCTCTATAATAATATTAAAGCATGCAACTATTTAGGCCTTTAGCTTACCTTAGTACTCTGTGCATCAGAGAAGATAAGAATGTGACATATTTTCTAAAATGGTCATGTATCAGTTCTATGTCCGCATCCAATACACATAAGCACTTGATGGAAGCTTTAATCACTGTTAGGACATATGTGATTCACTTGTTAGGAACATATGTTACTATATTATGAAATTGACTAATCCTTTGACAAATCACACATTACTTGTATTTGGGTAGATCTAGGATATGTTTAATACTTCAAGAAACTTTGTTTCAAGATCAAGTGTTAAAACCATGCAAGTCTGTCCAAGATTCAAGCTGAAGAAGTGTCTGTCATTAAAGCTCGATAGCTAGCCATCTATCAAGTTTAAGAAGTTGTTCCAGCCCCGTGGCTCGACAGTTGCTCGACAGCAGCTCGACAGATAGGCATCTGTCAAGGTTTATGAAAAACAGAGTTTCAATTCTATTTTGACTTCAATCCGTGATTATGTGTTTGAGCTTTCTTTTCTCACAACCCTAGACATATAAAAGGATTATTTTAAGAGTCGTCAAAGCGTTCACAAGTTGCACAAGTGTTGAGCAAAGTTTGTTCAAGTAAATTGTGACCGGAGACAGAATTTTCTCTAGTTCATCATTCTTGTGAAGAAGTTGCTATGTTTGTGCACCGTAGGGTTTTGTGACCAAGCATCTTCTTGATCTTCATCGTTGGAATGAACTGAAGAACTTTGCAGCCAACAACCTTCTCTAGTTGGTGATTGAAGTCGCATACTGGGATCCGTGCAATTGATTAGTCACATACTGGGAGCCGTGCATCAAAAGGAGAAATTGTCGCTACAGAACAAGTCTAATTGGGTATTGGGGTAAGGGTTCAATTGTAAGTTGGTATAAGGTACTGGGATTCCTTTACTTGTAACTGCTTGTTGTGATAATAGTGGAATTTTGGGAGTGGTGACCTTAAAATCACCCGGTGGGGTTTTTGCCGTGTTAGTTTTCCCCATTCGTAAACAAATCACCGTGTCAATTTATTTTCCGCTGCATACTTAGTTTATTGGTGATTTGTTTGTGCTACCATGCGTTTACATGTTAATTAACTTAATTAATTCACTTGGCTAAATTAATTGGGTAATTTATTACAATGGGTCAATTCGTTTTTGGCCTATCAATCACTATTTATTAGGTGCATCATTTCTTTCCTTTTTCCATGTTTAATTGTCAAAAACAATATTAATAAACCCATTGGAATTAGCTTTTTATGTTATTTTATTAGTTTATTGGCTTATGTACTTTTTTATGAAAAAAAAAATTCTAGATATAATTTATTTTATCAACACTCAATAAATAAATAAATTAGAACTAAATCAAATAACACTTTTACAAATTACATTTTCACGAATGCTAGTGCTTAAAGCTCTTCAAAAGCTAAACTATTCAAATGCTGGTTAGAAGTTTTTAATCCAATACATTATGAATATCACAAGACCTTGAGTATCTCTAGAACAAATTAAAGGATATAGAAGTGTCATATTTTTAGTAGTTGCTTTATTACATGTTTAAAACACTTTTTTTTAATAATAATAAAAAATATATATTTGAAATAATGCTATTATTGAGATTCTCAAAAGCAATATTTTATATATCAATTTTAAACTTTGCCTAAAGAGTCATTATTTTTATATAAATATACATCCATTAAAATCAATACAAATACAAACAAACTAGATTTTGTTGAGCATATGAGTTGAGTTCAAATTACACCTAGTGTAACTTTAAGAAATATTGCATCACTCAATATTTTTTAATTGGATGCAAATTTTGACAATTTTACCGTTAGATTACATTATCTTCATATATTTTCCATGCTTGCAAAATTTAAAGATGATCAAAGATTAATGGCAATGTTATCAATCAATTGTTGAAATTCGAGTTTTTGTATTTTAAAATAATGTATAAAAGATGAGTTTATGGATTGAATGGTAAATTAAATCCAATTGGCATGAAAATTAGCATGCATGTTAAAAACATATAGAACATGTAATTCAATGGTGAGATTCTCAAAATATAAATTCTATAACAAGTTATTAGGTGATTTAACATTACTTAGAGTTATATTAGATATAACTTGAACCCAACCCATATATATATATATATATATATATATATATATATATATGGGTGATATTACTTTGAAAGTAAAATAATGAAGAGATAATAAAATTAGAAAATTGTGCTTGAGTGTCTTGCTTGAGCGAGCTCAAGGTCCTCTCAAGCGAAGCCATAGTGTAAGCAAATTGCAATTCTGAAAATGAAACCCCTGAATAGAAAATTGGGGGTTCAAAATGACAACTTAGTGAGCCTACTTAAGTTAGGATATATATATAGGTGATCTTACTTTGAAAGTAAAATAACGAAGAGATAATAAAATTAGAAAATTGTGCTTGAGTGTCTTGCTTGAGCGAGCTCAAGGTCCTCTCAAGCGAAGCCATAGTGTAAGCAAAGTGCAATTCTAAAAATAGAACCCCTGAATAGAAAATCGGGGGTTCAAAATGACAACTTAAAGCATCCACACCAGCTCTTTTATAAATGTGTAAAATACATATTTTGACCACTTTTACACATTTTGAACCTAAAAACACTCCACATCAGTCCATTTAAAAACGTGTAAAATCATCTAAAATTTTCAACAAGCTACAGTACCCGTGTAAATTTACACAGGCACTGTAGCACGTGTATTTAATTTTTTAATAGTTTTTTCTCTCTCCTCTCTACCTGACTCTCACCTCCCTTTCTCTCAGGTGCACAACACATCTCTCACTTGCTCTCATCTCATCCATTTTTCTTCCTCTAGCTTCCACCGATCGCCATCGCCGCCGATGAGAACGAGGTCGAGCAAGCCGAGTCGTCGGACGAGTCCGTCGCCTACAACACGAATGGAGTTCTCCGACAAGTCCGTCGCCTAGAATCTCATGGGTTATGATCCATTTTTGGTTGAGCTTGAAGCCGGCGGTCGTCGAGAGGAGGTGGCGGTGCTGCGAGGCACTTTGGTTGAGGCCGACGGCCGTCGCGAGGAGGTGGGTTTTGATCCATTTTTTCTAGTTTTTTGGTTGATTGTGGGTGTGGGTTGGTGGGTTTTGATCTTGATCGGCTTGGCTTTTCTAGTGGCGGTGCTGCGAGGCACTTTGGTTGAGGCTGACGGCCGTCACGAGGAGGTGGGTTTTGATCCATTTTTTCTAGTTTTTTGGTTGATTATGGGTGTGGGTTGGTGGGTTTTGATCTTGATCGGCTTGGCTTTTCTAGTTCATTGGTGGGTTTTGATGATCTTGCCGCCGATTAGGTGGGTGATGATTTGGCTGGGTGGTGATGGTAGCTATGGGTCTGTGAGAGAGAGGGGCAGTGAGGGAGTGAATAATAAAAAATTGTAAAATAATGAATATTTTATTGAATAAATGTGTAGAATAGATAAACTGATGTGGGTGTTTTGTAAAAATGGATGTGTAAAATAGAAAAAGTAGGTTTTTTTTGTAAAATAGACAGAAAATTTAAATGGACTGATGTGGATGCTCTTGGATGAGGACTTGCTTGATATTCGCTTAAGCGAGATGTGGAGAGTTAACTCAAGCAAGGCTTTTCTTGCTCGAGTGAGACAAATACAATGTTATGGGTTTTGTAGAAAAATGAGAAAAATTAGACTTTTTCTTTCTTTAATAGCCAGTAAAAGTTGAGGCACATTTCGGAGGACTTGTGTCTACTAAAGTGGCCCTTCAATTATGTCTTTTCAAAGGCAACTCTTCATTGTTTATAAAAAAGACTTCCATATTCCGTAGTAGTAATAGCAGTGGCTGTTGTTGTTTTTTATAATTTATTTATTTTTAAAAATACAAATTTTACAACATTAGAGAAAAATTAAAGTATTTTTCAAATTTTCTACTTGAAGTAATCTATTTTAGACTTTTAGTTGTATCTTAAAGATAAATTTGCCAACCCATTAACAAACTCTTTGAGTGAGGATGATATTGTCTTAAATTTAACAAATCATTCTTACCTCACAGTAAATGTGCTATAACTACTATAATGTTACTTTAGCAACTAATATATCAAAATGCAAGCTACAACAAAAAAGGTATACTTAAAAATTTTAGCAATAGAACTACAGTAAATTATCATCTTTGACAACCTATGGTAGCTCCAAACTTATAAATAAAACTAATATTTTATTTATTCTCTCTCTTCTTTTATTTAAAAAAATATTTTCCCTTTCTCTCTCTCTTCTCTCTTTTCTGCCATTTCTCCCTCTCAGTTTTTTTCTTCTTCTTCTCTCTTTTCTTCTCCTCTCCACTGATCCGTTTCTCTTTTTTCTTTTTCTTTTTTTCTTTCTTCTTTTCCTCTCTTTTCTTATCCTTTATTCACTGCCATTTTTATCTTCTTCTTTTTTCTTCTCTCTTCTTACCAGTTCTCTTTCCCTTTCACTAGTGGATGTTGATGGTGGTGCATCGTAGATCTGGTCCAGTTTTGTGTTGGGTCATGAATGGTTGGTCAAATGATAGCGATGGTGCGACAGTGGTGGGTTGACTCTCTTTTTCTCCATTGTTTTCTCTCTCTAGATTGAATCCAAGCTTGAATGATTAGATAATTTTTGGTTTTGTTTGGGTTTTAGTTGATCTGGTGGTTTTGATTGACTTGGTGGGTTTTGGGGTATGTGATTGGGTTTTGATTTGGGTTGAGGTGTGGGCGGTGGTTGGTGGCAGTGGGTGTGGGCGGTGGTGGCTGATGGCAGTGGGTGTGGCAATGGTTTTGGTTTTTGCAGTGGATTTCTAATGGTGGGTGGTGGCTTGGCGGTGTCTGATGGTGGTGTTGGCTGGTGATGTCTGTTGTTGTGAGAGTGGGTTTTGGTTATTTTTGTTTGGAAAAAGAGAAATACACAAAGAATGAGAGGGGAAGAAAGAGAGAGGAAGAGATGAAATTGATAATAAAAAAGAATTAAAAAATAATAAATAAATAATATTTTAATGAAGTGGTAAAAAATATAAAACCTTTGCTGTAATTTGTATTGTAAATTACGGAGTTAAAATAGATAAAGTAGTGTTTTGAGTTGTAAAAGTTATAATTTTTAACACCCATATTGTGAATGCTCTAAGAAGCTTTTAACAATTTAAAAAAACTATTTTATCTATTTTAACACTTCATTTTATAACACATCTAACATTAATGATTCTATTTTTTTAACTACTTCATTTTATTTTATTTTTTTGGCAAAAACACTATTTTGGTCTCTGCATTTTGAGACATAGTTAAACCGGTCCCCAAATTTTGGTAGCAGTCAATTTGGTGCTTGTTATTTTCAACTTGCAGTCAATTTGGTCTCTATTGTCAACTCACTAACAGAAAATGCCTACGTGGTTAACAATGTACATAGTTGGCACACTTCACGCCTACTTGGCTTATAAAATATTATTAAAAACGACATGTAAGCAATTAAATTGAAAAAAAAAAAAAATTTTGCCAAATTGAATTAAAAAGATAGAAAAACAAATATGAAAAGATCAATTCCAAATTTTCTTGTACTTTCTTACCAACCAAACACAAAACTCAAACCCAGATTTGAACAAACAACAAACGTAAAGTTCTCATTTTCCTCCTCTCACCACTTGTTTCTTTTTCTTTTTCTCATTATCTCTCTTCCTCACTTGCAAACCCAAGCTCTCACTCTATAATCTACAACTGAACCCTCTATGGTAGAAGCACAAATCTGCCTTCATAGCCAAAGTTCTTACTCACTCTCTTCTCTTCTTTGTTTCTCACCCTCTCAGTCTTGATCTCTGCATGGTCTGGAGCTCACCAAGCAAATCAAAGATTTGAACCCAATAGTGGTGGGATTCATCCATTTTAGAATGTATAGCTTTTACAAAGGGTTTGTCTGAGTGAGAGATATGTTAGAGGGAAACCATATGTGCTTATGCCTAAGAGAGAAGAAGACAAACTTTTTTTCCCCTGGGTAAAGACGAACCTAGTTGGAGATATGGCTTTGTTCAAATTTTCTTGTGTTTTTGTCTAGATCTGGGCCCAGATTTGCTTGTGTGTGTTTGTTCATATTTGGGTCCACGTAGGTGTGAAGTTTGCCAACTGTGCAGATTGTTAGCCACATAGGCATTTTCCGTTAGTTAGTTAATGATAATAACCAAATTGACTGCAAGTTGAAAACAACATGGACTAAATTGACTACTACCAAAATATAAGAACCAATTTGAGTATGACCCCAAAATGTAGGAACCAAAATGGTGTTTTTGCCTCTTTTTTTTTTTTTTTTTAGTCTTCCTCATCTCTTTCTCTCTCTTCCTTTTCGCCTCTCTCTTATCTGATACAAAGTAAACAACCCAACAAAGAGCAAACCCACAAAACTACCACTACATCAGCCAGCCACACAAATCTCCTGCTAGGCACCACCCACCAAAACCTAGCCACAAAACCTAGATCTGCCACCACCACACCAACTAGCCACCCAAAACCCAAACTACCAACAACCGCCACACCCAAAACCCAATCACACCCAATAGCCACTAACTGCCACCATGTACAACCCACTGCCAAAAACCACCACACAAACCAATCAATGACATAAACCACAACCACTGCCAACTAAGAACAACCACTGAACAACAACTAGCAAGCCAAGAACAACCACCCACAACCACTGCCAAAAAACCCAAATAGCCAAAAACCACCACACAAATCAACCGTACCAAGACCCGGTCAACAACCTATCACACCCACAACCCATTGCCAAAATCAACAAAACCCACTTGCCACCACCAACACAGCCACACCACCATTGACCCACGAAACCCAACCAAAATGCCACCACGAGACCCATCCACACCACTACTGACCCACAAAACCCAGCCAAACTCGACCAAAACCTACTGCCACGGCCAAAATCCACCATTATCAAACCCTGCAAACCATTAAACCTGCATACCCGTTAAACCTGAAACCCAGCCAAACTCAAAACCCACCACAAACGCCATTACTCATGGTGCTTCCACACTACTTTACCTTACCAGGAAATTGATTTGCTGAAGATTGTGAAGAAGGTCTCGAATATGAAATCCTTGGGTAGGCTCAGGTTGTAGCTTCCTTTGATTTTTCAATTACCCAACGTATTGAAGAATTGGCTAGAGTAGAAAATGAAGAGAGAGGTAGAGAACGAAGAGGGAGGAACAAAGAGCCGAGAGAGAGGATTAGGAGATTATAAGGAGTTGAGGACAAAGAAAGAGAGAGAGAGTGAGAGTAGGCTTTGGGTGGGACCGTGGGTATTAAAAAAAAATAGTTTTTTACTTTTATCTCACTGCTACAGTAACTGCTACAAGTAACAGTTTGTTGTAGGGTTCTTTTTGGTGTTTGTGGTGGTAAAATAGCCAAAAAGCTATTTTACCACCACCAATGCTAATGCTCTTAGCCAATCAATTCTTGTTTTTTGTTTTTTGTTTTTTTTTTTTAATTGTTTACATCCACATTCCCTAAAAAAATTTATGTCCATCACCCATGTAAAGTTGTGATTCACAATTATATTTTATGTTGGCTTTATTTTATGACAAAAACTGTTGTAATCACATTAATTTTGTTTCTTGTATTTTGTGGAATTTTATTGTATTGGGTTTAGTATTAAGTTGGTGAAGAATCGAGCATGAAATGAAGAATTAGTGCAGTTTCGCGACTAGCTCCCAAGAAGTTCGCAAGAAGAGTAACCCGCGAAAAGGGCACGTGAGAAGTACATGCTAAAAGTTGAAGAGTCAAGTGCCAGTCTGCATTTCGCAAGTTCTTCGCGAGACAGGCCATCTCGCAAGGTACCTGCGAAACATTCTGCCTAGAGGATTTTAAGTGTGACTTTCTTACCCTTCACCCATACTATATGAAAGTTCAAATACTGTAAAAACACCCTTGAACGTTTAGACCCCCAATTAACAAATTAACCAATTCAAGCTTTATATCAAACAATTAATGTGCGGAACATGAACTAAAGCATAACACAGAATTGGTAAACAATCTAAGCCAATTAAAATCACATCCACAGCAGAAAATAAAAGGCAAAGATAAAGGGAAGGAAGATGCAAACACAAGGACAACACGCGATGTGTTATCGAAGAGGAAACTGAAGCCCTCGGAGTAAAACCTCTCCGTCGCCCTCCAAGCGGTAAACAATCCACTAGAAAATGTAGTTGGGATACATGGACAGCAATAGACCCTTCAAGCCTAATCTACCCAGTGCACCTGAGCCCTCCAAGCTTCTTGCTCCAACGAGGTTGCGCCAAACCTTTTTCTTTTCTAGCTTCTCGGATTCCACTACTAGACCGTAGCATCAACCAATGAAGATTGGTTCCTTCCTAACTGCTTCCCAGAACACCAAACAGCCCTCTCATAGTAATGGATATGGTGAGAACAAGGTTTTGGTAAAAAGCCTCTCAAGGATTTGGCAATGGAGAGGAAGAGAGTTGAGGAATTTGAAGAGACACTTATGTAAAGATTGTAGATGAATCAATCTTGTTTTACTCTAGGGTTTCTCTCTCAAAATTCTCTCTGGAAGCTCTCTCTCATTTGTGGGTATAAGGGGTATTTATACTGAGGTGAGAGGAGAATGTGAAACGTCAGGTTTTTCAAAACAAGGCTGGCTCGCGGCTTGGCCTTGCGACTTGACTGAGTCGCGAGATCCAGTCGCGAGATAACTGTATGGCCAGTTGTCCTGTAGTGCTCCAGCTAGCATGACTGTTCACCTTTTGGCATGCTTGGCACATGTGCTGCGTCTGGCGGCTTACAGCCGCGAATCACCCACGAGATCCAGCCGCGAGTCTCTATTTTCTTGCACACTCTTGAGCAATCTTCACTTTCTCTCACTCACTACCCTTACAACAAGCCCACCTAAATATAGGGTTACTAAATGCTGAAATACAAGTAAATTTGGCATGTAATAAAGCCAATTAGATGGTTGAATAAATTCAACCTTACACTATATATACCCTCATTACCCATAAAAGTAAAATAGGCTAATATTCAAGGAGAAAAACCCTAGATAGGTTTTCTACAACACAACACACCCATCTTTTAGAGAAAGAGCTACTCATCCTTAGTGAGAAATCATTATAGCCTCTTCTCCTTCCCTCTCCCATTGTCATACCTTGAGAGGAGATTTGTACCCAAACACAACCCACACTTATTCAGAGTGTAGAGAGTGTTTTGGAGCTTGGGAAGCTTTGGAGATTTGTCAAGAGAAGCTAGTGAGGCTTGGCAAATGCAATTGGGCTTATTGCGGGATCGGGAAAGCTAGAGAAGACATGACTCTGAGAAGTCCGTTGGTATTAGGAGCTTGGAGGGCTCAAGTACATGGGGTAGACTAGGCTTGGAGGGTCTTTTGTTATTCGTGTACTCCAACTTTATTCTCTAGTGGATCGATTTCGACTTGGAGGGTTGCGGAGAGGTTTTTCGCCAAGTTCTTTGGTTTCCTCTTCGATAAAACGTCTCGATGTTATCTTGTGTTTGCATCTCTCTTCCTTACTCTTTAAGCTTTCTTTTTATTATTAATGATGGATGAATATGGCTTAGGGTAGATTTATCGGTTCATTGCGCTTATTTACTCTTGTTCCACACTTAGTCTAAGTTAGAGTAAAAACAATCTAGCTGTAATTTTTAATTGGAGGCATGAACAAGCTCTTGTGTTTTAGCAAAAATCTATGCCCTTTCACTTAGTATCAGAGTAGGTACACTTGTTTTGGTTTCATAACCTAAGTGTGATCCTTCACCCCTTGTGTATATTGCCATGGATAATGCTTTGTATACTTCTATGGATGTTGTTGATTGTAACATGCCATGTGTTTGTAAAAATGCCTCTATGAGTGTTAATCCTCATGATGATGATGACATGTTACATGAATCTAAGGGTGTTGTTAAAATTCCAAATGTCAAACTCTTGAAGAAAAAGTCTAAGAAGTTTCATGAGAATTTGAGCAAGTTTGTTTGTGAAAAGGATGATTTGATTGCTAAGCTCAATAAATCTAACAAATTGGTTGAAAAGTATAAGAAATTTGCTAAACATTCTCTTGAAAAACTAAAGGAGTTTGTATGTTTGAATATGGACTTGGATGCTAAACTTGTTTTGTCTAACAAACTTGTTGATGATCTTAAATATGAAAATGAATCTCTTAAGATGCATGCCAAGTGTTTGATTGCTAAACCTATTGCTAAAAAGAAAGAAAATCTTTGTTGCAATCATGTTGTGTGTCCTGATTTTGTGCCTATTGTGAGTTCTACCTCTAAAGATAAATCGGTGTACATTACTCCACACAAAAGAAACCTAAAAGTGGAGAGAAATGCTCTTAAGCCAAAACCTCCGATGAGGATGATGTTGAGAAGGAGATGGTATATCTCGCAAAGAAATTCCGAAAGTTTCTTAAGATGAAGAACAATGGGAAACCATTTGGCAAAGGAAAATTCTCATCCTTCAAGAATGACAAAAGAGACTTCAAGAAGAAGGATGTAAAAGAGTCATCACCATCCCAAGGAATAGTTCACTATGAATGCAATGGACATGGGCACTTGAAGAAGGAATGTCTAAACTATTTAAGAGGAAAGGGTAAGGTGCTTGATAGTTTTTAGACCCCTTAAAACACAATTGGATTAACCTAGTTAATTAGCCAAGTTGTTATTTAGTCCAAATTCCGAATCTAGATTATCACAATCAAACAATCATATCATGCAAAGTAGCGAAAAGGTAAATAACACAATGATATGATCACCTAGGAAACCAAACCGGTAAAAACCTGGGGAGGATTTAACCTAGCTATCCTCAAGGTAAACCTGAATCCACTATGAAAGAATCGAAGTTGTTCAACAGGACTTAGACCACTAACATCCTATCGCTACCCACTAGTAGAAACTTACTGACACGACCATGTGTAAACTCTGAAACCACGGACTCCTTCTTTCTTGGATTCTCTAGCAAGTACAAGCACACCCGCTTGTGTTTCTTTAAGTTCTTGTGGCAGCAAATGAATGCTCATCAAGCTCTTGAAGAAATCTCCTTCTTGATAATCCTAAGCTTGTGTAAAGGAAAGCTCCTCACAGATCTCACAAGAGATTTACACAAACAGCAATCTGAGCAACTGGAACTCTTCTAAAAACGTGGCTAGGGTTTTCTTTATATACTAAGAGAATTAGATCTGAAACCCTAATCCTTAATGGGCTTGGGCTGAGTTGGAAATTCTACAAAAAAAACATTCTGCCTGAGATTCAATTGATCGAGCCTGTTCTTCGATCGATCGTGCCAGGCCGAAAGTCACTAATACTTCTGTAGCCACTCGATTCCAACTTTACATACAACGCACACACTTTGAGCCAGTCTAAACAAGACTAACAACTGTTTTGATCATGGTTTACCAACATTACACATTAGAGTTCTAAATACATTAGTTCCTAAGTCTTTAGAACCTAACAGTACTAACAACTACCATTAGTGACTCGGAGAGCTCAAATTCAAATTCGAAAGAAGAATACAATTGTGATGGTAATTATTCAGCATTTATGGAAATTACCTCGGTTGATTCCAAAGATGAATGGAGTGATTTGGTTGAAGAACTTGGTGTTCACTCTGAGGTTGAAGAAGATGAAGTTTCGGATGATGAGGATGTGTACCTCAATGAAGGTGATAAGAAACTTCAAGATGTTTATGAAGTGTGGCTTGAGAATTGTGGCAAATATACTAAAGTTACTAAGAGTGCAATCAAGAAGATGAAGAAAATTGAAGAAGAACACAAATCCACTCTTACACAACTTAAAGATCCCAAGTGTGAAGTTGAAGAATTAAAAGAGGAGCTGCTGAATGCTTACTCAAATATCAAGTTTCTCGAACTTGAAATGATCCAAGCTAATGTCAAAGTGGAGAGCATCACAACTAAGAAGCTTGATAGTGTACTTTTATCTCAAAAGCCTTCCATAGACAAAAGGGCTACACTGGTGAAGGAAGTTCGAGTGGCAAACCAAGAAGGGAGATGAAGTTTGTATTGGCGAAGGATGTAGATAAGCCCAAGATTGAGATCCCTATTGTTGAGAAGAAGAACATTGGACCAAAATCAAAGGCAAAAGGGAGATCATTGCCTAAGAATCAAAGGGGACCTCAAGTGAAGTATTTTTGTCATCATTGTGGCATTCGAGGGCACACAAGACCAAATTGCTTCAAGCTTTATGCTCTCAAAAGGCTGATTCTCTGCATGCACAAGGAAATACAAGAAGAATGCCAAGAGGAAAGAAAAGGGAGAAGATGATGGTCAACTCATTGGAGGAGTCATGGAAATGCTTAAGAAAATCTCATCTTGCTTAGCTAGCTTCACCCCGAGGTTTGATAATTATGTTGGTTGTACCTTTCTGTCTAAGGATCTCACCCAAAGCACCCGTGCGGTATGGGTGAAGAAGGGTACTCATGCATGATTATTCTCGATGTCCATGCATTAATACTTCCAATGAATTAGAGTTGTAGTTTCATGCATCATGTCATATGTATTTTTCATGCTTCAATGCTTCCTTCCTAGCATGTTTCTTTTAATGCTTTTTGCTTTGTTTGTTGATCTTACTTTAATGTTTTTGTTTTGTGTGAGTAAAAAAATCCAAAAACTCATAAAAAGTATAAAATCTCAAAAAGTTTGATCGCTTGTGTTGTGTCATATCACATGTTGAGCTTGGCCTAGTACCTTCGTACTAATGGCGTAGTGTATTTACGAGCTTAGCTTATTATGTATGCACATTTTAAGTGTGAGTGAAATCTAGAAATCTATATTTGATTGTTGTAAATAGATCTTCAAGCTTGTCATGAATGTCTAACCAATAGTCTTGATTGATCTTGATACATGCGTAAACTTGATCTTATATATCTCCTCACATTTTATTTTTTATGTCAAAAAGCTCTTCCAACGTCAATCTCTAAAAAGAGAAAGAGCTGAAAAAGTCTTACTTCGAAAACTAGTTTGACTAGGAAAAGGTGAAGCAAAATGTATTCAAAATATATGATGCCAAAGCCAAAGGCTTATTCCTCAAAGAAATATAAAAAATTTCATGGCATCGTTGCTCAAAAATTAAGTTGTATTGATAAAAAAAGTATGAAAAATGGAAGCCAAATGAAAAGCTTTCAATCATTGTAAACACTTTGGTGATGGGTCATATATGTTCATTTCTACTAGTGAGATTGGTCACTTGAGTTCATGCTATTTGTGTATGACTTGGTTGAATTGATCATTGAAGCTTCACACTAAACTATGGACTAATTCATACTTGATTCTCACACACAACACATAAGTCTAATGTTCAATGAATACCTATTTCATTTGTGTGATTGAACGTGTTCAAACGTGATATGTGTATGCTCAATTTCTTGATGATCAAGCCCAAAAAGATTTTTGAGTGTTTCATGTGTTTCTGGAAGTGATTTTTGTCACTTAGGACCTTAAAGTTTCTCCTAAAATGTCAATTTTTTTTTTTGTTATTATTATTATTATTTTGTATTGAAAAACTTTGTTTTTGGCCATTTTGCGACTGCTTTTGCAAGTGGCCTCCAATCGCGAATTTCTTAAGAAATTTCAATTTCTTAAAAATTTCAGACAGAGAGTTTCGCGAGTCCCTCGTGAGTACCTTATGACTCAGACTTGACTTGCAAGATTCTGCCCTATGCATCTGCATATTTCGCGAGTAGGATTGTGACTGACTCGCGAGTCACTGACTCGTGAAATGCAAAAAAGACAGTTTTTTACGGGCTTGAAATGTCAGTTTTCAAAATCCATGTCTTTTTGCACTCTACGACTCCCACAAACAAAAACTCACATTTTTCTTCAAAACTCAACCAAACTTCCTTGGATTTCATCTCTAAGACTTTTCTGTGGTAATTTCTAACATTTTTCATCTTTCAAATCCTTTGATTTTGTCTTAGATTTCTTAAAACCTAGGGTTGGGTTTATTTTTGTGTTTAGGTTGGAAAAACTTAATTTTTGCGAAATTTTTCGATTTTGTTGATTGGGCTTAGTCCCATTTTTGTCTCTTGTTGATTGTGTTGGCCCCATGTGGCATTTTAACATATATCTAGGCATGTGTGTATAGTGTGTGCACTTTAGGTGTTTGATAAAATGCCTCTATGGTATTTTTTTTCACTCTATTGGACTCCGATGAGTACCAAATTGTGGGATTTACCATATTTATTCATGTTTAACATGTTTTGATCATTGGTTGTGTGTTTTACACACTTTGCCCTATGAGTGCTTGTTCATGCATTGCACATGCACAATTGATGCACTCATGATGCACACACCATATCACTTGACATGTTTTGAATACATTCATGCTAGTTAAGTCTTTGTAGACCTAATAGCACATATAACACGTTCATGTGTATTTGTTATGATCGTTTGATTGTATTTTAGAGTTTTTTTTTTCCTTATTTTGCTTGATTTTTGGACTAACTTGTATCTAATCAAGTTTGTTACCATTTTTGTGAATGGTTTGTATGTTTGCTCATTTTTGTTGATGTCTCCTCGCAAGAAAACCACTGCCAAGAAACCTCTTAAGTGTCAAAGATTTGAAGAGGATTGCTTCCGAAATAGAGACGCATTTGAGGCATTCTCGAAATACTACAAGGATGCTATCATAATTGTGGAGAGAGAGGTGGATCTTCCATATCTTGAGAGTACTTTCATCCCTGATGTGTTCAAAGATTGCACATGGGCTTCACTCCTCACAGGCTCGGTGTATGTGCACTATATTTTGGTTTGGGAGTTCTTCTTGAATGCGATTGTGGAGCGATATCACCTAAATTGTTAGGTGAGAAGGAAGGAGTTCACAGTTTCCGCCATGTCAATTCAAAACTTCCTTCAGATTAGGCTAGTGATCCTAGAGTTTTATCTTTCATATGATAAGAGGATAACCCTAGTATTAGTGATAGCACCAGTTCTTGGGGGAGAACGGTTGAAAAAGTGCTTGCTCACCACCAGCTTCTCTCCTAAAATAAGAACACTGGCGTACATTATGCTCTTCAATCTCTTCCCAGTGAGGAATTTAGCGAATCTCTCCCAACCACGAGCTCTGTTCCTTTATGACTTGTTCCTGAAGAAGGACATAGACATCTATGCTCACATCTACCATCTTCTTGAGAAGTTTGTCAACATGAAGACGTCCCGGATGACTCTACTTTTCCCGGGATTGATCATGTCTATAATGCGACATGAGAGGGTCTAGATTCCCCCTGGTTTGCCAGTGATAAAGAGGGAAGACCAGATCTCTGCTCAAACGATGACAAGGTGCAAAACTCATCTACGTGGTCTTGGAGAAAAAGAGAGAGCAGAAGGTAAGGACACTACTCATGAGGGTGGCAACATTGATGAAGATATTGATAACTTCACCCTTGATCCTGAAGACATGGAAGCCTCACCCTCTCAGCCTCAGCAGCAGCCATAGGCTCAGCCTCAGGGTCAACCGCATGCACCTCCTCATGCTCCCAATTGCATCGACATGCTTCTTGACAGATTCAATTATTTCTAGTGTTCACAGGAGGCTATGCAACTGACGTTGGATGATCACTATGCGTACACCATCACACAGATGACATATCTTCAAGAGCAAATCACTGCTCTCTCCACTCAAATTAAAGACTTGGCGAGTGAGGACTAGCACCTTTGGCCATTCCAGTGAAAAAAGGGGAGTAGTAGTTAGTTAAGGGGGAGTACATCTTGAGGAGTACAACTTGAGGGGGAGGAGATTTTTGAGACTATTTTTATTGCTCTTATAGTTCATTTAGTTGCTTTGTTTCTTTTACAGTGCTTTACTTTAAAGCTTTCAGTGCTTTAGTTTAAAACTCAGTTTACTTTAGTACTTTGTGTATCTTGGCTTTTATAGCCATTTCTTGATGCTTTTAGTTATCTATTGCTTCTTACTTTAGTTTCTTTAATACATCATGTGCTTGTTGGACATGCAATTAATTTTTGAACTGCTCTTAATTGCTTGCGTGTTTGGATGATCATTTACTAGTTAAATGTTCATTGTGGTCATTTCTTAATAACTATTCATGTTTGATCAAGTTATGCTATATGTTCTTATATCTTTTGTTTATCTTGATTGCATTTTACTTGCTCTTTATACATGCCTTGTATTCTACTTGTCTTGTGCTTAATGAAGTTATTTGTTATGTGTAAGTGTTTCAAGATACAGTTGTGTATGGTTCAAGTGCTTCATAGATTTTAGATTTAGGTGTGAGTAAGTTTTGCCCCTGTTCCCATGCTCACGTTTTAAGTCTAGAGTCTGTTTAGGGGTTTTGTCATGGAATAGCCAAAAGGGGAGATTGTAAAGTTGTGATTTACAACTATGTATATGTTGGCTTTAATTCTGTGTCAAATTTGATTGTATTTCTGTTCAATCATTTCCTTGTATTTTTGTGGGATTTTACGTAAGGGCTGTGTTTGAGAGTTTGATGAAGAATTTGTGAAGAAGTGGTTTTCATGACTTACTCGCGACTGACTCACGACTGCTGACCAGAGAAACAAGCCACGTGAGAAGCACATGCTGGAATTTGAAGAGTCCATGACAGGCTGGATTTTGCGAGTGACTCACAACTCAGGCCAAGTCGTGAGTGACCCACGAAACTCACTGCATGTAAGAAGAAGAACGAGTATTTTTTGAAGAAACTTTTGAGGGAGAAACCCTAGCTAAACACTTGAGAGTTAGAGATTGTTTTTACTCACAATCCTCTACATCATTTCTCTAAAGTTTCCATCTACTCCCAACTCTCCAGCTACACATCCTTGAGAAGTTCTTAGTCCAAACACTTACCTCACCCACTTTGAGTGTTGAGAGAAGTTTTGGTGCCTTTGGGAAGTATTGAAAGTAGCCATTGAGTGGCAGATACAATTAGGCAAAATTGTGGGATCCGGATAACTAGTGAAGACAAGACTCTGATAAGTTAGAGTAAAAGCAATTAGATAAGTTAGAGTAAACTCAGGCGGAATGGCTTAGAGTAGTGTTTCAGTTTATTGCACTTGTTTTACTCTTGTTCCGCACTTAGATAAGTTAGAATAAAAGCAATTAAGATGTAATTTAATATTGGGGGTCTAAACAACTATTAGTGTTTTCACACTAATTGAGCTTTCACTTAGGTTATTCTCTTAAAATTTAGTCATGTGGTTACTTAACTAAAAATACACTTTCATCCAATGAGAAAAAAAGCCACATGACTGAATTTTAAGAGAGGAACCTAAGGAACAACATTTAAGGTACTATACCTAATTTTTGTCCAAAAAAGAAAGACCAAACATGCACATTTGTTGGGGAGGGCATAGGAGTTTTAGGCAACTAAAGTAACAGAAGATGAGAGGAGCCAAAATTTTTGTTTTTATTTTTATTTTTATTTTTTTGCTCATTGCTAAAAGCATTCATTGAAGTAATACTTTAGGAGTAATATTACAAATTTTATTTTATAAGTATTATAAATTGATGTGTCATTAATTACCAAAAAAAAAAATGATGCTAGTGACAGTACAACAAACTTGAGTTTTTTCAATATATGTTTTTCAATGGCCACTAAAAAACATTAAGTTTCTATAGTTGTACTCAATTGTTTAGTAAAAGTAAGGAAATTCACATACTTATTTCTACAGTTGGCATAACCATTGAAATAAGTGTTAAAAAAACTAGACCTATCGTTCCCAAGTGTTCCACCCCCCCCCCCCCCCCCCCCCAGTGGTTGTAAATGTTGAAGACCAGGAACACCAACAACTATAGAGTTTGTTTTAGATTAAATAGAATCTACAGCATCTCACAAGCCAAAGTTCCGTTAACTCTCACAGGCTCTCTCTCTCTCTCTAAACTCAGAAATTTTAAATTCAATTTCATAGCTCTAAATCTTAATCATGGAAATTTCAAAGATTTAGATCTCAGTGATCATGGCAATCATATAACTCTTCATCTCTCTCGGCCTAGTTGTCTGTGTCTCATTGTCTCTCTTAACGCAGTGGTCTCAGCTCCTCCAATTAGGTATGAATTCTTGACTCACAGGCTCTCTCTCTCTCTCTCTCTCTCTCTCTCTCTCTCTCTCTCTCTCTCTCTCTCTCTCTCTCTCTCTCTCTCTGTAATTACTTTGCCTTTCTTATTTGATTGCTGAGAAAACCTTTCTATTTCTCTTTTTATTATTTTCTCGACAACCAAATAGAGTTCTTGACTCAACTGTTGAAAATAATAAAATTTTTGTAGTGCGATAGTACAATTTTTACTATATAATCCATGCTTTGTTTTTAGAATCCATAAACCTTACAAATTCATGTGTAATCACATAGAAAAAAATTTAGATAGTTATTTAATAGTTATTGAAGTGACACTAATTACATTCACTAGTCGTAGACCCACGCAATGCATAGGAATAGCTAATTATTTTGTAGTTATGGTATAATATATGATTTGTTGAAGATAATTTTTTTTTCAAAAAAATTAAACAATTTCTAAAATTATTTTCCTTCTTTTTATCTCTACCAATATATCATTCTATTATTTTCAGTTTGTTTGATTGATATTATACATTTTTGAGGGGGTCGATATTCCTCAAAATTATGTTATAGTGCGTTATTTTTTCCTAATTATTTTTGTACGACTAAAATTTTTAAGTTTCAAATAAATTATTCAAATTCTGTATTCTCTTAAATGAGATTATCATGATAATAATAAAATAAAAAAACTACACTTGATATTACTCAAATAATTGATAGGCACATTCAAACGCATAACCAAGATTGTGTTTTGATAAAAATTCAAATCCTCACTTTCAAAATAACTAAGTATTAAATCAAACAAAAATCAAACCAAAGATATAAGAGGGAGAGAGACTACTTATGATGGGAAACTCAAAAACACAACATGATAATAGCTTAAAAGTGCATTATTATCTTAGTTTTGGTAGGAACTATCGCATCTATTTTATGTTTATTCTCACACACATGCAAATTTGAGAATTTGCAAGTTTCTCTAAAATATACTCATCAAATGTATTTTTCTATTGTAGGAGATTCAAAATAATGAGTTAAGCATACAAACATGAAACCAAGAGAATCCAGGGGTGAAGATCAATTGAGAAGTGGCTTTTGAAGAATTTAATGAGTCAAAGATGTGTGGAAACATAAAAAGAAAGAGAGAAATTCATTTAAGCCAAAGATGGAAAAATCTTGACATGAAAATATTCTGACCAGTTTTGGTATTTTTACCATATATTTTTACTTTGATATTGGATTGACTTGATTTTTGCGGCCATGGAAAGAGGACTTGAAGATCTAAAATTTTTTATTTACCAAAACTTCATAATTTGCCGTTTTCAAGGCCAAAACTGACATGGTAGTTGATCCACTATTGGAAAACTAGAATTTGCATTTTTTATTTTCCTTTTTGGGAAGCATGTGTTTTAGGGTTTTGAATGCTATACATATTAAAGGGATACAAGAGCAGCCATATTTTTTGGCTGCTGGAAAACCTTATTTTTCATCAATTTTGTGAGTTTTTATTATCTGTGGAAGCTTAAGAACCTAGGCTAGGGTTTGGGGTGAATCCCCAATATTGTAAGTTGTCCACTTATCAATCCAGGCATGTTTTTCGCGTTTTGATTATTGAAATCAATTATTCTCTTTTCATAATTTTTTTATTAGATTGATATTTAATTTCTAATTCTTTCATAAGTCTATTCTTAAATTTTCTTATCATTAAAATAGGGTTTTATAATCTCTCTAGCAAAACATAGTAATTTTGTTAGATATTACTTTTGCTATAGTATTGCCTCTAGGGTATGCGATGTTCTTGAGTTTTTTTTAGCAAAGTTATTATTTTCTAGACTAAATTGTTGGAATAATTGATGAATATAATCAATCAAAGAGAGTTTTATTAATAAATCTTATTTCTATATCTTCTAATCGATAGTTTATGTGTTTACTCACCCAATTGTATTCTAAATTGGATTGGTATTGGATGCTTAACAATATTAGTGGACAAACCCTAACACCCTAATGATTTTAATTATTGAATTTTACCTAACTTTCTTTGTCCTAGTTTCAATCATATTTTTCTACATATTATTGGTGCTTTTGACATGTTCTTATTTTCCTTTTTTTGATAGAACGACAACCTTAGCTACACTATAATTTTTGTTACAAAATTGGATGACATCACCACACCAAAACATATTAACCCAGAATAGAGTTATTAAAAACACAATGATTTATCAACCTAAAGTAGAGTTGTAAGAAAGAATAAAAAAATTGGGAGAGAGAGAGAGAGAGAATAATCACTTTTTCAAGAGAGAATGTGAGAGAGAATAGTAAATTTATAGAAAATAAGATTAAAAGAAAAAGAGTAAAAATAGAGGATATAAATATCAAATTATCCAAGCCATGTTAGATAACATTATATTCTTATATACTATATTTATAATGCAATAGGATAACATATAACAATTAAAGAAAAGAAAAAAAAAATATATATATATATATATAACAACTTACAAATATAAAACTAAATTGCATCAACCCAAAGTAGAGTTCTAAAGAACACAACAATTCATCAACCTAAGGTAGAGATTCAAGAGGAATAAAAAAAATCCATGAAAAAATGAAAAAAAAAAAATTTGAGAGAGAGAGATAACCTTTTGTGTGGGAAAAATATGCATAGAATGGGAGAAATAATGATAAATTTATAGTAAGATAATGGAAATAAGAATAGATAAAATAAAATAATGACATTAAGGTAGAGAGTAGTGGGAAGATGGAAAGGTAAAACAAAGGAGAAAATGTTAGAGAGAGTATAACAATAAGTTAAGAAATTAATAAGAAGAAGAAGAGTTAAAAATAGGAGAGAGATGGCAGGATATAGGTTGATGATGAGGCACAATGAGAGAGTAATAACAATAAATGCTACGCTTCAGTTTTTAGCATTTTTTTTTATCACAAATAATGAATTCAAATATTGATTTATTACATTTTGACAACATGTATTTTGCACCAAGGAATAATAGAGGTGGAGAGTTGGTGTTATAATGGAAGAGTTTGATTGATGTTTTGATTGAAAATTTTTATAGAAATCACATTGATTCCATTTTTGGCAAGGGTACTGAGGACGCTTAGAGGTTCATTGGCTTTTATGGTGAACCCATTACACAGAAGAGGCATGAATCATGGAATATTTATGTCTTCTCAATTCCCTTGGCAAAAACATTTTGTAGCTGGGCATTCAATTTGGAAACAATTAGACCGGCGAAAATAGCCAAATAGCACCTTTTTGCAAACTATGTTGCAATCTACCACTGTTTCGGAAATATGTAGGAATCTACCACTTTTTGGGTACTCGAGTTTGGTGAAATCAAGTACCATAAAAAATTTTCAAAAACTTTCAGAGTATATTTTTTCAAAGAACTCGAGTTTTTGGAACTTGAGTTTCACAACAAACTTGAGTTTCACAAACTCGAGTTTCAAAAAGGTGGTAGATCCTTACATATTTCCAAAACAATGGTAGATAGCTAATTTTTTTGCTAAACAGTGGTAGTCGGCCATTTTCACCCGATTAGACTGTGATTTTGCTAGGAATGGTTGTTGAAGTTTACTAGTCCAAGGTGCATCATTTGAACTGTAGTACCTCGGATCACTCTCCTTTATGGATTGTGCCGGAGGGATTTAAACCTAGTCGATATACTAAATTTTTTCACTTTGAAGAGGCGTGGTTATTTTATAAAGACTACTTTGAAACATTGAAAGATGCGTGGGCTAATCAAGAGTATGCCAATTGTTAGGACATATGTCGATCATGTTAAGAACATACGTCATCAAGAATTGACTAATAATTTGACAAAATGCACTTTACTTGTAATTGGGTAGATCTAAGATGTGTTTAATACTTCAAGGAACAAGAGTTTAAATCCAAGTATTGAAACCATGCAAATCTGTCCAAGAATCAAGTGAAGAAGTTCTATTCTTTAAAACTCGATAGATATCTCGACTGATGTATCTATTGAGATTTAAAAGGTGAAGCTCGACAAATAAGCTTGATAGCTATATCTATCAAGAATTACAAAAATCAGTTTTTCAAAACTGTTTTTTACACATATCCAAGCTATGTGTTTAGGTTTTCTTTTCTCACAACCCTAGACATATATAAGGATTATTTTAAGGGCCGTCTCACTTGATGCAAAGGTTTTATGCAAGCATATTGTGACCAGAGACAATTTGTCCTAGTTCATCTTTCCCTTAAAGAAGCTGTTGCGTTTGTACGCCGTTAGGTTTTGTGACCAAGGAGCCTCTTGATCTTTATCGTCTAGATGAACTGAAGAACTTTACAGCCAACATCCTTCTCAAGTTGGTGTGTTAGTAACATACTTGGATCCGTGCATCAATTGGTTAGTCACGTACTTGGAGCCGTGCATTGAAAGGCTTCAACTTTGTATTAGGGTAAGGGTTCAACTGTAATTTGGTATAAGGTACTGGGATTCCTTTACTTGTAACCGCTTCTTTTGATAATAATGAATTCTCGGGAATGGTGACCTTAAATTCACCCGGTGGGGTTTTTGCCTTGGACGTTTTCCCTATTCGTAAACAAATCATCGTGTCAAATTTATTTTCCGTTGCATTTAGTTATTTGGTGATTTATTTGTGCTACCACGCGTATTACATGTTAATTGACTTAATTAATTAACTTGGCTAATTATTTGGTTAATTTACCATAAGGGATCAATACATTCTTGGCTTATCAAGTGGTATCAGAGTGGGCACACTCTGATCAGGGTTAATCTTTGCTATGTGATCCATTGACCCTTGTTTGTCATGGATAGAGGACAATCTTTAATTATACCTCTTTTATTTGATGGCACAAACTATGCATATTGGAAAGTACGCATGAGAGCTTTTTTACAATTTTTAGATGAAAAAGTGTGGCGAGCTATGGAGATTGGTTGGACTAAACCAAAAGAAGCATCGGCTGATTGGGATGATGCAAAGATCAAAATGGTAAATTTTAACAGCAAAGCATTGAATGCGTTATTCAGTGCGGTCATAAATGAGGAGTTCAAGAAGATATCCTCCACTGAAACTCCGAAGGAAGCATTGACCATCCTCCAGACAACCTACGAAGGAACTAAGGTTGTCAAGAATTCAAAGCTTCAAAGGCTTACCACGAGCTTTGAAGAGATTATGATGGAGGGGGATCAGTCTTTTGACGAGTTCTATGCCAAGCTCAAGGATATAGTAAACTTTGCCTTTAATCTTAGGGAAACCATTCCCGAATCTAAGATTGTTAGAAAGGTGTTCAGATCTCTACCTGAGAGATTTCATGCCAAGATCACAACCATTGAGGAATCAAAGGACATTGATCAAATTCCTTTGACAAAGCTGGTTGGCAACTTGCAGACCTATGTATTAGGTTTAACTAGAATTGGGAAATCAAGCAAGAGTAAGAGCATGGCACTGAAGGCAAAAATCAGTGACACCGATGAGTCTTCCAATGATGAAGATTCTAATATGAAATCCTACATCACAAGGCAGTTCAAAAATTTCATGTAGAATGCCAATGCTAAAGGATTTGACAAGGATCGAAAGCAATCCAGTTTTTCACAGTTCAAGAGCCAAGATAAAGGGAAAAAAGATGCTAGGGATGGCGGTCAGTTCACTGTTCCCTCCAGACCAAAATGTTTCAGATGTTAAGGGTTTGGACACATGAAACAAGAATGTCCAACTTATCTCAAGACTATTGGGAAAAGCAAGGCCCTTACTACTACCTTGAGTGACACTGAGCCTAAGGATGATTCAGATGACAATGATGACGAGGGAATCTTGGAATGCCTTCACTGCTACCGTTGATCCTATTGATGGGGGTTCAGAAATAGTAGATGATGAAGAGGACTTGGTGGACTCAAAGTTTAAGAAAATGGACAATCAAGATGACATCCACACAGCCTATGAAAAATTGTACAAAGTTTCTAAGAAGCATGAGAAACTATATAGGCTAGCCACCAAGAAGCTGAGTGATGTGGAACTTGATCGAGAAGAGCTTTCCACAAAGTTTGACGAAGCTAATCAGACCATTGGAGCACTGTGGTTTAAGAACAATTTCTTGGCTGAAAAGACCAAGAAGCTTAAAACGGAGCTGTTTCAAGTTAGAGCTCAGTTGGAGAGGACTTCTAGTGCAAAGTTTGATGAGATGCTTAGCTTTTAGAAATCTGCTTCTGATCAAACCGGTTTAGGGTATGATTTCTCTTCACCTAATATTGCTTCTTCTAGTACTACTATGTTTGTTTCACCTGCTAATAATGTTGAATCTGAGAATAATGATGTGAAAACTATTTTAGCTAGTGAGAACATAGACAAAGGTAAATCTATCTTAGGAGTGCCTCCTAAGCTTGAAAAGGTAGTGACTAAAAACCCTAGGGCTAAGAAGAGTAACAATCAAAAGTCTAAACAAAAGAAGCAGCACCTTTGTCATCACTGTGGAGCGACTAGACATACTCGACCAAATTGCTTTACGTGGTTAGCCACTCAATAGAGAAACAGTATAATCTCATCTGGAAACCAGAATTAGTTTCCATCCTCCTTTGCTCCTCTTAGAGATCTTCTCAAAGCCCTCATGTTCCTTTCGAACTTGAACGGTTTCAATTCTTCCCCCTCATCGCCGGATCAAGGGTTCGCCAAACGAAAAGGTTCTTCTAAGGTGTGGAAGGAAAAAGACTCTAAGTGATTTAGTCACTTTTTCTTTCTCCCTCTCTTTTTGAGTATGCATTACTTGTGTGTTTTGCATTCTTATTTTTGAGTCAGTCTAGTTTTTATACTATGCTTTGTTTAACATGTTTTGTTTGTTTGTTTTCAATTTAAATTTATTATGTTTTTCATAAAAGTTAATTTTTTATTTGAAAAATCAGAAAAATACAAAAACAGTGTGTGTTTTGTGTACTTTGGTACTTATGTACCTTGGATGGCTATTGAAAAAAAGTTTTCTAAATTTTGTATCTTTTATAACTTAGATGAGCATTTCTATGCACAACTAAGCGAGTGAGTTTTGTGGCTCATGTTTGTGATGAGTAAGATTAAGTAATCTCTTGTACTTAACACTCGTATCACTCTTTTTGATGGGAAGGACTAGAAAATCCTAAGAGAAAGACATAAATAACCATCTCACCACTATTGCCCGCCAATCATGAAATGACATCTATATGTTTTAGCATAGCAAAAGTGCAATATCAAAATCTTAACATAATTGGGTATTTTCTTTTCTCTCTCTTATAGGCCCATGCATGATATGTTCAAAAGAAAAAATATGCAAAGAAAAATCAAAAGCAAAAAGAATCAAAATGCTTTTAAATAAGGTTGCAAGCATGTCTCTAGGAGATGTGGGAGTTATGAGATGTACCTCAAAGGTGATAGTCCCCATCAAGCAGTTATGATTGTGTGTGAGTTAAATTGATTTTTCATAGCTCAAATCGTCATAACATGTAGACACTTATGCAATCTTACAATGTCTTTCACACACAACACGCAAAATTCTTTACTACTTTTGATACATGTGCAAGTACAATGTGATTTGGTCATCACAAGGAATACATGTGTTAATGTATGTTCACTAAACTGTCTTGACTTGTTTTTGAAATATAAAATTGGTTAGACTTGTTTAGTGTGTGTGTGTGTTTTGGATCTAAATGCTTATCATTTTTCTTATAGAGAGATGATTTTGAAATCTTAAAATGTTGTTTGGATCTTTGGTTGAGTAGCTTTCTTGATTGCATACATTTTTGTGTTTTTCTCCTCTTTGAAAAACTGTTTTTCCCAAGCTCGACAGCTTCTTGACAACTCTCGATAGATAACTATCTATCAAGACCCTTGGACTGCTTTTCTCGATTGATCTTATCACATTTTTGATGCAACGAAGCTTTCTTGAATTTGTCTCGATAGCTTCTCAATAGATTCTCGATCCATCGAGAAAGTTTTTGTCTGCTCAATAACTTTTCGATAGTTGTTTGATCCATCAAGGTTCTTTTGCCGTCGATAGATTCTCGATAGCACCTGGACATATTTATCTATTGAGAATTAGTGCTCGACAACTCTTGATAGCTCCTCGATCCATCGAGATGCGTTTTTATATATATTGCTTCAACACGATTTTTTTTCTCATTTATCTTCGATCTCTCTTGACAGAAACTCTCTCATTTCTCTCCCAAACACTTTTCCCTCAACCCTTTCACCTTCCCCACTTGTTTTTCAGCCCAAATCTTGATTTCTTCCTCTGGTATGATCTCTTTTCTCTCATTTATCATTCATTTCATACATTTAGACCTAGGTTTTGGGGTTTTTAAAATTTTTTTTTGGGTTTTTCAAAATTGTTGAGTTATTTGTGAAATTTTTTGGTTGGGTTATGTTTAAATGATCCTATATGCTCATGCATTGCATCACATTTGCATTTTTACAATGTTTCATGCATTTAGATGTGTGGTTTATAAGTTGAAACCTTGTGTGCTGGTAGGTTTGGATTGGGCTGAGCCCATGATGTTTTTATTATTGCATGTCACATGTTCATGCATTCGTACCATTCTTTTCCTTCTTTTTGATATTATTTTTTATCAGTACTTTTCTGCTTGTCTCTCTCTCTCTCTTTCTTTCGGATAGTCTACGCATGGCACCTAATCGTAAATCCGCTCTGTCCCGGAACCCTCTTCGTTCCAAGGCATCTTCTTCTTCTGATCCTACACCCTCTCATACCAGGTTCCGTGATGATAAAGCCCATCAGGACTTTTCAAAGAACTTTTCTAAACGTGGCATTCATTCGGAACGCCAAGTTATCCTTTCGGATTTCTCTGATATTGATATACCCATTGTCATTAACAGTAGGGGTTGGGAATCCCTTTGTCATATCCCAATTAGTTGTCTCTCCATGATCATACAGGAGTTATACTCCAATATGCACGGATTTGATTATTCCATACCTCATTTTCTCACTTCTGTTCGAGGTATACGTATTGTAGTCACTCCGGAGCTTATCTCCGATGTGCTATACATCCCAAGGGTATCGTATCCTGATTACCTCGGTTGTCCTCATTTGCGGACTGTGTCCAAAGACAAATTCATGTCTCTCTTCTATGAGACACCATCATCTTGGGGTGATCGTCAAAACACCCCTTACTCGGGCTTTGTAAAAGGTCCGAGGTTCCTGAAAGTGGTTATGACATTTATTTTACATCCCTTGTCTCACTATAATTCTATTATTGAGTCTCGAGTTCGCTTTTTGCTATCCCTCATTGAGGACCTTACCATTGACTTTCCCTCTCACTTCATACTCTCCCTTATAGATGTCTATAAGGATATGACGACTCATGATAAGCTTATCTTTCCTTTTGCTATCACAAGGATCATTCGCCATGCCTCTGTGTCCTATCTAGAGTCTGCTCACTTCACCATCATGGGTGCCATTAGCGGTGACTCCTCCAGCCTCTTCCGCTCCATCCACTTCCGTTCCTTCTTCTTTCGTAGGTGGTGTGACTCTGGAGGCCATCCTGGCTCAACTTAAGTGCATGGATGCTCGCCTTAACACTCTCAATGATGAGTTGTGTCCGGTGTACACCCGTATTGGTCGTATTGCACCACAACAAGCTATCATGGGAGGTTTCACCGCGTCTCCATCTCTATCTCCACAAGCTTCAAAGGATGAGGGCAATGATGATGTCTCCAGTGATGATGATGCTAATGAGGATGATGGTGCTAGCTCTTCCGATGACGAGGAGATGATTGCTTCTCAGTGACTTGCCCTTTGTCATTCGTGACAAAAAGGGGGAGTAGTTTTGGGTATGAGAGTAGTCATATACTTAGGGGGGAGTTAGTATAGGACATTTTTGTTAGGAGGAGTGATTTTTTTTTTTTTTTTTTTTTTGAGGGATGTAGTGAAGACTTTTGTATCTTTTCTTTTCTTTAACTTTTAGATACTTTGTTCTTGTACATTGGTCTTGTGACCACTTAGTGATAACAAACTTTGTATTCATTTTTTATCTATATATATTTGATGAGGTTGTTATTACATTTTTCACCTATCTCTCCATGTGTTGTTTCTTTTCTCTCTTTATACACATGCTTCTTATTTACTATATGCAATCTTTTATTTTTGTTTCACACTAAGATGCCTTAATGAGTTTTGTTTAAAGTGTTTCAGAAATACAGGTTGTCAAAATCTTCCATGCCATGAACTCTCTTCTTGCAAAATTTTTCAAGAGTTTGTGTTAAGGTAGATTTTATTGTATTCAATAAGTGAGTATGAGTTGAGTGATTTATGACTTCTCTCATATTTCATTTGTTTGTTGTGGTTTTGTCACGGATTGCCAAATGGGGAGATTGTTAGGACATATGTGGATCATGTTAAGAACATATGTCATTAAGAATTGGCTAATCCTTTGACAAAACGCACTTTACTTATAATTGGGTAGATCTAGGATGTGTTTAATATTTCAAGGAACAAGAGTTCAAGTCCAAGTATTGAAGCCATGCAAATCTGTCCAAAAATCAAGTGAAGAAGTGCTGTTCTTTAAAACTCGATAGGTATCTCGACAGATGTATCTATTGAGATTTAAAAGGTGAAGCTCGACAGATAAGCTCAACAGCTGTATCTATCAAGAATTATGAAAATTAGTTTTTCAGAACTGTTTTTCACGCATATCTAAGTTATGTGTTTAGGTTTTCTTTTCTTATAACCCTAGACATATATAAGGATTATTTTAAGGGCCGTCTCACTTGATGCAAAGGTTTTATGCAAGCATATTATGACCGGAGACAATTTGCCCTAGTTCATCTTTCTTTTGAAGAAGTTGTTGCGTTTGTACACCATAGGGTTTTGTGACCGAGGAGCCTCTTAGTCTTCAATGTCTAGATGAACTGAAGAACTTTGTAGCTAACATCCTTCTCAAGTTGGTGTGTTAGTCACCTACTTGGATCCATACATCGATTGGTTAGTCACGTACTTGGAGCTATGCATTGAAAGGAGAGATTGTCACTACATTACAAGTCCAATTGTGTATTGGGATAAGGGTTCAATTGTAGGTTGGTATAAGGCATTGGGATTCCTTTACTTGTAATCTCTTATTTTGATAATAGTGGATTTTTGGGAGTGGTGACCTTAAATTCACCCAGTGGGGTTTTTGTCTTGGAGGTTTTCCCCATTCGTAAACAAATCACCGTTTCAAATTTATTTTTCACTGCATTTAGTAATTTGGTGATTTGTTTGTGCTACCACATATATTGCATGTTAATTTACTTAATTAATTAACTAACTTGGCTAATTAATTGATTAATTTACCATAAAGGGGTCAATACATTCTTGGCCTATCACTGACCCAAGTGATCGGGTAGTTCACAAAGTAGAGAAGTGTGGTAAAGCTTTGAGTAAATGGAGTCATTAATGTTTTGGGAATGTTAGAAGAGATCCAGAGAAGAAACAAAAATTGCTTTTCCATCCTAAAAAGGAAGCTCGGCATACAGGTACTAATTTTCGGGTTAGAACACTAAGAGATGAAGTGAATGATTTTATTAGATAAGGAAGCACACGTGTGGTTTTAGAGGTCAAGATCCTTGTGGGCAGTTCACGATGAAAGAAACTCTATGGAGAAAAGGCATGAATAAACCATCTAGAGGTACTTGACAAGGAGATTCTCTATTTCCTTTTTTTTTTTTTTTTTTTTTTTTTTTTTTTGCGCACTAAAGGTCTTCATGGACTTATTTCACAGACAATTATCAAGGGAGATATTCATGGCTATTCTAAGAGAAGCCAAAGCTTAACTCATCTTCTTTTTCTAAATGACAACCTTTTTTTTTATGACAACCTTTTTTTTGCAGATCCAATTCTAAAGAATGCAAAAAATTCTTGGACATTTTAAGTACCTATGAAAAGTGCTCGGAGCAACAAATTAATGAAAATAAGACCACCATTTTTTTTAGCAAATCCACTTTAGAGGATGGAAGAAAACTTATCAAAGATGCATTGGGGGTGTCTAAAATCAAGCAATATGAAAAATATTTGGGTTTACCATCTCTGGTGGAAAAAAAGGAAAAAAGCTAGTTTTTATTCCATTAAGGAGAGGGTATTGATGAAGTTACATGGATGGGAGAAACAATTGTTATCTCAGGCTGGTAGCGGAGTTTTGATTATAGTAGTTGTGCAGGCCATTACAACCTAAACTATAAGTTGTTTTAAATTGCCATTGGGTTTATGTAATGATATTGAAAGCTTGATCAGGATATTTTGTTGGCGACAAAGAGGAAACCCGAGAAAAATTCATTGGTATGGATGAGAAGATCTTTGCAAACCTAAGATAAAGGTTGGCATAGTGTAAACACCTCATTTTGTACCCTTTACGACTTGAGCCCCCATTCTCCAATGACAATATTACTTGGAGGCCTAAGGCTAGTTTAGAGCCCAATATGGCAAGTTTTTAGCTTGGAGGATGTTTTGGTGAAAGAAAAACATACGGAAACCCTAAGTATGTGCACGCATGCTGTAAGCATGCGCACACATGTAGGGTTTCAAAACACTCCGAATTCACTAGAAAATAGTGAATCAAAGAGGGAGTTATTATTCTAAAATATCCTCATGTTAAAGTTTACATGGTTGGAACCTATTTTGGTCTTGACCTTTGAGTTTTAAGTTTTCTAATATTTTGGTTTTTTCTTTACTAGAATGGCTGAGGGGAACAGTCAAATAAAAGCTCAAGGAGTTCTTGTGTTTGAGGTAAAGGTCTAACCTTGTCTTTCTCATTTTTGGTTTGTTCGTTTGTTTATTGTTTTATTTCTTGGTTTGATATCTCTGTGTTAGTTTAGGGTTTTACAGCTTTCGTATTAAAAGCATACTAGGTTATGTTTGATTGCTATCCTAAAACTAAGTTTCTAGGCAGGTGTAGACACCGCATTTTATACCCTTTATGACTCAGGCCCCCATTCCCCAATGATGCCAAAATTCTAAGACCCAAGTTTGGTTTAAGGCCCAATCGGATTACAAATTGACTTAAGATGTGTTAAAATAGAAAATATAACTTTTTAATGAGCAAAAAATCTATTTTTGGAAATAAAGGCCAAAGAAAACCCTCGGCCAGCATACGCAGGCATGGACCTACGTACGCAGCATTAAAGCTTGTGTACGCAAGCACGAGCCTGTGCACACAGGTAGGGTTTCACAAACCTATAAAAGACAAGTTTTCTATATTAAAGATTGAGGTCTAGAACGAATCCCACATTGTTTGGGAGCCATTCCAAACCGCTATTTTCATAATATAAATAGTCATACACGGTACCTTTTCAAAAACACACAGAAATCCTAAGGTAAAAACCTCAGATTCACTAGAAATAGTGAATCAAAAAAGGGATTTTTCACAAAACACCCTCAAGTCAATTTTATTTGATTGGGGCCTATTCTGGCCTTGATCTTTGAGTTTTAAAGTTTAGAAATCATTTCTTTGTGGCTGTGAATAGAAATGACTGAGGGGAACGATCAAAAATCAAACCTAGGAGCTTTTTGCTTTAAGGTATATATTTCAAACTTTTCTTTCTTTTCTGCCTTTAGAATTTGTTTTAATCTTGCTTATTTGATTTGTTTATGTTATAACATGTTTGTTTAGCCTAGGTTTAGTCTTGTTTCTATTTTAAAGCATGTTAGGGTGTTAGATTTATAGTTTTAAGTATTGCTCTATTTTTGTGTCTGTTGTTTCTAGGTTAAGGTTTTTGAACAACCCTGCGCACGCAAGCTCTATGCATGCGTATACAGGTCAGGGATTTGGCCTGCGTATGCAGGCTTCTATATGCGTATGCAGGTCGTTGTCGAGAAACCTTAATTTATGTTTTGCTTTGTTTTCTTTATTCGTTTCACATGCTATACTCCTGCTTTGATCCCCCATGTACTGTATATAGTTTTGAATCTCTATTTCACATGTTGGTTGATGGTTTACCTTTAACATGTTTAAATCAGGGTTTGTTTTCATTTCTTTGTTTAAATGCTATGAACACGCATTCACATGTTCATGCATTGATGTCATAGGTGCTGTAATGCGGTGAGGTAAGTAAGGTAAGTCATGCATTCACATGTACATGCATTCACATGTACATGCATTTGTTTTGATGTAATCTTGTTTAGTTTTGACGAGCATGATATAGTGGTTTGAATAAGCATATGTGTGTTCTTGATGCTTTCAATATGATCTTTTGATGTTGCCATGTTTATGTTTCTGCCTTAACATATTGTATGTATGTTTGCTGCCTTGGATGGATATGATGCTAGATGTATGCTAAGGTTTATGAGTTAACATGTTTGTCATGCTAGATGGATGTTAGGGTTTATGCTTTGATATGAGATGCCATGCTAGATGTATGTTAGGATGTTTTGTGAAGCATGATAGATGTATGCTAGGTTTGGGTTGTGATATAGCATGATGGAAGCATGATAGGTGTATGTTTAGGGATGTTTGATGCCATGTTGATTGTTAGATGTATGCTAGCGCGTGCGTGAGTTAGATAAACAATATTGAACATGACTTTAATAGGATTTGGATGCAAGACACAATGAGAGGAAGCCAACCTTAGGGTTGGGTGGTTTTGGGTGCCTAACACCTTCCCATGATCGTACCCTAACTCCTAACTCATATCTCTGGTAGTAAGATCAATGGTCCTTCCTCTAAAGGACGCTATATTCATGGTTCCCAGGCCATTGCAAAACTAGGTGACGACTCATCCGTTGTGTCCACAGCAGGTATGCTTACACATGCTTTATGCATGCACACGCATATTCGTGCCTAGAAACCCTAAATTTAGGGTTTTTATTGTTTTATTGTTTTGCTTAGTTTTAATTATGTTTTTATGTTTTGTATGGCTTAGATTTCACATGTTTAGGTCCAAGGTCAGTGGAATAACATGTTTTGCAAGCTTTGATTGTTAGATTGGTAATTAGGGTTTATATGCTTTAATGAATAACATGAACATGCATAAACAACATAAACATGCATTGGTGCATACGTGCTGAGATGACATTGGTGCAGTGAGGTGAGTAAGGTAAGTCATGCATAATTACATGAACATGCATTGGATTTGGATGATGAATATGATGTGCATGATGGATATGATACTAAGTTTGAATGTGTGATTGTGCTTGGTTTATTTTGTTCATAACTCACTACCTTGTTGATGTTGTTATAATATGATGCTTGCTACCCTTGGATATAAAGCATGGATTGTTAGATGAATGTTAGGATATATGCCATGAATATGATGAGATGCCATGTTGGATGTTAGATGCATGTTAGGATATGTTGTGTGTGTAGAATAACCTATTAAAGGACCTTTTGATGGAATTAGGATGCGGAACACAATAAGTGGAGGCCTGTGGGCGCAAGCGCCCACGACGGTCCTATGTGGAAGTGTAAGCCTTGGCCTAGGGTGGACCATGGCGGATTGTATAAATGGAGTCGCCACCTAGTTTAGGTCTAGGAACCATATATGTAGCACCCTTTGTAGAAGGACTGATCTTTACCAGAGCACGTGTTTGAAGTTTATGTATGAGGATGAGAAGGTGTTAGACACCCAACCCCACATGACTTGTGAGTCAGCTTCCACTCATTGTGTTCCAAGTTTTAATCTCATTAAAGGCGTATTTAACATGTTGTTCTAACTCACGCAGTCTCTCTCATGCATCTAAAGCAAACAACATGGCATAATCATCCCCAAGCAGTGGCGGTTTCAGGAATTTTGTTTAGGGAGGTCATTAAATATTTTAATAAAAACAGAACTTGAATATATTGAGTTATCAACACACAAAAAAAATATATATAAATAAATAAATAATAAAAAAATTAATAGATGAAATTTTTCAATTTTATTTTGCAAGTTTTCAAATTTTGAATTATTATACAATAGTTCATTATGAGTGTCGACAATATGGGACCTTGATCTAATGTGGAATTTTTGGAATTCCACCCACTTTTCCCATTTTAGTGATTTGGTTTCACATATTATAGATGAGGAGAAGGATTTAGAACTTTTTGCTTAAATTATTTGCACTATTTGGTATAGAAAAATTAGTCAAGAACAAGCTACAAAAGTTACCCAATTGGTTAGGTAGTACCCAATGCCTTGGTTACTCATTCTGATTTGATTCGATCTCTACCAGTAACCTGATCAGCCCTTCTAGCCATGTACCCTCTACAATGAGATGGTTTCCACCTTCGTCATCTTTCTTCAAGGCAAATTTCTGATGGAGCTATGCTTAAGGAGGAAGTTTTTGCAAGTATTAGAGTTGTAATTCAAGATGAGCAGGGGATGGTTATTGCGTTCATGTCTGAAAAGATCTTCTCCTCAAATCTGTTGATGAGGTTGAATCTTTGGCGGCAATGAAAGCTTTGGTTTTTGCATAGGAGATTGGCATGTCTTATACCTTTCTTGAGGGTGATTTTGAAGTTATCATCAACTCTTTGAAAAGCAATGATGAATCCTTTACTTCTTATGGTAATTTAATCGATGAGGAAAAATCTTTACTGAATTCCTTTGCTATTTTTTGTTGTTCCCATACCATAGACAAGGAAATTTTGTAGCTTACAATCTTACTCGAGATGCTAGACAAGTTAGCGATTTATCGATGTGGATGGAGGATGTTTGTCCACAACTTAGTGCTGTAATTTTAGTCAATTTGGCTGCACCTACTTATTAAAGTTTACAACCTTCTTCTTAAAAAAAAAAAAAAAAAGATATTGATTTATTATATTGTTAAAGTGACGTGATACACTTTCATTAACTACGTTAATTTATAAGGTTATTGTAATAAAATTGGTAGTAAAATTTTAAAACTTTTGACTAAAACTTTTTACAAAGTGTTAAAAGTATTAATGGGTGACAAGGAAAAGGTTTAGAGCACAATAGGTTTAATTGAAATAAATTGTAAATCATTTTTTCTAAGTATCTTTTAAGGTGTTTATTGTTATTGTATTTTGTCCGACCTCAGTAAGAGCGCCAAAATGTCGGTTCAAGCCTTAAAAAGTGATAACTATGCTTTAAAACGTAAGAAAATAAGAAAATACATGAAAAAAAATAATGTTTATCCTGGTTGGGCGTCTTAAAAAACCCTATAGGATTTCAAAATCCCAAACTTGCCATTTCTGGCTAAGTTTGACCAACATTGATTAACCCTAACTGAGATTAGTCTAAATTTTTACTATTTGATCCAATTGTTTGATTGAGGTAAAATTCAATCATCTTAAAGATCATGAAATTCTCTTCAAAACAACAATTTACAGGCCAAAATTGAAGCTAAAACAGATAAACTATCAAGAAAACAATAAAACTCTAATTAAATGTATTATTTTTCAAGTCAATTGCTGTTTTTGGGGCATTTTCATGCAAAATATTAGACATCAAGACCTTTCCAGAGACACTATATTTGAAGAAATTCAAGTTCAATAAGACCTTTGAACAACATCCTAACAATAGGATTAGAAAAGAGGAAAAATTAGAAAATCAAAAAAGAAGAATTGAGAAGCTTCTAGAAGAATGAGGAGTGGAAGTTGGCACTACAGCTGGTGGACACCATGGTGTGAGCCAGATGCCCCTCATCTTATTGTATAAATATCCCCCCCCCCCCCCCCCCCCTCTCCTCATTTGTTGGCATCCGTTCTATGCACAAAATTCCCAAAACATTCCTCTTTCTCTCTCTAGGATTTTCTCTAGATCTATTTTCTCTTTCTTCCTCCTTAGAAAACCCCTCTAAACCTGAAACTCCAGCCCCTCCTCTCCTCCTTTTTCACCTTTAAAAGCCCATAGGTGAGCTTCTAAAGCATTTTGTAAAAGGTGGGATGGTGTAGCTTCTTCCATAGCTACACCATCTTCCTCTTTATGTTGTGAATACCATTTAATATATATGAAAATATCTCTTATTATATTCTTTTATTTCCATTGTTCTTCTACATTTTTGTTATATCTCCATATTTGTGTCTCTTTATGTTTACGTTCTTTACTTTCCAAGCATTATATACTTGTTGTACAATTTGTTTTTCTTTCTCACAATTTTTCCTTTGTTGTCTTCTCTCTTTAAATCCTTTGGGTTTAAAGGAAGAAAACAACCCAACCCCTTCGGTAAACCTTCCTTTTCCCAACTAGAAAGCATGTGGAGGAATAGCCTCATGCATGACCAACCTTGGTGGGAAAATGAAGATTTAACTTTGGAGGATTCTCCTTAAGTGAATCTTAAGCTAATTTCCAAGCATGAAATGAGGGAATGCTTCTAGGAAGTGGGATAGGTTCATTCAAAAGAAGGGTTCCCGAGACTCCCTTTTCTCATCATGGGAGTGAGCCCACAAGCTTGGCTCCTACATGTTTTAGGATTTATTTAGGGAGGATTCCTAATCCAAAATTTTTAATCTTTTTCTTTGTTGTTTTCTCTCTTTAAATCCCTTGGGTTTAAAGAAAGAAAACAACCCAACATCTTTGTAAGCCTTCATATTCCTAGCTAGACAGTATGTGGAAGAATATTCTCATGCACTGCCAACCTTAGTGGGAAATGAAGATTTAACATCGGTGGGTTTTCCTCAAATGAATCGTAAATTATTTTCCAAGCACAATGTGGGAATGCTTCCGAAAAATGGGATAGGATCACTTGAAAGAGGGGGTCCCGAGATTTCCTCTTTCATTATGGGAGAGTGCCTACAAGCTTGCTCTTGTGAGTTTTAGGGTTCCTTTAAGGGAGATTTCTTCTTTAAAAAAGTTTTTAATCATGTCTTTTCAATTTTGTTCTTTCTTATAAATTGTCTTTAATTTCAAGTCTTTTTAATTATATTCTTACTTATAAATTGCCTTTATTTTCAGGTCCTTTAAATTATGTTCTTGCTTATAAATTTTTCTTTAACATTCAAGTTATTTAAATTATGTTCTTCATTGCTTTAATTCATATCCTTTACCTTTAAGCTTTCTTTATTTTCCTTGTTATTATTCTCATGGGTACAAGGGTTCAAGGGTGCTAGCTCTCTAGCTAGCACCATGAACCCTAGATTACCAAATAATGAGAAGCTTGGGTAAAACCCTCCAAAAATGTGTTTTCTAAAAAATAAAAAAGGGCTCCAATGGCCATCCACTTTTTTCTAAAGTTGGTATTTTCAAGGAATGAAATGCAACTTTCTTTTGAGTTTCTCTTAGCAAAATACCTTCCAAAGGCGTATGTTTAAAAAATCTCAATGAATGCTATTTTCCAAACCCTTTTTCGGAAAGAAGTCAAGTTTGGTTCTTTCTTTTTACACACAAGTGAAAAAAAAACCATGGTTTTTACTAAAACCATGGAAACCCTTTTCCTAAAAACCCTTCTTTTTAAAAATAATTTTGACCTAAGTTTTGGGAAATTTCTTTCAAAAAACATGGGAATTCCTTTTCCCAAAAAAAAAAGAAAAAAGAAAGAAAAAAAGGTTTTAATCTTAAACTTTTTATCTTTCAAAACCCCTTTTTCAACTAAGTTTTTTATCTTAAAAGATGAACAAAAACCATGGTTTTTGTTAAAATCATGGAATCCCTTTTTTAGAAAAACATTTCTTTTTTAATCTTGGGTATGTTCTTCCCAAAATGTTTGGAAGCCCTTTTTTTCCTAAAAAAAACAAGTTTTGGAAAAGGTTTTGAATTTTAAAGTTTTGTTCCTTTAAATTTTTGTTCATAAAAGTTCTTTTTATTTTCCCAAAATCCATTTCTAAAAAAATTAGCAACTTTTTATGTTTTTTCATTAAAAAAAAAAAAAATATTTATATATATATATATATATATATTTAAAGCTCTCCTCCAACAAAGCTTAACCTTAGTTTCAAAGTAAACATTTTTCCAAAAGTCATGAGATTTTTCCAAAAGAAAACACATCTTTTCAAAAGAAAATTAAAGGGGTTTTTTTTTTTTTTTTTTTTTTTTTTTTTTTTTTTTTTTTTTTTAACACAAGTTGTTTGAATCTTGGCACATTTTTGTTGAGGTTTGTGTCTATGATTTGCTTCCATTGAATCAATAGACTCCTATCAAGCTTACATGTTCCCCCCTCCCCTTAATCATATTTGGTTTTGTTGTGTTGTGCCTGAGAATGAAACTTGGAGAATAAAAAGAGCTTAAATACATAAGGTGACATCCTTCCTCTCTTCTCCTTTTTATAAATAGGCATATTCTTTTTACTGAATATGTAGTAAGTATGTTATTCACATGTTATATATGTGTGTGTGTGTGTCTCATGTGAGTATTTATTTATACATTAAATAACATGTGAATATAGTTTTCACGTGATATGTACATATATTTTTCACATGTTCTTGCTTATGTATATTTCTTTGCAAATAATATTCACATGCTATTTAATGTATAAATATATACTCACATGAATGTTTGAACAAATCTCTTTCAAAAATCTAATCCCGAGTGTCTAATTTACTTTTCTAAAATATGAATGTTGGAGTTAAATTAAAATGAGGTATTATCCTTTGGATAGGCAATGTGGGGTGTCTAATACCTTCCCCACCCATAAGCAAACTTCCAAGTCCAAGAATCTTTGGGTTGAGATGTTAGTTTACCTTAATTAATTAATAACCATTGAATCGGTTTTTTAGCTAATTAGGTCAAACAAATTAGACAAATAGGTGACCAATCACACCTAATACAAAGCCAATGGTTAGTGGTGACTCCTTAAAATAAAAAATAAATAAAGAGACTCTCTCACACACACACCTCACCCTAAAAACATATGCACACATAAAACACATTGCCAAAGCACCCAATGTGTGAAACTTCAAGGATAATTTTTCCCGAGCATCCACAATGTTAACATATAAATACATTTTTTAGTAAGTGATACAATTTATTGAAATGAATTGAATTTTCATGTTAATTAAGTAAAGGATATTAGATATTTAATATTTTTCATGTTAACTAATTAATAAAAACATTTAAAGAAAAAAAAAAAAAAAAAAAAAAAAAAAAAAAAAAAAAGGAGACAAGTCGTATTAGGTTTACTCGAACTCACAAAGAGTTTTTTTTTTTTGGAGAAAGAAGTCACAAAGAGTTGAGTACGTATCTAAGAAAAACACATGAATTGAGCATGAATATAATTTGTTACTTGTTACAAATTGCAACATGATATCTTAAGAATTGAATTAATTATTGCATATTTTTTCAGGTTAGAAATATATGTTTCAAGTCCCTTTCCCACTAGCGAAGCAGTGATGCCCCTTATACTTTATAAAAATATGGTTTTGTTCAAGGGCAGTTAGGCATGCCACTATCCCATCATAACTATATTTTTTTTCTACCAAAAAAAAAAAGAAAAAGAAGGAGATATATATATATGATTAAAATGAATGAAGTACATAGTTTACCAATTTTAAAAAAAACTTTTTTTTTTTTGTTGTTGTTGCTAATCTAGTGTTAAAAAAAAACTTGTTCTTGAGTAATCTCTGTTGACTCTAATGCGGACAACAAATGAAAACAATTTGTACCTATACATGTCGCTATTTTTATTACTAGGAATGGGATAGTTAAATGCATCTCCAATGGTGTAGTTAAATGCATAAAAATCTCTATAATAGAGAATGACACCATAAAAATAGTCTCCAATGGACTCTCTCTACCCAAAAAATTTTTTAGCTCATGAACAGTAGCTCATCAAGTCTGATGGGTTACTGTTTATTCTTCAAATGTTTTTTTTTTTTCTATTATAATAATCAAGTATTGAATAAAAAAATGTTGGAAGATGTGTAGTTGTTAAAAAAAGAATAAATAATGAATGAAGAAATAATATTTAAATGAGATAGAGAATAGGATAGAGAATCTGTTGAAAAGTGTATTTGAAAAAGTGGGTAGTTAAAAGGTAAAAGTCACTGTTCATTCTCTAAACAGTACAAAAAATTGCCTAATCTGCTGGAGATGCTCAGAGTGAAGGCAAGGGTAGAGTAGGGTTAAATCTGTACTTTGGATTTGATTCCGGATCTAGTTTCCTTAGATGGCTGGCCTGTCACAAACCGTGGGTATCTGGACCATTCAAATTGGAATATTTACAGTAATGCTACTACTCATACTCATATATGGCTTTGACGAAAACGAAATGGTGCACACTGTACACTGACTGGATTGCTAAGCATGTAGTATCTTTTTTGTACCAAATCCATAGACCCTTTTAAGGTAGCATTTGTTTCGGCTGAAAATGAATTTAGGAAAATAATTTATACTCTGCCATGTGTTTGGTTGCGCATGGAAAATTTGGTCAAATGGAAAATCATTTCTGTTGATCGTAAAATAAACCCCTCAGACCAGAAAAATGATTTTAGGAGTTATTTTACCTTCAAAGCATTTCTGGAATTTTTGAGCTCCACACAGTTCGACTCGCCAAGCGCTTCAACTCCACCCCACACACCAATGAAAGGGAGACAGAGCTCCACCCCACACGCCGGCACCGGTCCGAGGTCCACCCACACTCCGACGAGTAGCGTTGCCGTTTTCCCCTCTGCGCCAGTGGGTTTCTCCCTTTTCTTCTCTTCTCTCACTCAACCTCACGCTCGCCCACTTTGAGCTCTGCATGTACCCGATCCACCAAGGCAAAACCCACCCTCACGTTGGCGAAGCCCATCTCACCTCCAACATCTCCGATCCGTCGCTCCAACGCCGCCGACGAAACACTTCTCTCAAACCTACCCTCTACAATACCCGATCCACATCCCTTCAAACCCATCTCCCTTTTCTTCTCTTCTCTCACTCAACCTCACCTCCGAGATCACGCTGCCAAGATCGCACCCCAGCACCGCCGAGATCGCGCCGTCGAGATCGTCGCCCATGACCCACCCATGACCGATCTCTCTCTTTCTCGATCTACCTGTCCCTTTCCCTCAATTTTTTATCACTCTTTCTTCCTCCCTCTCTCAGTTTGACCGAATTGTGGAGTTTAACGAATGGTGTTGTTTTGATTTTTGTTTTTTTAAGTTTATATATTGAAATTTTCTATTATAAAATTTGTTTGGTAGCTAAGAAAATGTGAGAAACTAGTAGAAAAATGGCATTTTCAGAATGCAACCAAACACATGAAAATATTTTCTAGAACAATTTTCATAATGCAGCCAAACACTTGAAAATATTTTTCTTTCCCGAAAATAATTTACACTTGAAAATATTTTACACTCGGAAAATATTTTACATTCAACCAAATGCAGCCTAAATTTGAGTAATGCAAAAAGTCAACAACTTTCATAATACTTGGCTTAACAGGTTTTTATTTGGTTTTAATTTATATTCAATTTTTAGAGAGTAAAACTGGAAAAAAAATTAATCCTAGAAGTATTAATCTATATTAATAAAAATAATGCAACCATCATACCAAATATAATCTAATATAGCAATAATTTATTTTCATACCTAGATTAATGTACTATTAAAAATATAACAGCAATATATCTTAAAAGTTGTATATTACTTCACTGACTTGATTGTTTGAAAAAATTATGTAGAATAATTTTTTTTTTTGAAAACTGTTAAAAAATTATGTAAAATATTGAAGAGAAAGAGATTAGTGGAGGGATTGAGGGTGTTAGGAATTTAATACTATGAGAAAATAAGACATAAGTAAATATTTTCTAAAAATTATTTTAAGTTTAACCGGCTAGTTTGTTAAATCGAAAATTTTGTATTGGTATATCCGAACAAATAGTTTGGTCTTTGGTGTGCTCTTCATTAGCTTGGTGTTGCCTCAAATCTCAGATAAACTGCCCTCCCAATGCGAGGGTTTCACTTTTTCTCTCATAGATAATTCATAATTAGATAGAGTGATTCCATGAGAATACAGCCAACAGCACACTTAGGAGTCATATATGTATTTGAAAATTTGTGGTCTATTATTATAATTTAGGGTATATTATATATTTGGTCCTTAATTTTTATATTATATTTCAATTTGATTTATGAACTTTTAAATTTGTCAATTTTGTCTATAAACTTTTGATATTGTATCAAAATGATCTTTGTTATCAAGTGATAGATAAAAAATACTAATATGACTAATGACTAAAATAAAATACTATTTCCATGTCACCAGCATTGCTACATCAGCATAAACATAAAAATATAAATATAAATAAACTGCTTATAAAAAGTAAATAAATAACCTGAAACATATTCTCTCTCTCTCTCTCTCTCTCTCTCTCTCTTTGTTATGTGAAGAAAACTAAATAGAAAGGTTTCTGTATTGCATAAAATGGCTAGCTAATTACATCGAGTCCAGTTCTATTTATATGGTCACAAAGGAGAGAGAGAGCGTAGCTGAAAGGGTAAGATTCTGTTATAACAGAATTAACAAATTAACCATCTATTACATGCGTGAGAAAGCAAGGATTAAAAGCTAATAACTGAACATAAATGAAATGATGCGTTTAGCGCTTGACAACAAAACTCAGGACTTTAAAGTGATACAGTGCGTTTCATCATTGATATTCAAGACGACACTGTTTCCACTGTCTTCATCAAAATCATCTCTGGTCTTCTGTTCTTCATCCCCCCTCAAGGTCATGGGGAAACACCACATGAGCTTGGAAATCAACCAGTGAAACAAAGGAGAGGCCAAGCCCTTAGTCAAAATATCAGCCAACTGATCATGAGAAAAAACAAATTTGACTTGAAGATCATGGCAAAGGACTCTCTCATGAACAAAGTGGTAATCAACCACTATGTGTTTGGTCTAAGCAGGAAATATAGGATTTGTGGCAATGGCGAGAGTAGAGACATTGTCATACCACAAAATGGGAGGATCATGAAGAAAAACGCCAAGATCCTTGAGAAACACATGAATCCAACACAGTTCAGTTGCTAAAGAGGCTAGAGCCCTGTATTCTGCCTTAGTAGAAGATCAAGAAACTGTAGGTTGTTTTTAGCAGACCAAGTAATTGGAGAATTACCAAGAAACACTAAAATACCAGAAATGGACTTCCTATCCATAGGATCACCAGCACAATCTACATCACTGTAGGCAGAGAGAGTTAAAGGACTTGGAGTGAAAGCCAAGCCATGATGAATTGTCCCTTGAAGATACCTCAAAATACGCTTAGCAGCTATGAGATGATTAGAAGTAGGGGAACTCATGAACTAGCAAGCTTGCCACACAGCAAAGGATAGATCAGGCCGGGTGAAAGTAAGATATTGTAAAGCCCCCACCATACTCTTATAGACAGTGGGATCGGGTAAGAAAGGATTGTCATTGGCAAGAAGATGAGCATTAGGAGTACAAGGGGTTTTGCAAGGCTTGCAATCAGACATGGAAAACTTGTGAAGAAGATCAAGTGTATACTTTTTCTGATGAACAAATAGCCCAGTAGGAGTATAATCAATCTGAAGCCCCAAGAAGTAATGCAATCTGCCTAGGTCCTTAAGATCAAATTGTTAACCCAAAGTAGCAATAAGAGTGGCAATAAAGCTAGGATGATTACCAGTAACAATAATATCATCCACATAGAGGAATAAGAAGACAATATGAGAATCATGATTATAGACATACAAGTTCCCATTTGTACCAGAAGCAACAAAGCCAACATGAGGCAGTTGAGTACTAAACCACTCAAACCAAGCTTGAGGGGCCTATTTCAAACCATACAAGGCCTTATGCAGTAGACAAACATGATCAGGATAGGATTGATCCATATAGCCTTGAGGTTGGGCCATATACACCATTTCCTTGAGAATGCCATGTAAAAAGGCATTTCCTACATCCAACTGCTTTAAAACCCAGCCATAGTTCACATCAAGAGCAGGAAGCAATCTGACAGTAGTAGGTTTAATTACAGGACTATAAGTTTTTTCATAGTCCAAGCCATACTATTGACGGTAACCTCTAGCAACCAACCTGGCCTTATACCTGGCTATTGTCCCATCACTATTCCTTTTGAGCTTAAACACCCACTTACAAGTGACAATGTTCTTATCAGTAGGAGGGGGAACAAGGGATCATGTTTGCTGCTTTAGAAGAGAATGAAACTCTTAATCCATGGTAGCCACCCACTAAGGATGTCTAGAAGCCACAGCAAAGGATGGAGGTTCTTGATAAGTGTAATCAGCAACAACCTTAAGAACCTTAGGCTTATGGATACCAAGTTTTGATCTTGCAATCATAGGATGAGTATTGACAAGAACAATAGAATCAGTTAGATCAGATATAGTAGTAGAAGAAATAGGAATTATAGAACGAGAAGAAGCTGAGGAAGAACTATAAAGAGAAGTGGCAGCAGGTATAGAACTAGGAATGGATGAGGAAGCAGTAAGAGAAACCAAATGAGGACCAGGCACACAGGAAATGGGAAATGAGGGTTGAAAAAGGTCAAAAGGAAATGAATCAACAGAAGTGGAAGATGAAGAAGGAAAAGAAGAAGTAGAATGTGAATCAGGTGAAGTAGTGTTGATAGAAAGCCATTGAGCATCAAAAACAACAGAAGAGAAAGAGATATGAGCATATGTAAGGTTAGGATTAACAGCAAAGGGAAATACATTTTCATTGAACAAAGCGTAACAAGTAGTATAGACCTTATTGGTAGTGGGATCCAAACACATGTACCCTTTGGATAAAGGAGGATAACCTAGGAACACACACTCCATAGACCAAGGTTGAAGTTTGTGCCTATTATAGGGATTGAGATATGGGTAGGAGGCACAACCAAAAGTCTTAAGAGCTAAAAGAGTAGGTGAAATAGAATTGATCTTTTCCCAAGGAGAAATAAAGTTCAGGACAAAAGTGGGAAGCCTATTGATAAGAAAAAAGGCAGTTGAAAAGGCTTAAGACCAGAAATTCAATGGCAAGTGAGATTGATATAGTAAAGCTAGACCAGTTTCCACAATGTGTCTATGTTTCCTTTCTGATATGTCATTTTGTTGGGGAGTGTGTGGGCAAGAGGTTTGGTGAAGGATTCCATGATCAGAACAGAAGGTTTGGAATTGGGAATTGACTTACTTTCTACCATTGTCAGACCTAAGCACTTTGACTTTTGAGGAATATTGAATTTCCACTAGGTTCTTAAAATGCTTAAACACAGTAAATAACTCATTCTTTTGTTTAATAAGAAAGAACCAAGTAAACCTGGTGAAATCATCAATGAACACAGCATAGTAATTATAACCAAGCAAAGAAGAGATGGGTGCTGGACCCCAAACATCAGAATGCACAATTTGAAGCATAGAAGTAGACTGAATTTCATGTTTGCTCAAAGGAAGTATGTGCATCTTTGCACTTATACAAGATTTACAAGAACAACATTCATCAATTTTATTGAATGTAAAAGCATGATCAACAAATTGAATAGCAGAATGAAGTAGTTTGGCACTTAGATGCCCAAGTTTGTTATGCCAAAGGGAAATTTGAGCAAAATTAACAAAAGCCTATGGAGATTGATGAACTTGGGAGGTAGAATAAGTAGTGGAATTGGATGAGTGCAAAGAAGATGGTGCAAGAATGGGATAGACACCATCTTTACTCAATCCTTCATAAAGGATCTTCCCTGTAGGTAAATCCTGGATAGAGAATCTATAAGCATCAAAATAGCAAAAAGCATTGTTTTGCAAACAAAGTTTATGGACTAATAACAAATTGGAAGCAAGATCAGGAACTCAAAGTATACCATCAAGCTTAAAGTTATGGAAGGAAGTGCATAACTCACCATTACCAATATGAGTGATAGGGAGTTCTTGACCATTTCCAACAGTCACAATCTCAAAACCTAACGTAGGTTGTTGTTCCAATGAAAGATTGGCTAGATTAGGTGTCACATGATCTAAACACCCCATATCTGTGAGCCAACCATTAGCCATATGAACTTGAGAGGAAGTAGCCACCATAGCAGCAAATTTTGATGGAGCATGCTTGTCTTGAAAAGCAAAGTCCATCCTGTGATAACAATCAAGAGCCACATGTCCATTCTTCCCACAGATTTGACACTGTGGCCTTTAAGTTTGACCTTGAAACCCTGGAGATCTCGATGGACTAGACTGAGATTGATTTTATGGAGAAGAGAAATTACTGTTGTTGAAGTTACCATTGGAATTGGTATTATAGCCACCACTAGCACCAAAATTGCTGCCTCTTTCCTTAATTGCCACGACCTCTCTGATTGTTATTTCTGCCTTTACCTCGACCAAACCCTTGAGATTGGTAATTAGTAACCATAGCCATAGAGGTTGCATCAAACATACCAAATCTCTTCTTAATAGCTCTCTCCTTAGCACTGAGAAAAGTATTAAGCTCTTCAACTATAATAACATCACTACAAGTCCTTATGCAGAACTGAATGAGTCATATTCTGATGGTAGACCATCAAGTGCAACATGAAGCAGATCTTCATCATCAAGAATGACTGACACTGCAGTCAATTTATCTCAAATTTGCTTGATTCTCTGAAAGTACACATCAATTGAATCTATGCCTTTCTTCATAGCATTCAATTCATTTCTAAGGCTCATCACACTAGACCTAGAAATTGAGGAAAATTGTTTCTCCAAAACTTTCCAAACACCTCTACCAAATTTCTATCCCACAGTAAGAGCAAGAACAGAAGGAGAGAGTGTAGAATTGAGAAATGTAAACAATGCCTATTCGTGATTAAAACTCATTTTTAGAAAACCATATTTGAGATTAAAACAAAAGTTATTTAAGAAAAAGGTTTTATATTAAAAAAAAATGGTTCCTATGGTTTTTTTTTTTTTTTTTTTTTTTTGGGTTTAGTTTTAAGAGAACTATTCTAGGGAGGGATAGAGAGAAACCTAGAGAAAATGAGAGAGGTAGGGAATTTTTGGGATTTTTCTTCACGAATTTTCAAGAGGAGAGGTGGGGGGGGGGGGGGTATTTATACAAAAAAATTGGGGAGGAAAGAGAATCCCAGGGGCCTGCTGCCTGGTTTGATCCTTATCCACTCCTTTTCCTGTTTTCTAATTTTCAAGCTGCTATTTGGAGGTATACGAAACCTTGGATTTCTTCAAACCTGGTGTTTCTACAAAGGTATAGATGTCTAGTATTCATAGTTTCTAACTCCATGCAATTTGGAGCTACAATTGTCAAGATATCGCAATCGGAAGGTAGGTGATGCGGTGTAGAAAATTCTGTAGCACTTTTCTTGGAAAATTAATTCCTCCTAATCCCAAGAAGATGTCATCGAGCCTTTTTTATATAGGGTAGCTAACCCATCATAATTCAATCTGGTCTAGTCATTTTGCACCCTTTGTGGCTGGATTGGTATAGTTTATTGCACGAAAATGCTCCAAAACAATCCTTTTACTTGAAAAATAATACCTTTAATTAGGGTTTTGTTGTTTTCTTGATATTTCATCTGTTTTAACTTTGATTTGGGCTTGTGAACTATCATTTTGAAGGGAATTTCATGATCTTTAAGATTGATAAAAATAAATCTCAATTAAACAGTCAACTCAAAAAGTCAACTTTTTGGCTAATCCCAATTAGAGTTTAGTCAATGTTGTCCAAACTTAGCCAAAGATGACATGTTTGGGATTTTGAACCCTTTGATCATTAAAATGGTTTATCCAAAGGCTTTTCCATGCAATTCCTTATTTTCTTACAATTAAAAGCACGATTTATGCTTTTTAGAGCTTAGACTAGCATTTTGACATACTAAACGGGTCCAAATAAAGTACAGTATCAATAGCTATCCCTTCTTTGTCTAATATCTATTGGAAAAATGAATGTTGGATAAAGAATTTGATACTGTATTTTTTTCTGTCTCAACTTTTACGTTTTTTTTTAAGAAAATGTGTTTTACACTCAAACCAAAATTAGGTTGGTCCAGATAAGTATCAAATTGACAAAAGGTTGGAAGAATTTGCACATAAAGATGAAAAGAGATCTTAGAGAGCTTTCTCATTATTGGCTTTTCTTTACTTCTTTGCTCTCTTTTGGTATGTGCTCTAGCTTCCTTTCTCTACAAAATTTTAATGACAAGAACAAGACATGGTAGAGATGCAAAAACTTAGAGTGCTCCTTTTTTCTTTTTTTCTTTTTGAAAAGGGTGTTCTTTATTGATTTTAATTATTCAGAAAAAATAAAGAAAATGTTTGTAACAAGTGAAATTGTTTTTTGATTTGGAAGTGAAAAAAAGATTTTGTGTGAGTCTTTGAAAAACAAAACCCTAAAACCTAAACTGTGTGCGGTGTTTTTGAAAAAAAAAAAAAAAAAAAAAGCCCTAAAACTAAAACTATGTGGCGTTTTTTAGAAAACCCCTTGTGGCCGCAAGCGCTCACCCCCACACAAATTATGTACGATCGCTGTGCTTTAGGGAATAATCCTTAGCTGAGTGGACTAGAGGCAGAAGGTTTTGTAAGTTCTGTGAACTGTATCCCCTTTTATGACACATTAACATGTCGGTTCCTTTTCGCGAATGCGGGATATGTGTGGTTCTTAACCTCCTTGAAAGTGATTTTAGACTCAAAGCTAGCATGAGCCTAGGAGTACACAGAGCTCCTTAAGATGAGAAGAAGAAGTTGCCACCTACTTATAGGTTTAGAACCAAAACATGATTGCATGAAAGTCTTTCTACCAAATTAGGTCCGAAGTTAGGGTACAAGATGGGAAGAGTTTAGGCACCCCAAGCCTGCCTAACTATAGCTAGCCTTCATATATCGTAGCCTAATTGGATGGAATGTAAGCTATCCTAGAGGCTTAAACGGATGTGTATTTTTATCTAAAGCCTAGAGAGATATCTGTGACATGCGAGACAAACAAGGAAAAGTGAATAAAACATGTGATCACATAAGCATATGAAGAGATAGGCATGTAAAGAGGCAAACAACTCATGACATCATACTCAAATCAACAACAGAAAAACATGAAGAAAATCATCAATAACCTAAATGTGTGCATTTGTATACCTAATCATGCATGTGTACAAGACACATGCATGTGGGTACCAACCAAGTTAAGAGCTTTGTTTGAAGATGGGTGATTAAGTCTTATAAGAGAGGAACTTTAATTAAAGTGAAATCTTCATTAAAGTTTGAGTATCTTCCCTTATTTTGACTTAGATGATGTATAAAAACTATGTCATTTTGTGATAAGCTGGCATTTAATGAACAACTCACTAGCAAATACAGACAAAAATGCTTCTTCTTTTTTCGCCCAAAATGCTTTCGTAACATTAGGGGAAGGGACTAAAATTATGAAATTCAAGGGGAGAGAAATCAAAACTACCCCAAGGTGTGAAATGCAATTTAGGCAATAATTAAATTAAATGCAACTATGTGCTTAAAATTAATTTGAGAATTTAGGGTTACGTTTGGTTCCATGGAAGGGGAGGGCAGGAAAGGGAGATGATATGTATCTTTCCTTTCACTTCCCCTTTACATTAAAACACACCTATGAGGAGGTATTTTTTTCCCTTTTCTTTTTCCTTTCCCTTTTTTTAAACGTTTCTCTTCTCTTCCCTCCACTTTCATGCAACCAACATGTTGTAAATTACAACACTTTATAAATTATAAATTGTACTCAAGTTTAGCTTTATTCTAAAAGGTTAAAATTGTTTTTTTTGTTTTTTTTTGTTTTTTCTTCTATTGAAGATTTATCAATTTGAAAGGCCCATGTTTAGGTCAATGGTCTCCTGAAGGTTGATAAAGCGTGGCATGGGCTTCAGTAAAACCATTCATCTTTCAATCGAGCTCGGGCTACGACGACGAGTCCTAGTCCCGTGAGGAGTTTGATTAGTCATACAAATACAATAACTATCTTCTGAGTTCTTGAATTTGGTCCACTATGAACTATGACGCCCACTTTGTTGTTTATAGGCCCAAGTAATAATGGAAAATTTGCGACCAAATTTTTTTTGAATTGCACATAATGTTGGTAAATCATTATGCCATGTACAAATAATTGTTTGGCCAAAATCTTCATGTCACATGCATGCGTCATGGTATATATCATCATCAACATATGCTATAGCTAGCTTAGCGTGCAGAGGTTGTGAACTGTACGATTTGATTTAGGGTAAAGCCAGACTAAGGGTCTGTTTGGATACAGCTGAAAACTAAAAATTGAAATTGAAAACTGAAAAATACTGTAGCAAAATAATTTTTAAATGTGTGAATAGTACTGTGAGACCCATTTTTAATGAAAAAGTTACTGAAAAATGTAATTTGTGGGTCCGTGAACAGTGCACATTATGCAGTGTTTACAGAAAAAAATCAAATATTGCTGCGCAACAGTAAATAAACAGTAAATAAATGGGCCAAAACGCGTGAAAAAAAAAAAAAAAAAAAAAAGAAGAAGTTGAAAACGCAAAACGTGCCATTTATGAAACACGAACGCGCTTCCCAAACGCACACTAATACTCACAGGACCATTAATAAGGCTGTCAGCCTAGGCTGTTATGTATTAGTCTGGTCCAAGCCCTAGACATCTCCGAATGGTTGGTGACATCAATGAAAGTTAGACAATTATCTGTACTCCTTTACTTCTGGATTGCAACGTTCATTGATGGTTTATTTTTCATTAAATAATTTTTGTGAAAATATTTTGAATACATTTGAGCATATGGATTTCACCAAGTAATGATGATCAGGCTGTTTTTGACACATGGTCTTTGGACTTGAATTTCAGTTTACAAGCGGGGTTTCTTATTATTATAATATAGTGAAAAAGAAAATCGTAATCTTTGATTTTTTTTTTTTTTTTTTTCTTTCCTTCAGATGGGTTTCCGTTAATTTAATATTATTTTTTTTCCAATTAAAACTAGATCTTAATATTGATATAAGGTCTGTTTGGATTGAGCTTATTTTTGCTGAAACTGAAAACACTATAGCAAAATAATTTTTAAATGTGTGAATAGTGCTGTGAGACCCATTTTTAATGAAAAAGTTGCTGAAAAGTGGAATTTGTGGGTCCGCGAACAATATACGGGTGCACTGTTCACCGTGGAAAAGTCAACTATTGCGGGCTGAACCAAAAAAAAAAAAAAAGGAGAAACGCAAACGCCAAAATCATTTGAATCCAAACAGGTACATAGTCAGAGGTTTGTGTGCTAAAACGCTGTTGGAGATGAATTTATATAATATTTATTTTTATTTTGAATACTTTGGCAAAAATAATTAAATAATTGATTATTATATAATTTCAAAAATCTCATAAAATGGACCAATGATCTAATTATAATGTTATTTTGGTGATTGAGGTTGTGCCATAAAATCTTCTCCAAAAAAAAAAAAAAAAAAGGTTGTGCCATAAAATGTTATTTTCTTGGATTGAGAACCATCATATAAATATTATATATTATTGTTACTGATAAAATTGTAGAGTGACAATTTTATTTTTCTTTTCTCTAACCTATCCTTTTTTTCTTATATTATGATTATCAGAAATTCCAATATATATATATATATATATATATTAACTTAGAGATCTTGTTTATTTTCTTTTATTGAGGTCTTATTATTTCTCTTTCATTATAATGGTCCAAATTTCTAATATCATCATTTTCAATTTTAAACATCTTATGAGGTCGAGCATTATCTTTGATTGTTCCCTTGTTTTTTTAGAAGATTTTCTTTGATAGTTCTAATAACTTAATCTTATTTTATTTTTTCCAAGATATATAATTCTATTTCATTCATTAAGGTTGTATTGAAATTCAAAATAATAATAAATGAACATTTTTTTTGTTTAGAAAATACTAATTTAGGAAAAGGTTGAATTTAACTATCATAGTAACCTGTAAAACTAGTTTTTCTAACTCTTTTTTCAAATAAATGAAAGCTTTTCAAATTATTGCATGTAGGGATAAGGGGCCCAAGAGCATATGTTGGGCCTTGAGCCTTATCCGAGAACATTTTGCGGTCCGAGGATGGATAAACAGTAATGAATATGTAAGACTTAGGACTCCATGAGTGAGTTACGAGTGAGAATGCTGGGGAAGGTAAGTCGAGGAGGAGTATCTCCTCAGTTAAGCGAAGCAGAGGTCAAAAATAGTGTCCTGTCATCCGGGGTGACATTTCGGGTAATTCTATTGATAAAGATATACGTTATGAGTGAACAAGACAATTGGGAGGTGGGAAATATATAAGGGAAAGCTGTTACCACCGCATTGAATACTCTGTAGCTAATCCTCTGGCCGCATTAATGAGGAAGTGATACCTGAACAGTAGTTTTCAACCTTACAGCTACTCTCCAGAGACTTCAAGAAGGTGCTGATGTGACAGGGATCAACACCAACAATCTAATCTACACATGGAGGGCAGAGATGAAGGCAAATGGATAGTATAAAATAGGAAGAAGGCCATGAGAGAGGGGGATCAAAAATTAAAGAAAAGAATACTGTAGCACTAAGGAACTGTACTTATAATCAAATTCAAGAAATATATACAAGAACTGATCTCCTCGGACTGTATCAAAGACTATTTTTCTTCAGTAAAAACCAGACTATCTCTACCTTATTGTCACTTGGATCCATAACAATTGCTATCCAACTCATTATAGCCTAGTTTTTCAATCCACTTTCTAAAAATTTATTGTATTAGGCTCTTTGGGCCTAGGTCCTTTTAACTTTTGGGCCCAGGATTCAAACTGTGACCTTACATTGCATGAATAAGGTTATCCTATAAAAAATTATTAAATATTTTCTTTTTACTATGAAACGTGTGAGAACTGAGAACAGTTAGTTGGAAAAAAACTCTCTGATAAAATGTGTAGATCGACACTTGATGCAAGGGTGTGGTAATGACTAACGAGTCATTTAAAAATAAAAATAATAATAATTTGACACAATAAAGCTAAACTTTTATTATATAATAATATATAATTTCGATAATTTACCAATTTACACTATAACTCTCACAAAAGATATTATCACAACTACATATTTTGAAAATTTAACGATTAGATTGGATGTTTTTTATATTCTTAACACACTTGTTAAATTTCTTGCCGATAGGATGTTATTTACTATTTAATTCATAAATTTATTTTTTATGCATAATTTTAGACAATTTTTTTTTTTTGAAATTTAAATATTTGATCAATAACATAATTATTGATCTTTGATATTTTGAAAATTTAGCAAGTATGAAAGATATAAGAAGAAGAACAATCAAAAAGATATTGAGTGGAGTTGTAGTTTTAAACGACAACCAAATTTGTAGCCAAATTTTTCTAGTTAACAATCATAACAGTGATTTCTTCATAATTATTATATTCAAATAATGAAAAGTATAAACTTTAATAGTCGTTAGGAGGTGTAATTTCACCATTTTTTTTTTTTTTCAAATAAAAGCTGATCGAGGAAAACATTGGCCTTCACCTCGTGTATGAATAGTAAAAGTGTAAAAACCATGAATAACACACGTTAAGCCTATAATGACATGTCCCTCCCTAACTCATTTGTACTTGGATAAAAATCATAATGGGATTGGTTTTCAATACATTAGATTCAATCTCTTTCAGGGCCCTCCAAAACCTACTTGCCTCATTTGTCGGACCCCGCTTAAGTGTCATCCAACAATAAGATCGAGGTATAGTCTATAGTATCAAGATATATGCTCACATCCACAGACATAATTGCAAAGCAAATTAAGTACGATTATTATTAACACAGAACACAAGGCATGTATGAATGTTGTTGGTTTTTGCACGTACTCTTTTGTATGTATTAATCACACACATCTAGAATGGACCAAGGTGTCGGCCTCGTAAAGGGTAGGAAATGATGGGTAAGCAAGTGAGACCTAACATGCTATATGTGTAGATGATGCCACACAAAATTAAGCCATGTGTGGATGGGATCAACGTCTCCTGAGGGAGGCCATGTCATGCCAAATTGTGGAGATAAAAGTATCAATGAGTTGATCAAATCATGGAACTAACCCTATTCATGCAGAGCTTCAAGGAGGAATATTATAAGGGTGTGAAATGTGCCACTTGTTTCTTACAAGGTGGACAAGGCCACTCCTGTGCCCAAACTTAGCCTACAGTTGTGTATGTTTCATGACAGAGGCAATAGGGTTTTTTTCATACAAGCAGACACGCATGATGGAGTGGTTTGGGTGATGAATGATGATGGTGTTGTTGGGGGTTAAGAAAGAATGGCAACAATTCTTAGAAAGTAAAAAAGAAGGATTTAGATGAGGGGACAAAGAAAGAAAGTCAGAGATGGAAGGAATGTGTGGTTGCTGGAAAGGGTTGCCATGTGAGAAGCATGATGGTTTAAAATGATGTTGTCTAGCTCTCTTTCTATGTGATTCCTGCTTTTCAATTTCAGTACCAATGAAATGGCTCTTCAGCTCTTTTGAGAGTCACCCGCTCACTAGGGACATGATTAAAATTTTATTTTCCAAATCTATCAATGTACAAAGTATCGTATCAAAGATTCAAATAGACAAAGAATCTTTTTATAATAATATAATAATTTGCAAGGCTTCAGCTCTTTAGAGAGACATCCACTATCTAAAGATGAGAATAACATCCTCTTCATTTTACGTATGATTAAAATTTATTTTCAAAATCTGTTAATGTAAAAAGTATCGCATCAAATAGACAAGCAACTAGCATGATGACTAAACTCGATCACTCGATTGAATTTCTTGATCACTGTTTGTATGAAAGCACTTGGTGCTAAGGCCTAAGGGGTCAGTCTCGAATGATATTGATATGAAAGTTGAAAGCAGGAGACTTTCTATGAAAAATTATAGTGCTCCTAAGAGGACCACGGTTGCTCATTATGTTACATCTTGCCGAAAAATTTGACGTTACTTTTTTTTGATGTTGTGACGTTACTTAAATTTGTACATTATATTGATTCCGACAGAAGGACCATGGCACTTTAGGAATTAGGATCACAACTTTCCTATTAAGGCGGCAATTTAACATGCTAGGTTGGGCCACTTTTCTTTTTGATTTCAGGGGCCCAACTCTTAGCTTGGACTACGACAAGGCCCTCAAACCCATTTCTCTTTGTACTTTTCTCGATAAGCTTCATACCCTTGTTTTATTTACATTGGATAAAGTCCCTACCCTTTGTTTAATTCCAAAGGCCAATAACATCTTTATTAATATATCTACACATTAACTGATTAGAGGACCATCAAGCTATATATGTCTACATATGTTTCTCAAAAAAAGCTATGTCTACATATGAATAAAGTTAAGGGGTTTCTCCGCCCCCACCCCGCCCCCGCGGACGTACATGACTAAAATTATATAAATCAAAATAACGTTTTTTTTTTTTTTTTTTGCAGACAATTTGTTAGTTAGGAGAAGAGTGATTAAATCTGAACATCTTCATTAAATACACCAGGAACTAGTGTCAATCAATTGAATTATAAAACTATTATATTTTCACTTCAATATAATTTTTATACTTCATAAATATTTTTCCAACTTTCGTAAACTCAGGGATGAAAAAGAGGAACGTTTATTCAATGAAAGTATCAAAAAATTGGTCTTGTGAACAAACAAATCAAACATATATTACAATACATTTCTTACAAAGTTACTTGCATAATAATTAAGTTTGGCACAAAGACGAGGGTTTGCTGAAAATATCACTACATAACATTACTCAAAATTGTAAATAGGAATTGTTCATATTTATTTCCTCTCTTTGAAATAATATGAGTTAATTCAAAATTTCCAATTCTATGGAATTTTCAAGCATATAAAATCTAAAGTTACAAATTTACTAACCTTATTATTCTCTTACCACGCACCACACTAACACTGTTATCACCACAGCATCACCTGCCTCCACTGCACCACCACTATTTTCAATGTCATAGAGCTAGGGCTCATTACCAAAGTGACCATTGCCAAAATTGCTCGTATTGCCACCTACTTTAACCATCAACTTTCCACCATAACCATTACCATCAACACCGTCACCAAATTATTGGCACCATCATTACTATCCTTAGTGAATTTGCATGGGTGAAATGTAAACAACACCGCTATGTTTGCATAGAAATCATAAGGGCACGATAGTCATACAAAAATTGGGCGAGAAGACAATTAAGTGAAACTATCAACAAAAAAATAATAATAAACACAATTTGTTTATACTACTTATATGAAAATACTTAAAACAAAATTAAATAAATAAAGCATGAAAAGAGACAAGGGGATGAATCCAACGTGGGAAGGATGAACGATGATGGTATTGGAAATATTTCATTTTTTTTAGACCACTTATATGGGTAATATATTCCTCCAACTCCCACAATTTATAATCAATAAAGCTAGAATTGTCAATGTTATATGTTAAAAACTTCCATAATTAGCTAATTGAAGGCATGTGACACGCCTTTGGACCCATCCTTCCACGTTATTTTTCTCTCTTTACTATTCATGATATGATTAGATCTCTGAAAGAGTGTGATTAAGCAATTGCAGCAGAGTTTACCTCAAAATGCCGAAAAGGGATGAATATATATGTTGCATATAAGACTGTTTACCTCAAAATATTTCTATACTAGTATTCATCATATATATGAGTTTGCATCAAAATGTCTTGGATGAGAATTATGTTACGTACATATATAAGAGTGTTTCATTTCATTTTGCCTCAAATCTTATATTCATCTAAAAAAATTAAAAACCAAATACAAATGAGTAACAGGAAATATTTGATGTAAAAGCTATAGGTTGCACCTCCCACCTACTTTTTTTTTTTTTTTTTTCATTTTTTGATGAATTGAATTGTTGAACCTCCTCTTCAAGTTGACTAGACGTTGTCGTTGTCATATATAATATAGCATGCTTGTCATCTTTTTTTCATTTGAAGCAATCATATGCTATCTGATGCCATGATTTTGAATAGAGAATTGGCGGCTCAGGGAACGCACTAGATTCCTACAAGTTCTTATTTGTATCAAAAACGTCGCTGCCTCTTAGATACGTTATTCCATCATTTTTATTAAGCATGATTGATAAATTATAGGTTGACCTTAGGCATTGTGAAACAAGCTGAGTTGACACACTCAAGGTCAAAGAATAGATAATTACATACTCTTCAACAAGATTTTTTTTTTATGAAAATAATTTTTATGGAACTTTTAAGTCTTTAATCCCAAAAGTCTACATCTCAAAAAACATTGATCTTGCCGTTGCAAGGAAAAAAAAAGAAAAAAAAAAGATAAAGTCAGACTTGTAAAGTCCATCGACCCATGGAATTTCTAAGAAATTTCCTGGACTAGTATTATTTCATATATTTAATTTCCATCTCAAATGTCAATGCAAATTTATAATTTCATTTCAACGCTTTTACTTTTTTTTTGTAAGTTTCAATCCACCTTGTTCTTTGCTTGGATTGGGTTAGGGAAGACTAAGTCATGCTACATCACATTGCACGTTTGGAGGAATTGAAAGTCTTCTTGGTTAAACACGTACGTCCGTACAATTGGAGGAATACTTGATAATAGATTAGGTAAACATCAAGTGAGGTACGTGTAGTTTTATAATGAATCAATGGATGATAAATAAAACATTCACGCAAAATATGGTCAAAGAATGATCGTTCTATCCAAAAAGTATGTGATTATTAAATAATAACCCCCAGGGTCTACTATGGGGTCGGGTTGTGGAAGAGTTTGAAAATTTCTTGAAGGGTCTTTCGGGTCATACATACAAAATCGAGATGGAAAGGGCACAAATGATTTTTGGTTCAAACTTTTCAATGCATTTATTTGATGGCTTGGAGTTGGAGCCTAAAAAAGAAGCAGAGGGTCCACCAAACTTTTGTTTGGCAGAGAAGCTAGTGGAGATGAACAAATTAATGCTGTGATAGATGTACTGTACGTGTAGAAAACAACGAAATCCCACTGAATGACATGAATTGGCTGATACCCCCCCTCGTGCGCTTTCGGCATAAAAGAACTCGTACTACTGAATAACAGACAAAACCCTCTTTTGTTTGCCTTTCAGAGCTGCCATGGGGTGTTCTCTTCTAAGACAGCCCTTTTTTCCATTATAACCATGCATTGATTGTTTGCTGGGCTCCTTTACCCAAATCATGCATGGGGACGAAAATGAACCACATGAATTATATAACTTTTCATTTTTTATTTATTTTTTTAACTTTTGGAAAAGCAAGTTCTAATGCCTATATAATAATTGGATTTTACACATAATAATTTTATACATTTCAAATTATATTGCTCTATCCCATGAGATCATAGATGATTGTAGTTTATATCAGTTTTTTTTTTTTTTTTTTGATAGATTGTTATAATAGGATTCGAAAGATTTAAATCATAAATATCTCTGTTTGGTATACTTAATTTAGTGTTTTTATATATATATATATATATATATATATATATATATATATATATATATATAAAGTAGTGTATTATTGAAAGAAGAGGTTTTTTTTTTCCTTAACCTATAAACTTGTCCCATTTATACACTGGCTGGTGGCTGCCAACGGTGGCAATCCAACCAACGGTATTAACTGATGACAAAGAAATGATAAACAAAAGTTTGACTTCAATTTTTTTTTTTTGGTAGAAAAACAAATTATGTTGTTAAAAAACTAATTGTAATATATATTTTTCTCAAGTACATAACTCTTATGTTTGTAGACATATTTACAAAAGGTCAACAATAAAATAATTGAAATGAAATTGAATGATTGCAAAGTCATATACAGTGAGGAATAGCACTTCCTGCTGACGATCATGCTTATATTATATGGGTACTTAACAATAATATGAAGTCATGATTTCCTGGGATAATAGCAATAACAAATGAATTCAATTTATCAAAGAAAATTTCATAATAAATAATATTATTCTAGCAGTTTTAATTGACATACCTAGGAATAACTTTCAAGTCTCAATCTCATACTTTCAAAAGTTTGCACAGGTATCCTGTTTCTAGAGTTTTACAATTTGAAATATATTCATCTTCCTTGTATCCAAAATTCTTTATACTAAAGAAACACGTGTAATACTGTAATCACTTCGACGGCTTTGCTAACTCTATGTAAATTCCACATAGAGCCACCTTGAACATGATCACAACTTCTGCAACTGTCCCAAAGGCAATTATGCTGCCCATATAGTATATACTTGTCCTCCTAAAAAGTCTTAAAAGTGCAGCTTGTTTTTATTTTTTTTATTTTTTTTTATTTTTAGGGGTAGATAGGGAGAGATGGAGTTAGAACCACATAACTAAAAAACTACAAAAATAAAAATATATATTATTACCACTACGTAGTGGGAGAGGGGGGAGGTTGATAAGTTTAACTCTGTTGTGAATCAACTTGCTATTGTGCACTGTGCTGTGTTGTCCAATCTGATTTGGAAGTTAGTTAAGATAATTACTGATGTGGCAATGGTAGTTAGTTATAGTTGATGTAGCAATAGTAATTAGTTAGATCTAGTTGTTTATAACGGATTGTATATCATATTAAGGGGGACTAGTTATTGCTATGAGAAGATGAGATCACTTGTAAAGAATCATCTTATAAAAATACTATGCAAATACTCTCTTTGATCTTTACTCTCTTAATATTTCTCTCTCTCTCCCTAAACAATAGATCGAGAGGTATTAAGGCATATGTTGAAAATATACATTTTTCTTGAACTGTTTTTTAGTAGACGTTGTGTCTTTAACTTTATATTCAATTACTACCTTAAGACATGTTAGAACTCAACAAAAGACACATAATTTGGTAATATAAAAATTTTAGTCATTTGTCTAAGATTTGTAGTAAGATTTTCTAAGTCATATTTCACATAATTTTACTTGAAATAATTTTATCTAATAGAGTTTCTTGGACAGGTCACTATAATATTATTTGTTAATCTATAGTTTATGCAAAAGCAATAATTTAACCAATCTCAACACCTTTTAAAAATAGAAATTTATAATAATAAACTCATATTAACTAATTAAATAATAAAATCCTAAGATAATCCATTTCAATTCATTAAAATAAATTATAATTGCAATTTAACTAAATACATAATAATAAGAAAATTAAAAAAAAAAAAAAATCACTACTGTTTATTATAAATAATCAAATCAATAGTTCTCATAAACATGTAATTTTTCACAATTAAACAATTAAGTTTATACAAATATTAAAATTTTATGGTTTAAATAATTTTTTAACTCATCGTTGCAATCATTTCTGATTTTTTTTTTTTTTTTGGTAACAAATAATAGGGCAAGTGACATTTTGCTTTTAAGAACCCATTAAATTTTTTTTCTTTTTTTAAATGGTCTTATGTAATTTAAGAACATTATTTGATCTCCTTTAAAATTGGACACACACTACAAAAAAGCGGCCTATAGCCGCATTTAAAAAACACGACTATAGACCACAAAAACACGGCTATAGGGTAAAGCTGCGTTTCCTATAGCTGCGTTTGTAAACGCAACCTAAACAGCGCAGCAATAGGCCTATAGTCGCGTTTCTTAACTGCGGCTATAGGATTCGGGCCTATAGCTGCGTTTTTAGAAACGTGGCTATAGGCTGAGACCTATAGCCACGTTTTTAAAAAACACGGCTATAGGTTTTCTTTTTTAAAAAAGAAAATTCTGGGGTTTTTTTTTTCCTAGAAAATTCAAAATTCAAATAAAAAAAATTCAAAATTAAACACAAATCCAAAAAATTCAAAATCAAACACAAATGAAAATTCAAAATCAAATACAACATACTCACAATACAAACACACCCAGAAATTTCTAAATCAAACACAAACCCAGAAAATTCAAAATCAAATACAACATGCTCCAAAATATAAGAACACAAACCCAGCTAGAGCTGCGTTTTTTGTGTTTTAAAACGCAGCTAAAGGTTACCTATAGCCGCTATAGCCGCATTTTTTGTAAACGCGGCTATAGCCCACTTTTTTGTAGTGACATTACCAAGAGTGTTGTAATTTAATAACATTATTTGATCTCTTTTATGAGGATAACTAACTTTTAATTCCATCCTCTCCACCTGTTATAACAATTGAATTTATTTATTTATTATTTAAAAAAAAAAAAAAAAAAAAAACTATGACTGAAGGACAAAATTTGGCTCCAAACTAATTTCTCTCTTTCTCCTTTGTACCTACCCAACTTCTCTTTCTCTCACTGTCTCTGTCCTTCATACCTACCTCTCTCACTCCTTCAATCCCTTTTTCTCTCCTCTGTTCCCATTCTCTGTTTCTTTCTCTCACTTCATTGGTTACCCCCAATCCCATCCCTGTGTGAGAAACCATGACCTTGGTCTTCCTTTCAGTTTCATTTGGACCAAACCTATGTGAATGGGTGAGATCATGTTAATACCTCTCAAGGTGGTGGTTCCACTAATTATATATTTTCTTTTCCCCTTGAATTGAGAGTTTTATGTAGAGTTTCCATTTATTACATAAAGTAAAAAAACCATATGATAAAATGTATTTTATATGAAATAGAAAAATAACATTTCAAGGCCTTGATCCTAGATATAATTTAAGAATTACGTTTTGTCCTAGTTACATTTTGTAAAATGTAAAATTACATGGATTGAACTCTAGTTTATGAATCCTTATTGATCAAAGTTTGGAACTTAAGTTATAAAGTGGGAAGGTGTTACCACCTTGCTTAGTAAAAATAATCTTCTAAACTATGGTGTCCAATTGACATATCACATCACACATTATAATCTCACTAACAACTAAACCGTGTCATTCGATATAGAGTATGGTTCAAAACAAGAATTTGAATTTTTGATCATGAATTGAAATGAGAGCATATGAAAATGACATGATTGTATCCAATGATTGAAAATCATTAATTTATCATGGCTAAAGAAATTAAAAGAGAAACATGTTTTTGCATGCGATTCAAAAGGATTATGAATCTAGCTAGTGAACTTGGCACCAAAAAAAATAATCTTAAAGGAATATATTATAGCATGCATGAGAACTTAAGAATATGGTAAGAACAAACATGGTTTTGCATAAAATTAATAACAACTTAAGATCTAACATGTTATCACTTCATAAGCTAGTGAAGCAACATGCATGCATGATCACATTTCAGTCCTAACTATCATAACAACATCATAGAAAAACATGTTTACTAAAGCATGATAGCAAAAAAATAAAAGTAAAAACATATCAATTCAAACACAATAACAACACTAAATTACACCTACATAAAAATTAAACAAACAAAAAAGGGAAAGATTTCACTAGAGTTCTAGGGAGAAAGCAATAAAAGACTTGATCATAAATCGAATCTAGGAAGACCAGTTGCAAATGACTGTACTTAGTTGCTTCCTCTAGAGCTCTATGGGAATGCGGTGCCTTGAATGGTGAATCTCATTCACTATTTATAGAGAGGGTGAAGCCTCTGCAGATGAGATGGCTCAAAGCTAGGGAAAGATTTGAATTTGAAAGTGTGCTAAATTTAGGAGGGAAAAACTGAGAAATGGAATCTATGGCACGCCAACTTGCTATTTTTAAATTTGAATCTCCAACGGATATTTTTGTTGTAAACTATCTATTGCACGTGGAAATTTTTGAATTATTGCTAATTTCTAGCCAGAATAACCTTATTTTAATATTAATAAGTCCCAATTATTGTTTAATTATCCATTTAAGAAATGATAATTTCAACAATTATCTAGAAACTATTTATATTTAATATTCTAAACTATCCAATGCATGCACCTTCACAATTTTTTTTAATCCAATCTGATAAACTTCTGACACATCATTAATTTAAATCAATTCTTTATGGACCAATCAAAATTAACTATTCATAATCACACAGGATTAGACTCAATCATGCGGGTGCATCTTAGCAGTTAAAATTTGATTTTGTCATATCTTTCAATCTGATTGTCTGATTGAGACTCATGACATAAGCCCAATGGTCAAAATTACTCTCAGGATGTGAACTTACCATTTTGCCTTAGATGAGGTTAAATGAAGGTTGTGATATGGGATGTCTACACCCTGTCTCCACTGATCCCAACCATACACCCCATCTTCACCGCTCCACCTTTCTACTTCACTAGTCCCACCCTCCTCCTTGTCTCTACTACTTTACCCTCTACATGTTTTCAAACATGAAGAATTTAAAAACATAAAATATGTAGAAAATGGTAGGAGAAGTTCTCATCATTGAATTCCTCGTACACCTTATATTTAGCAACAAAAACAGTGTAGGGCCCCTTACCTTCTCCCACACCTTCTTAAGTAGTTCATCCTTCATGGAGTTGGAAGCCAGTCAACCTCAAAATCCTTCTCCTTGCTTTTCAGCTCCCTCTTCAAATATTCCACTTCGTTCAAGGCCTTCAATTAGTCAAAAGTAAGCCCAAAGCTTTACCTAGACCATTTTGTTACTCTCTTCCACTTGGACGAGCTTTGTCTCGACCATCTCCAATTGCAACGAGTGCTCATAATCATTGTCTCGATAGGAACTACTGTAGACACCCCATTTTGCAACTACCATTTGACCTAAACTCACATTACATTGCATGTCATCACCATTACATGTCTCCAAGGCAAAACTGTAATTTTAGCCTTTTTTTTCTCAAAATACTTTCATAAAACAAATTTTAAGGTCATAACAATCAAAACAACAATTCATGAGTATTAATTGGACCACCGGATTAAAAGATAAGAAACAAGTTTTAATGGTAGATTTCACTTGCATAAATAAGATTTTGACCACGGGTGATTATAATCTCTTAATTCTGATTGGCCTATTGTTGGTCCAATTTAAATTAGGTGATGTGTCATGATCCTATTAGCTAAGGGTAGGGTTTATGGTAAGATTGCACACACCAAATCTAATTCAAGTCAAGGCACTTATTAATTCCTTGTAAAATAAGTAAAAATTGATTAATTAATTAATTAATTAATTAATTAAAAATATTTGGAATTAATTTGCTAAACTTAAGGACCAAGAAAATCAGAAAAGGAAGTCAAACTTTAGAAGAAATTAGGTATAAATTGAAAATGGAAACAAGCGAAATAAAATAGGAAAGATCTAGGAGGATCTGGGACCAAGTGCCGATCGACACTTAGGTCAGAACTCCAAATTTTCTTCCTTTTCCAATTCGGCTTGCTCCCCACACAAGTTGACCTTGAATCCTATGTTTTTTGCTCAAAAAACCTAGTTTTCCTAAGTTCCACATTGCCTAGAGACTTAAATCTAACTCCCTCCCCCCCCCCCCCCTCTCTCCCCTTAGTATAAATACCCCACTTCACCTCTAATTCAAAGCATTGAAAAAACACCCTGAAATCCCTTTGAAAACACTAAAACACTCTGAAGTTTCAGAATTCTCTCTCTCCCTTGAGGTGTTGCCTTGGTTGAATTGCTTGGAGTGTTATGCCTACAGGTAAGATTTCTAAACCTTCTTTTTCTTTTTATGCCTTAGTTTTTAGATTCAAAATTGATTGGTTTCTAGGTTTTCTACATATTTTTGTATGTTAGCATGTTAGATCTAGGATGTTCATAGCCTTGCATGAATTAAGGTTTGTCAATTTCAATAGCAAGTTTGCATGCTTTTGGAATTAGGGTTTGTCAATTTCTATAACACATTCACATGCTTTTAGAATTAGGGTTTTCAAATATAAATAATATGTTCATATATTCATAGATTAGGGTTTGTCACATCACACACATATTCACCATGACTTTCAATATCAATTCTTTGCATGCCTAGAATAGGTTTTAACCATTCTTATCAATGCTTATTTCAATTTCGGTAATCACATGTTTTGGATGATATAAACTATTTCAATGATGTGATATGATCATTGGGCACCAAAGTCTAGAAGACTGGTTTCCCTAAGCAGGTTGGGTGCCTAAAATCTTCCCAATCATGTAACATAACCTCCGAATTTAGATCAAATGTTAGTAGATTAGACTTATCCTTGTAATATTCTCTTTTTAGATTGTAACTATGAATCAAAGCACTGTAATTTTTTTAAAATTGTATCTAGGACCAAAGCAATGTAATTTTTAGTTATTTTCAAGAAATGTACAATTTTCAATTTTCATCAATAAAAGTGATGTATCCTTTCAATTTAGTTTCTTATTTACTCTATTAAAATAAGCATTGACTACTTTGTAAAACCCGACCTAGGAGGGAGAATAACAATAGTAGGATCTCTCCACTGTCTCTTGAGAGGCAATAACACGACTCCACCCCATTCGCATGGGACAAGTGCCAAAACCTACAACTTTTAGATTTGGGCCCAGGGGCATGGTCTCTCACAACTATATATAAAATGGTCACAAAGAAAATCTAAGCTCAAGTAATTACAAATAAGAGAAGACCTTCATAATTTAGTGGATGTTTAGTCTCGTCGTGTCCAAGGCAAAAGAATATGGACAAAATCCGCATCCAAATTGTCCCTTTATAAGCCCTCCCAGTTCAAGCCAACAACAAAAAAGAAGTTACTTTTCCAAAAAAAAAAAAAAAAAAAAGGGAAAGACATGTTGTTTCTTGTGCCTCAATCATTTGATGACACATGTTGAAGAAATTGTATAGCTATCTCTTTTTAGTTAATGCAACCTCTCAAGAACCAAGACGAAATGAAATTACATTGGTACCCCTGACCTTTCACATTCTAACAATCTTCACTCTCAAGTAAACAATAATCTTTGAACCAAAGGCAACTTATAAGTATCAAATCTATCGATTATCTCAATAACTTCCTCTCATGGGATCTACTAGGGGTGTGCACGGTTTGGTTGGCTCGGTTTTTTTCCAAATTTATCACTGAACCGATAGAGATCGGTTTTCTCATACACTACAAGAAATCTGGGTTTAGGCGGCGTTTTTTTTTAGTGACGTTTTTTAATTCGCCGCTATAAGTGGTATACTGTGACGTTTCTGAAAAACGACGCTAAAGAGTGAGTGTTTAGCGACGTTTTCTAAAAAACGTTGCTATAACTCAAACAATAGCGACGTTTTTGAAAACGCCACAATAAGTATAGTTTTAGTAGCGTTTTTCTAGTTTATAGCGACGTTTTAAGAAAACGTCGTTGTAGGCTTTAAAGAACACTGCCACCAAAGTGCAAAAGAAAAAACGCTTGCCCCACATTTTTGACTTTTCCGCATAAACTTTTGCCAGCAAAGTGCAATAGAAAAAAATCTTGCCCCCCATTTTTGACTTTTCCACACAAATTTTTGGAAAAATTTCATTTCCCACACTTTTTTCCCTCTTTTTTTTTTTTTTTTTTTTTTTTTTTTTTTTTCACTTTGTTTTTCTTTCTTTTCTTTTGTTCACCGTGTCCCACACTCCCAGTTCACTTCTTCTTCTTTTTTTTTTTTCCTCCCCTTTATTTTTCTTTTGCTCATTTCGTGTCCCACACTCTCAGTTCTCTTGGTTTTACAGTCTCTCTTCTCCCATGTCTCTAATCTCCAAAGTAGCCACACTTCTTCTCCCTCAAGCCTCCACACATTTTCTCTCCTCCCTTGCCACCCCTAGCCACCGCTGTAGCAACCCCAAGCCACTGCTGACCCACCATTTTTTCAGAGTGTAAGTCTTTGTTTTTGGTTTATGGGTTTGCTTTGATTTGGTTTTTCTTTAATGGGTATGGAGCTTTTGTACTAATTTTTGCTCTTTTTCTGTTTTGGTTGGAAAGCTTTTGTTGTTCAAGTTTCTTTAAAGTGTAAGTTTTTGTTTTTGGCTTATGGGTTTGCTTTTGATTTGATTTTTCTTTAATGGGTTATGGAGTTTTAGTGCTAATTTTTGTTTTTTTTGTTTTTTTTTTTTGTTTTTTTTTTGGTTGGAAATTGGTACAGAAAGCTCTTATTCAGATTTGGCTGTTTGAGCAAAAGGACCTGAGAATCAAGGGCTGAATGATTGTAAGTTTATGTACAAGTTTGTAAATCTTGTATTTTTTTTTTCTAGTTAATTTTTCCATAGATTGTAGATTTTGAATTTTTTTTTTTTTTTTTTTTTTGTTATTGGTTTTGTGGTTTAGCAAAAGGATCTGAGACTTTATTTTCAATACCATTTCTTCAGGCATTATTTACAACCTAACAATCCATTGGAGGTATGTAAGGATTGTGTTCTATTTGCACCTTAAAATTTTAGTATTAATTTTGCAGTCTTTTTTTTTTTTTTTAAATGTTTATAGAATGGTTTATGAACAGGTTGTTATTGTGTATTAGGCAAATCATCAGTTTGGACATTTGTTAGTTTGAGCAAGTTTATATAGTAGCATTTTTAATGCTAAAAAATAATGAGCAAGTTTTAGCGACGTTTGTAAAACGTCACTAAAACTATGAGAAAAATTCTTTAAAAACGTCGCTATAGGACTACTTATCTGCAGCGTTTTAAAAGCGCCACTAAATGTATTTTCCTAATTATATGCGAATGTTTATATTATATAGTGACGTTTTAAAAAACGTCACCAAAAGTTTTTGAACGCCATTAAAGATTCACATATGGCGACGTTTTTGGAAACGTCGCAATAGACCTATAGCGACCAACCTATTGTGACGTTTTCGAACGTCACAAAAAAAACGTCGCTGTAGTTTGTAGCGACATTTTTTGGGCTTTTAGTGATGTTTGTAAAACGTCGCCTAAACCCAAATTTCTTGTAGTGATAATTAGAACTGATGCACACCGACTAAGGTTGGTTTTCCGATCTATAGCGGTACAGTTTTTTGCGGTCGGTTTAATTAGTTTGAAAAAAAAACTTTTTTTTTTATTTTAATCTAAAAATTGGGCTTTCAAGCCCAATGTACACAACCTGTTCAGGACATGAATACACTTAAACATGTCCATTTATCACATGAACATGAACATAAATGGACAAAAACACTCCACCCAAGCTTGGAAAACCTGTCCATTTATCACATGAACAAACAAATTAACTTGTCCATTTATCACATGAATATAAAAACCTATCCATCAAGAACTGTCCATCTATACTTAAACCTGTTCACATATGAACATATATAGATAAAAACATGTTCAAGTATTTATTCATAAAACATTTAAACCCTTTTCATAGATAGTACGTAAATTGTCTCAACAAGAGTTCATTTTCCAAAACACCATCATGGACCATATAATATTAGTAGTGTCACTGTGTGTGTCAGTGTCAATGTATCCACTTAATAACGTATTACAAAACCATTTGTTGTTATCCACAAATACCAAAATAAAGATATACAAATTAAATTAGCATTTAGGCAAAAGAATGTTAATTGCTTGTATCCCCAATATCATCCTATCCCTGACTAACTAGTAACTACCATTAGTGAAAAGTCCACTACCAATAACATGTACAAATATAATTAGCATATAGGCAAAAGAATGCTAATTCTAGTAAGTTCATTTGTCTAGTAAGTCTGTGCACTATGCATCATTCTAGAACTCCTACAAAATAGTAAACAGAACAAAATAAACACGTGTTAATAACAATAAAACATTTATAATTTATAAACAATAAAATATTTATAATTAGCACAAATGAATGATAATAGCAAGTATACTTACATAATACTAACTACTAACTAACTCCAAGCAAAGAGTAGCACGTCACTCATCATTAATAGGCATTGGGCAAACTGATGCAATTTCTACAATCCCATTCAAAACAAAATGATACTTAAGCATTGAGCAAATAAATAAACAATTGATGCATACAATAAACAAAATGAACATTTTTTTTTTTTTATAGGTGTCAATCTCAAAACCCTTCATATCCTCCACATTATTCATGTAATCCCGAAGCTTTATTGGTATTTTTTTCTTCGCATCCTTCAACCAATTCTGGGTACAAATAAGAGTTTCAACTGTATTAGGAGATAGTAAACTACGGAACGAATCCAAAACACGCTCCCCCCCCCCCCCCCCCCACATACTAAAAGTAGACTCAGATGCAACTATAGAAACAAAAATAGCCAACACATCACAGGCAATTTAAGAAAGGGCTTAATATCTAGAAGAATTCATTTTCCACCACATTAAAATGTCAAAATCTTCCACATCAGGATCCTCAAAAGATTCCAACAAATACCTATCCAACTCAAATTTGCACTCCACACTGTCCTCATCTGCCAAGTGTTGCTTAAACCTGGTATTATAGCTTTTAAAGCGACCAAAAGCATTACCAACACTTGGCCCAGAGTCCCTAGACAATGAAGCACTACTACCACTACCACTAGAACTCAAGGCTCCATTTTGACCCACTCTCTCTGTATACAACCTCTTCAACGCATCCCGAACCCTAGAGCTCATCGCATTTCCCTTGTCCTTTCCATACCATTCCTTGAACCAAAACTTGACATACTTCAAATCATACCTTAGGTCAAGAACAATAGCAACAAAAAGCACCAAATTGATATTATCTATATTTCCCCAATACTTATTATATTTTTTTTCCATCTCTCCCGCCATACTCATCAAAAGAGGATCTCCATGAACACTACATAACTGTTGCAATTGATTTTCAATGCTAATTAGCTTATGGAAGTATGTATTGGAAGTGACAAACAAGGACCTAGAAAATCTAAGTATAACCTCATAAAATATGCCAAGAAATTTTATAAAGGTCTTGACATTTTCCCAATCAAGATAGTTAGGAGGACCAATGGGCTTTTTCCCATTTCCATCCACTTCATAAAAATAAAGTTTGTAATGCCTATCCCCCTCTTCCAACCTATCAAATGCTCTCACAAATTTCAAAGCACAATCTAACATGAGATAAGTTGAATTCCACATTGTTGGCACATCAAGGGACAACAAAAATTTTGCTTTAATTTTCTCATTCTCAACACATTCTTGAAACTTCTCAAACCTTGGGGGAGAGGCTCTCACATATTGCACCGCATTCCGAATCTTGGCAATTGATTCATGAATGGACTTCAACCCACTTTGTACTATCAAATTCAAGATATGCGCACAACAATGCATATGCATGAACTCACCACCCAATATGCTACTATCTCTTTCTTTTGTTTTCTTCTTCACATAATCAATAGCCACATCATTAGAACTAGTATTTTCTGTAGTTTTTGTAAACAACCGATTTATACCCCACTTCAACAAACATGACTCAATTGTCCTACCTATGGTATTCCCTTTGTGATTAGCTATAGGGAAAAAGTTTAAGATTTTCTTTTGGTAAGTCCAATAAATATCAATGAAGTGTGTGGTGACTACCATGTAGTTCGGGTTTTGTATGGAGGTCCAAGTATCCGTTGTCACACAAACCTATTGCCCAACAAAAGCCCTTCTCAAAATATCCACCTCACTAGTATAAATTTTCATATAAGCCCTTGCAATAGTAGTGCTAGGGGAATAGGAAACCTAGGCTCAACTATTTTCATAAATTCTTGAAAGCCTTGACGCTCCACAAATTTAAAAGGTAATTCATCAATAATGATCATCCTTGCCAACACCAATCTTATCCTCTCTTCACCATAGTTTGCAACCACTAGCACATTTGAACCACTTTCCCTTCACTCTTTAGCTTGGAAAGACAAAGTTTTTTGTCTATCATTACGGGGAAAAGGCCACTTCTTACACATCTCCATGTGGTGCAACATGCTCAAAGTACCATTTGTCCTACCATGGCAATTATATTGCTTTCTACAATAGTTGCATTTAGACTTTGGCTTCTTGGGATCACCACCGGCCAACTTAATGAAGTGCTGTCATACTATAGATGGGTCCCTACCACCTTGCTTAGGTGGCAGTGGAGGAAGTGACGCACCAAGTCTAATAGGTGCTACAGGTTCAGGTGGGTTAGGAGGAGGGGGGTACCTAGGTGCACCAGATCCAGGTGGAGCATCAATATCCATCTAATAAAAAAAATTTCCAACCAACAAAAAAAAAAGTTTCCATAACAATGTCAAATAGCCCACTCACCAAATTAGCAAAAACCCAGTTCTAAATAACACTCAAATGCAAATATATAATATACCCAACAACAACCGCATACTAATAAAAGCCCCCAATAACTCAATCTATAATTGCATTTTCCATTTATCAACTACCATCACCAACTGCAGTATATAAGTATGTAACATCTCATATTCAATAATTAAATAAAATAATTTTTTTTTAAATCAATAGCAGAGTAAAACAATAAAAGAAACATTGAGATAAAAAAAATTATATTGATTTCCCTGCAAATTTTCCAATACATATAAAGATAATAACATAAAAATTCTGAATGGTGAGTGATTAAAGATTACCTCGGAGAAGGATTGGAGAAGAGTGAGAACTCTCTCAGTCTCAATCTTCCTAAAAAATCAAAATGTAGGAAAAAAAAATAGTACTTTTTGGAGAGAGAGTGTGTGATTAGTGTTCAGTGATTACCTCTTGATGAAAGGATTGAAGAAGAGTGAGAACTCTCTCAGCTCAATCCACCTAAAAAATCAAAATGCTGAAAAAAAAAAATTTAGAAGACTACTACTACTCTACTAGTACTACACAACGCTTGACAAAAGCACACTACCAATAGCATTGAAGGAATTCCACTACTTTAATATGTATTTTGTACACATATATGTTTTACAACACCATTTCAATTTGCGATAAATTTTTTTTTTTAAATCAATGTTTGGAGAGAGGGAAAGAAAGAGAGAAATGGGTGTTACTAACGGCGGCTATGGACCTGTGGTGACTGGTGAGGCAAAGACCTAGAAGCAATGCCAGCGAACCGAGAGAGATTGAGGTTTGAGTGTTTGAGGCTGAGAGATTTAGGGTGTTTGGAGAGAAAAGAAAGTATTTATACTCCACAAACCCTAGCTCAAAACCACACCATTTTGTGTTTTATTTTTATTTTTTTAAACCTCTAAATGAAACGATGTGTTTCATCGTTAAAAATAAAAAACCAGTTTTTTTCAGAGCTCATCAGTTTGATTCGGCTACAGATTTCGACATCATCACCATACCAACATCAAAACGGGCTTCGCCCTCCGTTTGCCGGCCTCGGCTCCATCGGTCGACCCCAGTAGCGGTGCGGCTACATCACTGCTAGTCAGTACCTTCGGCTTTGGTACTGTTTTGCTCATCCATAGGATCTACCTGTCCAATGTACCTATATTTATAATAAAGAGGACAATGGTAGAAGGACAAGCTTACTTGGACATGAGAATTGAGATTTGTAGGACAAAAGGGTGACATCATTGTCCCACCTAAATATATCCATTGGAAATATTAAGAGTTGTCAGTTGAGATTCAAGGCTTTTGATACCTATGACATATTTATAAAGAATATTGTTGTTTTCCACTACCTGATGTACATTATGTACATATAATGTTCACACTTTCACATCAGATATCCACATTTTTCAAGAATGTATATATTTATGATGGCAATGATGTGTATGGATAGTATATATTTAGAAAACGTGAGAAAATCAAAATCCTATCTATAAACATATTCCGAAGCTTATTCAAAGCCTTAGTTCCACCAAAATTAGACTAATTTGACTAGTCGTTGCAAGAAATGCAAAAGGGATTATACATGGAAAAACGAGAGTACGTACTACGTATACGTACTTGGCAATATATTGGCACTACAGGAGGAAAACTTTCAGGAGATAATTATAGCATATACTCCTATATATAATCGTGGGAAAGCAGTGTATGATCTACATTGTGAATTCAAATCTCTGCCATAACTTTTATATCCATGACCAAATTAATGAATTATTAATAGTTTTTTTTTTTTTTTTTTTCTTTCAAAATTCATGACCTCACAAGTCACAACGCTAGCTTCCGAATGCAACTTATTGTAGCTAAGGCATCCACGTTTGTGTAATAACCATGAGCAGACCAGAAAGCAATGATAAACACCAAGTGGTGGAGGAAAATTCCATGAACGATTCACCATCGCCACAAGCCACGCACAGTTGAGGCACTAGGCTAGGCTGGACATGCAGAAAATTAAAGCAGGATTTTTTTTTTAAGTTTGGACCAACCTGATGGAGAGGCTTCCAAAAAGATAAGGGTGAAACTAACACGACCGCCACTGAAGTCACTGGACCACGTTAAGCTAAATTATTACAGAGAAAAAAAAAATTTTAAAAAAAAGGGAGATAGAGGAGGAGGGGAAGGGGGGGTCTGACGTGAAATGACCTCAAAGCTGCCATGTGTCAGCTAGATATCTATACCACTCGGATAATTCTAAAAGGCTTTGTCAAGCCCACGCGACTGAAAATAAATGATAGAGATCAAACATGTCTGAATTTTTGAGACATTGCCCCATTTGAGTTGAACCGTCAATTCTTTTGTACAGCTTTCCTTTTGAATTATTCTTCCTAGCCTTTTCTTCCCTTATTATGGGTACTTCCATTTATCCCCATTCCCCAACCCCAGATCTCTCTATCTATGCAAATTAAGTATTTCTCATATATTTATTCAGCAGTTATTTTGATGTTTCTCAAAATGTATGTATTTATTTAGCATATACGCTTCTGAAAAAAATACTAATAATAAAATAAATAAAAATAAACACGTTTACAAAACAAAGCTAGCTAAATATAATTGCGAAATGCACTCCCTTAGCCAGCCAGCCAGCTGTCCAGCAAGCATTAATTCTAGCTAAAATTCAGGAACAGCATTATATATACCCCCCACACCAAATAAATAACAATTATAAAGCGAGAAAGAAAAAAAAAAAAAAAAAAACATAAAAACTAGTTTTTTTTTTTGTTTTTTTAAATTTCTTTCTTTACCCGGCCCCATCTCTCTCTCTCCAAAAAAAAAAAACAAAACAAAACAAAAAGTGTGCACGCCTAAATCCTGATTGATCAGGCACAATATTAGGAAGAAAAAAAAAAATTTTGGTTATTCACAAAGAGGAAGCGACGGCAATAGAAATCAAAGGCAGTTGCTGGTCTTGGTGAACATGAAGGGCATCGGAGGATTGAAAATGAAGAGCATCGTCGACGTCGACGTCGACGTCGGTGGCGGTGGTGAGGCAGTGGGCCCGCCTAGCTTGTAATTCCCAGTCAGTGGTCCCCACAACATACAACATAAGGCCAGCGCAGCAAACCTGGGCTGACAAGAGCCCAACCCAAAGTCCAGAAAAGCCAACAGAGAAAAAGAAAGCAAGCCCAACAGCAACAGGCATACCCACCAGGTAAAAGGCACCCAAGTTCACATTAGCAGCAGTGGTGGGTCTGGCACTACCTCTCAGGACCCCACACCCCACTGTCTGAGGACAATTCCCAAGCTCGCACAGCCCTAGGATCGGCAAAGCTGCTGCTGTCAACTCTAGGATCTCTCTCTCTGAACTAAACATCAACGCCCACTTATACCTCATCCCTGTCGCAAATACCATCGCTGATACTCCCATTATCGCCGCTATAAATACTGCCACCACTGCTGATAATTTCGCTCCGTACGGTCTGTTCCCGCCTAGCTCGTTCCCCACTCTTGTCGACACCGCGAAACTCAGCGATGATGGGAAAACGTATATAAACGCCGTCGTTTGGATCAATACCCCCATTGATGCCACCGTCGCTTTTGGGTTCACTAATAACCCACACAAAACGATCATGATCTCGTACCACCACCATTCTAAGCAAACTGAGACACAGCTCGGCGCCGCTAGCCGAGCTAGTGGCTTCCATCCTTTGAAACACTCTCGGCTTGGCGCTGTCCAAGTTGGCTCGTGAAGCCCTTTGGCCCATACATATATTACAACTGATAAGAGGGCGAAGAGGTTGGAGAAAGCTGAGGAAGCCGCTACGCCAGCCACGCCGAGTTTGTAATGGGAAACTAGTAAAAAGTTCATGGGTAAGACAAAAACAGTGCCAGCGAGTGTGGCTAACGTCACTGGGTGAGTGATTCCTTGAGCTCGAAGGTAAATGCGGATTGGGTGAATGAAAGAGTTTGTAAAAAGGTCAGGGAGAGAGAAGATGAGGTAGGTGTGTGCCATGTGAGTGATATTTGGGTCTTGGTGTAGAAAAAGAAGGATTTTTGACATGTTGAACCACAGAAACGAAATGGGTATTGAAGACACTAAGAGGAAAATCACTGTACGGTGAAGGGTTATAGAGAGAAGCTTTGGACGGTTTGCTCCGAAAGCTTGAGAACAGAGGGGTTCCATGCCTAGAGCTAAGCCTGATAGTACGGAATAGCCGGTTATGTTAGCGAAAGCTATGGCGAGTGACCCAGCGGCGAGTTCGAGGTCACCCAGGTGGCCAAGGAAGATCATGGAGAGGATAGAGCGAGAGTAGAGAATGAGGCCAGTGAGAATAATAGGGAAGGCGAGGGTGATGAGTGATTTGGTTTCAGTGACAATCTCAGAGAGTGTTGGTAAAGCAAACTGTGATTTCTCTTCAGGGTCTGCTTTTGGGTTCTTAGCTAAGTCAAGTTTTGAAGGGTTGGCCAGCCATATGAATTCCAAAATGAGGTGGGTTAGGAAATGCTTTTGTTCTGATTTCATAGTCACAGAGATGGGGTTGTTTGAATTCTTCATGATGAAGAATATGAACAACAACAACAACAACAACAACAACAACAAGTGGTTTAAGACGAACGGTGATGATCAAACAAACCGCCCTAACTTGTTTCACATGCCAGCAGACTTTGCTTGCAGTTGTTGAGAGATACTCTCTTGAAGAGCACTTTAAACTCACTCAGTTTGCAAATGGATATTGTATAGAGGATACATGTGGGTTTGAGGAGGGCAGGACGTATGGGTATGGCTATATAATGAGACGAGTGAGCCTTTGAAGGGAGGGTTCTTTTGGTGTTTTTTTTTTTTTTTTTTAATCTGTTTCTTTCTTTATTGCTGTCTTTTTTTTTCCTTTTCTTTTTTTTTTTAATAAATTTCTTTATTTTTATCATGCTTAATAAATGAAATTGAATTCCCAAATATAAAAAACAGTAAATATTTTGTTACTCTGAGCCGTTATTAAGAGCATTCTTATCAAGACTTGTAAAAAATTTAACATTTATCCTTTCAAAACCTATTTTTATAACATATAACACACCACTTTACAATACAACCTATATCAAAACTTCTATTTTTTTTACCATTTCATTTAAATAATGTTTCTTTATCATTTTTCAATAATGTTTTATTTCTCCTCTCTCATGTCTCTCTCTCCTCTATTTCTCCTCAGTGGGCCCCACTGAATAAAAAAATAATATATGGTTTACAATTGGTGAATAGTGCAGTCTCAAATATGAGATTGCACTATTCATCAATTGCAAAAATTATACCATTTAAAACATTTGATGGAGCAAGCTTTTGGGTTAAAAATGCTAAAAAATAAGATTTTTAGCATTTGAAAGGTTTGATAAGAATGCTCTAAGAATAATATTATGGAAACGTAAATTGGTATAATTTTGTGCCATAACTCGTCGAGTTGTAACTGATAAAAGCATATATCTACATTGCTATCATCACATCTTACTAATCACAACTTATCATACGTAAACTATAATACAAAATTATGTTAATACATACGTCCCTAACACTACTCAGTTATTAAAAATAAAATCAGAAATTTGTCAGATATTTCAGTGGGGTTCAATTTCCAATATGTAAAAATAGCGTTTTTACAAAGAGTTTGGTGATTTCCACGGACAGTGCGGATCAGCTCTGTGCTCGCTCAGTCCCTTCTCAGTCACAGTTTGTAAACGATTCGGGCACCTCAGATCGTTGAAACGGGACGCCAGGGACGGCCAGAAAGACCATCATAGCCCTGGAGTAAATCGCTCATTGAGTACTTTGCAAAAGGGGTCATTCCGGCTTTTCCAGTACTTTTGCAAAGGACCTGTAGCAAATTCCTTTTGGATGTGTACTTTTTTAGTTTTGACCTGTATATATGCAAACGTTCAGTAATTTGGAAGTTAGAGGGTATTTGATACATGTATTTAAATATATTTTTTTAGTTTTAAACATCATTATATATATTTATATATATTTTTAATCTGAATGTATTTTTAAAAAAATTAAAAATTGTTATTTAAATACACATACACCCAAAAGCTCTTTTTATTTTTAATAATTGTCAGTTAAAATGTCTAGTCTAGATGCAACATCAAACAACATACATCAAATGAGTTTTGAGGTTTCCCTTATATCTTTTCTCTTTCATGGTTGGCCTTTTACAGTTTACCGCTTAAACTTAGGAATTCTAGTCTTTTACTCTTATTTTTAAAAATATTTGGCAATATGTCTCTGTTTTGAAACTATATAAGTACGTGTCTCTATTTCGAAACTCGATTTTAATAAAATCGAGTTTCAATCAAAAAACTCGATCGGTAGAAAATCGAGTATGATGCGATCAAACTTAAAAAAAAAATAAAATAAAATAAATTTGCATGGAACTCGAGTTCATGAAGCTCAAGTTCCATACCTATAGCGGCGTTCAGGAAAACTTATAGTGGTGTTTTAAAACCCCATAGCGGCGTTTTCATGCAATTTTTTGTTTTTATAAGTTTGATCGCCCCATACCAGGTTCAGGGAGACTTATAGTGGCGTTTTAAAGTACTATAGTGGCATTTTAAAGCCTTATAGTGGCGTTTTCATGCAATTTTTTGTTTCTATAAGTTTAATCGCCCCATCCCACGTTCAAGGAGACCTATAGTGACGTTTTAAAGCCTTATAGTGGCGTTTTAAAGCCTTATAATGGCATTTTAAAGCCCTATAGCGGCATTTTCATGCAATTTTTTGTTTTTATAAGTTTGATCGCCCCATACCAGGTTTAGGGAGCTCTATAGTGGCATTTTAAAGCCCTATAGCGGCGTTTCATGCAATTTTTTGTTTCTATAAGTTTCATGCAATTTAAATGGAACTCGAGCTCCATGAACTCGAGTTCCAGGCTTTTTTTTTTTTTTTTTAATTTTTTTTTATTTTAAGTTTGATCAGGCATAACTCGATTTTAAACCAATCAAGTTTTTCATTGAAACTAGATTTTAAGAAAATCAAGTTTCAAAACAGGAGCACCAACCTATATAGGCATATTGTCAAATATTTTAAAAAATAGGAATAAAAGGCTAGAATCCCCACTTAATCTTGGGCAAGAGAGGGGAGTCCAGTATTAAAAGTTTAAATTTGTTTATTTGATTTTTTTTTTTTTTTTTTTTTTTTGGAATATGAGCTGAGTTTGAAATTTGTCATCAAATAAAATTTTTTGTTTAAGCCTCATTCATTTTTTTATTGAGCAAACTTGAGCTTGTTCATAAGTTATTTAATTAACTTATATTTTTCATATATATTGTAAAACTATGAATATATTTTTACCTCTTCAACATTTCATGAAATTTTACTATGAATGGACTATTTATATCATCAATAATATAAAAATAATAATTTAATATCATATGTACCTATTAACAAACTTATCTAATTCAATATTAAGCTTATATAAATATATTTTTAGACAAATATACATATAAAAATATAATTGTATATATACTTAAATCAAGTCATCATGTCCATCAACACATTATTTTGTTTGAGTTTAGCTCATTTAATAATCGAGCATAAACTTAAGGCTTAAAATTGGCCCTCTTTTTTAATAAATGAACATAAATAAGCTTTTTCTCGAGCTAAGCTTAAACTGTTCATAAACAACTTAGTTCATTTAAGCGCCCTATTTAAATGCCATAGGTATATAGATGCTATCCTATAAACCTTTGACGTTTTATTCTTCAACAACAAAAATGAGAGAAGAAACACTTAAAATCACCATATTCAATAAGTAGATTCAATTTGCTTGATGAAATCTAGATGGTAGAATTACTAGATTTGAAAAATGTATTGTATGTTAAAAAATTCTAAGTTCCATTTACTACATTATCGATCTACAAGGTTTTTTGAGTATCTTATTGGTAGAGTGGAATAATTTGCTCAAAAATTTGCAACACCACTTCTTTATAATAATAATAATAATAATAATAATAATAATAATAATAATAATAATAAAAAGTAAGTTGATTCTAATTGCCTCACTTTCAAAGTCTATCATTCAAAAATATTTTTCATCAATTGGTTTCTTGTAGGGATTTCTTTTTCTCGTCGAGTAAAACAAGGTCTTCGATGCACATTTATTATATGATTGATAAGAATTAACTACTTATAAAATAAGATAGAGTTGAGCAAAGAGTATCGGTATGGTGTTGACCTTAAGTTCAATATTTAAGTCGGGATTTTCTGTGTTTGTAAGCTCAAAAAGTATTATAGAATTCTTTTAGTAACAAGTTTAATATAGAAATAATTTTTTTCATAATCTACTAAGGTGATAACTTGTGAGTGATAGAGAATCACATTTACAAGGACCTACCACTAAAATTACATTTATTTTTTACTACTTATAATTTGTCATTTATCTAGTTGTGAAAAAAAATTATGGAACAAATTGTGTTTCTAGATTTATTCTTTTACTAAATATGAGCATAGTTTTTACGAAATGTAGACTTATTTTTATAGGGTCCAATGAGACCTTTAATTAGTTGTTCTACAAGGAATGCTCCTCGAATTTGCTTGGGCAACACATCAAGAATTCTTATAGATCAATACTATTGCTTGCCAATCAAATAGTTTTCTTCGTTGGAGTAACTTGAATGTAGGCATATTTCTATATGCCTCAATTGATCGAATTCTACGACCGACTAACTTTACTAGACCATGCCTAGCTTATGCGCTAATTAAACTTGCATATCGGGGTTAGATGCTCTACTGGGCCATAGTCTTTAAGATGTGTATCTCGGCGATCAGTGGTCAATTATTTATGTTGTTTCCATACCTTAACCTCCCCCACTCCCGAGCTAAGGTGCCAACTCATTCTAGGCATATCACAAAGCGTTATGACAAATTAAACTAATCACACCAGCAATTGAAATAATACTCTTTAAATAATAAAAGTGCTTTATTTTCTGTGGTGCATGAATTTTTTGGACATTGCATTTAGTCCATGAGATGCATTATATGTGATTTAGATATAGGAATAAGATTCACATATAGAAGATTTAAATCAAGATTCTTGTAAATTCATAAACCTTAATTCGTAATTGGTGGTGAAATTGAAAATTTTATAAAGACTATGACATATCAATTATGATTATTTTCCTTAGTAATGGAAGTTGAGACTTTTGATTGATATGTTGGTGTGTCTCAAGTGTTTGGTGTATATTGAACTAGACTGCTATAAGATTTTTTGTTCCACCCACAATTGTCACTTAAACAAATAAATATCATGACTACTATTTGCATTGACTCTTAACCCTAAGAGGTATGTGAATTCAAACATGAAATGTTAGTTACCTTGATGTATGCTAGAATGAGATCTTGTATGGTCAATACCCCAGTACATTAGGTAATCACATGTAGCATTTTTGGGAACACTATTCTTCAAAACAGAATCCATAATCTTGATAAGAGATACAAAACATCCATTTAAGATTGATTTAATGGGAATTGATTATTTAGATTGTCAGACCTTATATACAATTTTAATAAGGAGTTACTAAATTTTATATTTAATGGAATTAGATTTCATAAGAATGTAAAAATAATCAAGAGATTAAATTTGGGACTGAAGAACTTAAGCTGGAGTGATTTATAAAGTGACAGTAACCTTTAACTTTGTTTTATTATGGATGATTTCATGGAGGGATTAAATACTATATAATAGAGTCTTGGGATGATTTAAAAAATCATATAAAAAACTAAAGTGCAACTATAATTTTATAGTGGAATAAATTATACTTAATGGTAATTTTGGGATTGTTAAGAGTTGACAAGAGGCCAAAGGCATGTTGGAGCTAGTGTTTTTCATTTTCCTTTGGTCCCATTTCAAGCCACAAATTAAAATCCCTCGTTGGCTAGCCCAATAGCTAATCCGCCACTAGCTAATCCAAGTATAAAAAGGATTTGTTTAGTAAAGAAATCCATAATTCACTTTTTGAACTACTTGCTTTAAGTGAGAGAGAATGGTTCTTTCCCCTCTCCAAGTTAGTACATGTCTGCACAAGGGAAAAAAAAAAAAAGTTTTCAAGTTCTTCAAGGGTGCTACACGGCTAGAGTTGGAATCTCAACAAGGAGAACCCTCTTTCTCGGGAAATCATGTGGTCATTGAGGTACGAACAACGGGGATATGCACTCATTTCAGCCTAACTTGATTCCACCCATAATCAAATTTGACTCAATCCGACCGTCTTTCATTTGGACCTAGCCTACTTACTATGGCTCTGTTGTAAAATTTACAATTCAAATGTACATTTGCATGGCAATGTTATATTAGATTTTCTAAATTATAAATGAAACTACTAATGAAAATGCTTGTCAACTTAACGTTAAATCATAAATATAAATATATTAGATTATAAATTTAAGAATTTATGTATTATTTAATTTTTCTTTTTCTTTATCATTTTATTTATATTGAGAGAATTTACCGAAAAAAGAAAAAGAAAAAGAAAGAAGAATATGCTAAACGAATGTTTTAAGGCATTTTTTAATATATATAAAAAAAAATGAAAATGTATGGGTCATACCGAGTGGCATGAAGTGTCATAGAGATACCAATTCATTTTGGTCCAACCTGTTTTTTGACAAGAACCCTATTTGACCATACTTGATTGAGTCAAATCCACATTCTATCCAAACCATTTGCAAGGTCTACTTGTAGAGTAAGGCTCCATTTGGTAAAAATTGAAAGCTCGAAAATGTGTTAAAAACACAAGAGCTGTTTAGACTCCCAAATTAAAGTTATGGTTCGATAGATTTTACACTAACTTAATACTAAGTGCGGAATAGTATAAATGCGAGCGGATAAACAAACAAGCTACTCTAATCCATAATCAAGACAATATAGCAGTAAAATGGAATGTAAAAGAGTAGGAAAGAGAGATGAAAACACAAGATAACACGCCGATGTGTTATCGAAGAGGAAACCGAAAAACTTGACGAAAAACCTCTCCGCCGCCCTCCAAGCGGTAATCGATCCACTAGACAATCAGTTGAGATACATGGGTTAGCATGAGACCCTCCAAGCCTAATCTACCCAGTGTACCTAAGCCCTCCAAGCTCCTACTCCAACAAAACTTCTCGAAACCGTGTCTTGTCTAGCTCTCCGAATCTCGCAACAAGCACCATGTTGCATTTGCCATCCTTGGCTTCTTCCAATGCTTCCCAGCAACACCAAAATATCACTTGACACTTTAAAAGGGTGTGATAAGTTTTTGGGCTATCAACCTCTCAATGATATGGAAATGGAGAGGTAGGAGTTAAGGAAAATCCACAAGCAATTGTGTAGAGGATTGTGGGTATAACAATCTCTAACTCTTAAAGTTTGTGGCTAGGGTTTTCTCTCTGAAGCACTCCTCAACATTTGTGAGTAATGTGGGTATATATAGTATGGGTACAAAAAGTGTGTATCAGATAGCACAGTCTGGCAAAACAAAATGTTTCGCGGATGTCTCGCAGGAAGGTCTTACCCGCGATATACTCGCGAAACACAGTTGTCTCCATCTGTACCGACTCTTCGCATTCTAGTCATGTGCACGGCACATGCATCACTTCGCAGGATGTTAAGTCACGAGCTACTCGTGAAAACCTCTTCAGTCTTTAATAGCTTGAGTCTTCACACACACTCTCTCTCTCTCTATCACAAAACCCTTACAATTAAATCCTACAATAAATACAGGGCACAAAAGATTGAATAAAGTTACAATCAAATTTGGCACGGAATTAAAGCAAACAAAACACATAGTTGTAAATTACAACTTTACAAAAATCATTAAAGTTATAAGAAAGACAATTGAAACAAAAGAATGTGAAAATGACATTTATTTGCTTTGCTGTTATCATGGGAAAAAGATAAAAAGGGAAGAAAGCATGTTACGTTAATTATTATTATGGGTGCCTGAGGACCGAAGATGAAATTGAAGAATCGTAGTATTGGTGTGGGGATGCCACAGGCCACGCGCCCGAGGAGGAGGGTCACCAGAGGAGAGGAAGGGATGAGTCATAGGACTTAGAGATATTCCAGGTGGAGAAAAGAGTATGAAGAGAGAGAATCTATGATCGTAGAGAAGTTTCTAGTTTGGAGTAGCCTGTTGTCTTCGCATTTAATGATGGGCAACAGCTTTATCAGCTGCATTAATGAGGAAGTGACCTGAACAGTGTAAGTCACAGCTAAGCAAATTCCTTCCGCCACCTTCTTCAAATATAGAAAGAAACAAGTGTCATGATGGGAGGTGTGTTAGGTAAGGATGGATGGTTGAGATATGAGAGAAGGAGAAGTATATAAGAAAAATGAGGTTTACCAAAAAAAAAAAAAAAAAAGAAAGAAAGAAAAGAAAAAAGGGGCAAGATACAAGCACCAAGATATAGAGAAGAAACAAGAAGAACACTGAGAGAAAAGAGAGTGAACAGTAACATTTCTTATGTAAATGTGGCCTTCTCAGGTCAATCTGTATTGAGAAAGTGGTTCATCCATTTAATAAGATCTACCTTTTCTTTCTTATTTTTCTCCTCAGGTGAAGCCCCTCTTTAGTTGTTTGTTTCCTTCTCTTATAAATAGGGATGACAATTTCTACTCGACCTGCAGGTACCCGGTCTGGCCCGACCCTAATGGGCAAGATTTTACCCCGCCCGATAAAAAATAGGGTCGGGTTTGGGTTAAAAAAATAAAACCTGAAGCGGGTCCGGGTCGGGTCTAGGTTTTTTCCAAAACTCGACCTAAACCCGGACCCGACCCGAAAATATATAGTTACTAAAATACCCTCATATATATAGTTATAAACCCTAAAATTTTTTATTCCTCATTTCTCACAGCCTCACACCTCCACCTCTCATCTCTTCAACATACCTCTGCCTCTCATCTTCAACTCACAATCTCACTCACTCTGTCTCAGCTCACAGCCTCACACCTCCGCCTTTCATCTTCAACTCACAGTCTCACACGGCCACCTCTCCCTCTTCATCTTTCAGCTATCTCACTCACACGGCCACAAGCCCACAAGTAATCAAGCACAGGCACAACTCTCTACTCTCTTAACTTCGTTTTGTCCTCGTCGTCGCCAATCTCACACTATCACACAGCCCTTTGCCCCTCTCATCTTCCTCACCCATGGCCTCATGGCCTTGCTCCACCTCGATCTCCATTTTTTTCTTCTTCTTTTTTTTTTTTTTTTTTTTTTTTTTTTTTTTTTTTTTCCTGGGTTCAGTTCGTCTCAATCATGTGAGTTTGTGTTTGTGTTTGTGATTTTGAAAGGAAAAATCATAGATCTAAAATTTGTGTTTGGTTTGTGATTTGAAAGGGAAAATCATAGATTTGACATTTGTGTTTGGGATTTCTGTGTTTATGTTTGTGATCGTGTTTGGATTTGTGTTTGTGTTTGTGATTTTGGGTCGAAAAATCATAAATCGAAATTTATGTTTCTGAATTTGGGCTTGGTTAGACATGTGGGGACGGGGCCTGCGGAGGCCCAATAGGGCGGGTTTGGGGTTAAAAAAAAAAAATCCATTTAATAAACAGGTCGGGTCTGGGTCTTCGGGACAGGCCTGCGGGTTGGGTCCGGGTATGAAAAAACCCGGCCTAAACCCAACCCGTTGCCATTCCTACTTATAAATTCATTGTTTTGGACCACGGTTGGACTGATCCAGCCACTATTCTAAGTGGGCCTAGGCTGCCAGATTCTCCGGTCCCTACAATTATTATTGTTATTATTAATTAATTAATTAATTAATTTACTATTCGTCAATAAAATTAAATTAATAAATTTACTGCTCTTCTTATTTCTCCTTTCATGTTGGAAAGATAAGAGAGTTTTACACAAGAGAAAGATGAAAGCAAATCAAGAATATTAGGTTAAATTATAGTTTTTTTTTGGCTAAGATAGATTAAATTATAGTAATACTTACTAATAAGAAATTATTAAATAAAAATAAAATACTAAATAATTTGGCAAGATTTATTTGTGACCATCCATTATTTCTCTTCTTGTTACTATTTGTCACAACTGGAAGGATAAGGGAAAAGTACTGTAGGGAAAACTCTCCGGTCCACAATTCCGTTTCTTTAAACTCCTTTTTCTTAATAAATGGCCTGTTTGGTACACATACTCAAACGTATGTTTTCAATTTTTAAACAATATTATACGTATTTTCACCTACTTTTTCACCTACACATATTTTTACACATATTTTTAAATATACATTTTCAATTTTTTAAAAACATATACCAAACACTTCCATGTTTTTAGCTCTAACTCTACCCAGCTACGCTCAGTCATGAGTCATGACTATGACTCAACTCTCATGTTCATTTTCAAACTTCAACCAACAGCACCCTAAAGACTAAAGAGTAAAGAGTAAAGGCGGGGGCTTTGTGGATTGTGGTTGTGGACCTCTTTACAATTTCAGTGATCTGATTGGACGACGGGAATTTCTGAAGTGGACCTCAAAAAGCCGTCAGGGGAATACACGTCAGTAAAAGTATCCACAAGCTGAAGTCATAAATGCTTTCCTTGGGTTTTGCCGTCCCTAAGTCTTGTCTCACGTCATTATCCGCCCCCCTTTTTTCTTTTCTTTTTTTTTCTGTCTTTTTTCTTAAGGTTGAAATTACTATCGAATTTACTTTTTTTTTTAATGAAATTATTAAATTTACTATAAAACACTTACAAACTAACTATATAATTCGTATATAATTAGTAATTCTATCAATATATATATATATATATATATATATATATATTTTATAGGGGTTTACTAATGTATGATTTTTTTTAATAAAATTGATAATAATTTTTGTATTTTTCTCTACTTTTCAAGTGATGTTATAAGTTCTATATATTATATTCTATAAACTTTACTAAATGATGTGTCACCCGTGATAAAGAGAAGAAAAAACCAATTCAGCCTTTAATTATGAAGTTATTGAAATGGCTCCTATCACTTTCTTCATCTCATTTGTTTGTAAATTTTTTTTTAATAGTAAAATTTTTAGCAATTTTAACAAGCGACATAAATCACATTCATTAATATATCATTTTGAAAGCCTTTTGCAATGAAATTGATGCTAACTTTAGAATCTTCTCTTTTTTATTTTCTATTTAAAATAAAGTTAAGCCGACACCTGTTTTTTTGGTTAAGATCTTTACACTTCATTTGGGACGAGGAAAATGAATAAAGCAGAATGTAATGAAATGAATAATTTTAGAATATTCATTATATTCATTTGTTTGGGAGTTTTAATTAAGCAAATAGAAAAATTATTCCCTTATTTGAAAATTTAAGTTGGAGGAAATGAAATAGATAGGAAAGACTACTCATTCTTCTATATTCTCTCAAGACTTCAAATTTTTATTCTTTCAAAAATTGAGAGGAATCAAAGGGAATAGAATAAGTTTTAATAAAATTTTCACTAAAACTTTCAAAATACCCCTATATATACAATCATTTATTTTAATATAAGAATTTAATAGTAATATTGTCAAAAAATAATTTTATTCATTTCCCTCTATCTTACTCTCAAACAAAGTTACTTACCTTCTATTAATTAATTGTAAAATATTCAAATAAAATTACTTAATTTCATTCCTTTTATTTTTTGTTGCTTAAATGCATTCTATTAAATTTAGACATTCTATTTGTTTATAAACTTTCTCAAAAAAAACTTTCAAATCAAACGAAAGTGCAGGTTAGAGTAAATTTTTCTAATATCAAGCATCACCTTTTTTTTAATATTATTATTTTTGCCCTGTATAGCTATTGTGTGTTAAATTAAAATGTCCACAAAAAAAAAAAAAAAAAAAAAAGCGTGTGATATTTATTGATGATGAGGTGCTGGGTGTAGAGGGATCAATTGAATTGAATTCATAGGTGCGTCAGGCAGGCAGGAGTGAAGACGGCTGGCATTTGGTGAAACAGATGGAAGGAGGGAAGCATATATATAGTTATATACCCTCCACTCCACATCTGATCAGATCAGAAGACTAATCTAGAGAGCTAAATTTTACTCTTTAAAAGATTTTTTATTTTTTATTTTTATTTTTTTTGTTTCTCACTCCTCAATCCTTCCTGAATAACCTGGCAGTACCACCAGTGGCATCTCTTTCTTTCTCTGTCTCGTTGAGTTGGGTGAAAATGACATATGTTGTCGTATCTAAAGTTTATCTTGGATAGTGAGACAGAGTGGGAACTGTAGTGCGTGCTGGGCGGTTCAGAAAGAAGAGTCAGACAAGCACCTTATAGTGAATAAGACCCGCACATTTCCAAACACCAATCTGACGCAACAATGCACACTCTACTCTCTCTCTCTCTCTCTCTCTCTCGGTGCACCACTTCTCTATCTCTCTACGCTCTCTTTCTACTTTCTACTTTCTACTTTCTACTTTCACTCTTCTCTGTTTAACGTTCACCACCTCCCTCCTCGCCGACCCTATTCCCTACGTAACCGTGCGGACCCCTCTTCTTTTTACTCTGAAAAATAACTTACATATATATATATATATATATAGTTCTCAAATAATACTCTTTTTCTACACTTTCACGATCTTCAAACTCTAGACATCAATACCATACTATGTAAATGGTCAATTATGATTAGATAGCAATTATTATTTTTACTAGGGACAGAATTGGCCTTTATCCTTTTTTATCAAACAATCTAGCATTTTGCTTTATTTCTCAAACTAATTAGGGAAATGTTTCTCTTTTAAAACTCGATTTTCTCAAAATTAAGTTATAAAAAAAAAAAAATTCTCAAACCATATAGTGACGTTTTAAGGACTTATAGTGGCGTTTTGGAACTCGAGCTCCATGAACTCGAGTTCCATGCAATTTTTTTTTTCTTTTTACCTATAACTCGAGTTTATAGAGCCCAACTTCCAAAACGCCACTATAGGCTCTTTAAAACATCATTATAGAATCCTTAAAATGCCACTATAGGGCTTAACTCGATTTTGAGAAAATCGAGTTTCAAAAGATGGGCATTTCTCTAATTAGTTTGAGAAATGGGACAAAATGCTGGATTTTTTTTTTTTTTTTTCTTTTAAAGGGCAAAAGCCCATTTTCTCCCTTTTACTAGGATCCATTATTGATACCATTCCATATCAATATGGTTTTAAAAATAAAATTGTAAAAACATATTAAACATTTTAATGATGTTGGTGAAAATAAATAAAATTACAAAGAGAAATATTAAAATATATATATTACAACAAATTTACTTTTTTTTTCTCGTGGATTTTAGAAACCGCATTGTCCTTAACTGTCATTCTCTATTTTTCTTTGTTTTCATGAGTGTTAGAGATCGTATCATTCTTAACCCTCATTTTTCTTTTGTCAATATCCTAATACAATTGGAATGAGGCACATAAATCAAATAAGCTGGGTTAGATGAGGAGTTTCCCCCTCTCTCATTCTCCCATGTGCATGAGTTAGACTCATTTCTCATGCATTGCACGTTAATCCAATAAATCTCCACACTTATTAATGTGGAATTCAAATTTTGACAATACTAATTCCATATTAACCACACATAACTCTCTTATTTTCTTATTTAATTTGCCGACTTACCATTTAATCAGTTTATTAACATATCATATTAATATTAAAATGTTCTAACAAAAGGTTTGGCTAGTAAAAATTTGAGACAAGATAAAAGAGTTGGCTTGTAAAAACAGGATTTGGCCTCCAAATATTTGAGTTGGTACAATGGTCCTCTTAGAAAAAGGATTTTTTGATTAGCCTAATGGTATAGAGACAAGATAAAAAAAATTTCCCTCACATTTCACTACAAGAAAAAAGAATTAATACAACGAAAAAAGTTGTTGTAATAACAACTAATGTCGTTGTAATAGGTGTTATTGCAACGACAAAAAAGTCGATGTAATAAACTCCAAGACAATAGGTTTATGCAACACTAGATTGTTACAATAAATTCCACATATTGCAACGATTTACTTTGAAAATTTCGTTGCAATAGGTTGATTTTTTTATTAAAAAAATAATAATTTTTTTTTATAAAAAATTAAAAAATAAATAAATCATTTTTTTAATAATAATTTTTTCATTAACCTGTTTTGCAATTCAAAAACCATATCTAGGAACTGTACTAACAAATTAATTAAAGATGCACATAAAATATGAAAAATTTGAAATACTTCATTTCAATACATATGTCAAAGAACACAAATATATACACAACTTGTTGAGTTTACATTCAAATACGTAGTTTCAAAAAGTATGAAAAAATCAATACAACATGAAAGAAAAGTTTCTTCCCGAAGGTGTTATCCAAGCATGCTTCACGACCATTTCATTGACTTACCACCTATTTTGGAAAAGAAGAAAAAGAAAATAAGTATAAAGTTGAAAAACATCATATATACAACACAATGACACCAATATACACCATCATTGATTCTAAAAAAAATACACATACACAACAATACTACTTGAAGACTGCGCAATTAAACAAAGAAAATTCAAATTAAAATTTAAAGAGAACCAAAAGATTACCTGAAAGTTAGAGAGAAAATCTTTAAATTGAGAAAGAGTCTCTCCAAGGAGACTATGAATTAAGAGAGATTGAAATTTTAGATAGAAAATTTAGAGTCAGTAAATATGAGAGTGAGATGGAAATTTGAGAGATAAGTTTTGTAGTTAGTAGATAAATTTGAATTTTGAGATACCCTTAAGAGAAAGAGGGAAAGTGAAATGAGAAAAAAAGAAAAAGAAAAAGAAAAAGAGAGGTGTGGAGAGAGAGAGAGAGAGAGAGAAGAGAGAGAGAGAGAGAGAGAGAATTTGAGATTTTTTTTTTTTTAAAGCAAAAAAAATAGGAGATAGAGGTGGGTGAGATAAAGAGGGAAACAAAGATGAAAAAAAGAAAAAGAAAAAAAGAGAGATAGGCGTGGGTGTGAGTTAAATTTCAGATGAGAAAAAAATAAGAAGATAGATGTGGTGAGAGAAAGTGGGAAATTGAGATGAGAAAAAAATAAGAAGGAAGACATGCGTGGGTGAGAGAGAAATATTGAGATGAGATAAAAAAGAGATAGACATGGGTGAGAGAGAGGAAATTAATAAAAAAAAATAGCGTAAATTTCTCAAATTTTCCCGCTACTCAATTACTCACCTTTATTACATCAACAAAATTTGATGTGAAATAAAGATTTAACCTATTACAACAATATAGTTCGATGTGAAATAAAAGATTACCAATTGCAACAACATATCTCAATGTAAAATAAGTGTTACCTATTATACCAACATATTTCAATGTAACATAATAATTATTGCTACAGTCTCATATTCATGACTTTGAATATTTCATTGATTCCATTAAAACTTTTTTTATTCACTTTTGTAGAAATTTTGTTAACTTATATTGAACATGAAATTTTTAATAATTTCACTTATGGAGATCATAATAGATGAATGCTAATTAATATATATATATATATATATATATATATATTTTTATATATATATGGACAAAACTTAGGTACAGTACCTTAGGTGCTGTTTCTTAGGTTTCCTTCTTAAGATTTGGCCATGTGACTATTTAACTAAAATATACACTTCCATCCCATGAGAAAAAATCCACATGGCAAAATTTTAAAAAGTGAACCTAAGGAACAATACTTAAGTATTGTACTTAAGTCTCTCTCTCTCTCTCTCTCTCTCTCTCTCTCTCTCTCTCTCTCTCTCTCTCTCTATATATATATATATATATATATATAATCATTATTATTAGTTTTTTAGACCCCTATAAGTACCAGATAACTAGATTTAAGGTCAATTATTTATCAGTAAAATTATGAACAACTATTAGTTATGCAATCAATACCAATATTGTTTATATTAATCAACAATATTCCAACAGAAATAAACAACACACAATATGGTGACTCGGGAAAAATCATTGGAACAATAGTTCCAAAGTAAAATCAATTGGAGGGTTTGAACTTCCTAACTCCAAAGGCAAAACAAATTGTTGGAGGAATACAAAAAAAAAAAAAAAAATGATATTCCAATTAAAATAAATTAAGAATTTTAATCGAACAATGTCAGGCCGAGACACAAAATTCTTTCTCTCTTTAAAATGATTTAAGCTCTTTGCAATTGGCCAAGCCTAGAAATCAGTGTAGCAAAAATTCTATTTTGACTTGTCCCCTCAAGGATACAACAGTCCAACGGTTCGTTGTATAACTCAAACTAACTCTGCACAAGTAGTTGAGTTCAAAGCTCCACTAAAAGAACACATTTCTTTGCCCAAAATCTCTCAAGTATTTATAAAATAATTGTGAACTCATTCACACCCACACACTATTCACAAGTAGAAGAGAGAGACAAAAAGCTCTTTTATTTAAGTATTTCACTTCTCTTCACTTGATATGAAATGGACATAAAGATGGCTATATATATAGTCTTGAAATCCTCCAAGACATTTATTAGGTAAGATAATTTAACTTTAATTTATTAATCTAACTTATATAAGCGTTACTTTAATTAATATTTCCTTTTTATAACTTTCACCTAATTTGATAACTCTTCCTCTAATAAACTTCATTTAAATAAAATCACGTTTAAACTTAAAATTTTAAAATGCACTAACACAAATTAACTATTTGAATTGAAGTTTTTCACAATATAGAATTACTTAATTCTAAATTTTTGCAACCTAGTAGTACTTAATGACGTTACCCAATGCAGCTTCGAACCTATAGACTTTTCAATTATAGAGTTTGTTGCAAGTGAAACTTTGTCCATGACTTCAAGTACCCACTTGAAAATATGGTCCAACACTTGATCTTCTAGAATAAGCAATACTTCAAAACCACCAAATTTGAATATGAATCAACTATGAGCACCGTTAGAGGCTTTTGAGAGCAAGAGGCACAGTACCTTTAGATTTACAATAAAAAAAGCTCCAAAAGTCTTTTTCATTTCCCTTAAGGGTTCCTTATATACCTTAGGCTTATAAACACGAAACCCTAGTGACTTGATAGGTTGAAACATGTTTTTAATACGTCATAGTTGGATTGATCCAAATTTTAGGCTCAATCAATCCAAATGAATTGTTCGATTGTTTGAAGAGTTGTTGAAGAGTTGTTGAAATTATAGAAACTTGAAATTGAAAGGAAAAACTCGGCATCTCTCTTGTTTTCAAAAATAAAATTCTAAAAAAAACATACATGACAGATTTTGTTCACAATTTGCCAACATAAACACTATACCCAACAATTATCGAGCATAATTTTGATAGGAAATATTTTTAAAAAAATTATATTTTTGTACACATTAATATTAAACTAGGTAACTATTGAATACTTACTAAAATTTCAAAGATGATAAGTTCTTGTAAAAAGTTATCTAGTAATATATATATAAACGTTGTTAATTTTGTGTGTAACATAGTTATAAATTATGACTTACTATAGCATTATTTTTCTTGATGTATGTGAGGGGTTGTCTTAACTAATATATCAATATTATAACTTGTCCCAAAGGAAAAAAAAAAATATATATATATCTCCCCAAACAAAAATGTTTGTCCTAGCATCACATGCGCATGATTTCAACCACATTGATGAATCAAGGGGTCAAAACTTTTATTAATTTTTTATTATAAAAAATACACATATTAAAAGTTTCAAGAGGGAAAACTTTAGTTTGATGGCAAGTGATTTCTATTCAAAGCTAGCGCCACAGGTTTATTTTTAGAGAATACACCTCTTTAAAATTAGGGATAAAATTATTTATCAACTATCTCTCTCACAGTCCACAGATATGAAAACTTTCTACCCTTAATACAAAGTAGAACTTGACCTCTCGAGCTTTAAGGGGTAGGGACCTATTGTCCACTTATGATTTACTCTAATATATTAAAAAATTATGACTTGTACTTTTTTTTTTTCAAACACATGCATAAATAATATATGTATGTATGCATAATCAGCACTCTTGAAGTGCCGATCGGCACTTTAAAAGTGTCGACTGGCACTCTCAGCAGTTTAGCCCAATTCTATATTCTTGCACGTTTTGAATTCTTTTTTAGCGTTTTTCTGAGTTGGGAGTTGTACTTGGACATGTCTTGGACTATATTCCTGATAAAACTCACCTTAACTTGATAATTAATTAATTTTTTAAAATAATTATCCTAAAAACTTAATTATTAGTTCGATTTTAACATTATCAAATTATTTCTTTTATTCCCATGCAACCAAACTTATTTTAATCAAAATAAACTACCAATCACAGAAACTCATTTAATTAATTTTAATCATCAACCAATCAAAATTAATTTCATTTAATCACTTGTGATCAGTTCCATCCAAATGAAGGCATGCAGACTGAGAAAACTTGATTTTGTGATATCTTTTAATCCGACGGTCTGATTTGGAAGCCAAGCATAATCTCAAGATCATTTTATGATATGTGATGAATGTCTTAATGCATGAAATGCAATCATGACTTTTGGGTACTTAGAATGATTATTTTGGTCATCTCTCAAGGTTAAATTATGGGTGCGAAATTGAGTGTCTACACTAAGTGAGAGGGAAACAAGGGATATATATAGATAAAATATTGTATTCAAGCAGTCATCCAAAATCTTAAGTTGATATCTCTTAGATCTGTACAATTACAGTAAAACATTATAACCTTATGATGCCTATTTAAGGGATAAGGCCCTAATAATAAGCATAATTATGGATATACATCTCCCATATGCAAACTTTACATTGCCCAAGCAAAGTTTATTTTTTACACTTCCCCTTAGATGACCACTTGCTAAAATTATGTGTCGTTAAAACCTTGCCAAGGAAAAATCCTATGAGAAAAAACAAATTGGCTAAGGAGAAAAGTACAGTATTCATGTGTCACTTTGAGTGTCTCAGGATTGCCTCATTAAAATCTTGCAAAGGAAAACCTTGTGGGAAAAAACCTTAACAAAGGAAAAATAGTAAAATCAACACATATCCTTTAGAAAATTTACCCCCTTCCCCTCTTTAGTACGTAGAACTTCCACTATCTATAATAAAAAGATCCTTAAGTTGAAGCATGCCAATGTTGTGCACTATTTTCTTAAAATTCACAGTTGGTAATGGTTTAGAGAATATATAGGTCAAATTATCGCATGATCGTGTCTGTTTAACAACAATATCGTCGTTCTTTTGGAGCTCGTGTATAAAAGAATTTTGTTGCAATGTGCTTGGTTCCACCACCTTTAATATAGCCTCCTCTAATTTGAATGATACAAGCAGGATGATCTTCTTATAATATAGTTGGGTTATTTTTTGTTGGCAATAATCCACACTTTTTACGAATGTGTTTAAATACTAATCTCAACCAAATACAATCACAGCTTGCTTCATGAATTGTAATAATCTCTGAATGATTTGAGGAAGTGGAAGAAATTGTTTGCTTAACAAATCTCCATGAAATATTACTGTTGCCATAAGTAATACATGTTTGTAATCGGTCTTTGTGTGGATCAGAAAGATAACTTGCATCAATATATCCAACTAACTATGGATTTGATCCATTTGGATAAAATAATCTCAAGTTAGTCGTCCCAAGGTAACATGATATATGTTTAATCCTATTTCAATGTCTTGAGTTTGTGCAAAACTATACCTTGCCAGTAAGTTAATTACAAATTTTATATCAGGTTGTGTGTAATTTGCAAGATATAACAAAGCACCGATTGCACTAAGAAATGGTACTTCAGGACCAAGAGTGTCTTAATCATCTTCTTGTGGTTGAAATAGGTCTTTCTTGACTCTAAGTGACTAACCTACCATTGGAGTGCTCAGAGGATGATTTTTATCAATGTGAAAGTGTTTCAGGACGTTTTCTATGTACATTGAGTGGTGAACAAGAATTTGATTTGGAAGATATTCAATTTGTAGGCCAAGACAAAATTTTGTCTTACCATGATCTTTTATCTCAAACTCTTATTCTTTAAACAATTTGTTGTTTTTACTAACTCTTTTGGAGCCCTCACAAGATTGAAATCATCAACATAAATTGCAATAATAGCAAATTCGGATTCTGATTTTTTTAATGAAAATGCATGGACAAATTGGATTATTTTCAAATCCTTCTTTCAATTGTTATTTATTGAGACGATCATACCACATGTGTCCGAATTTCTTCAACCCATATAAGGATCTTTTGTAGCTTGATAGAATACTTACTTTGGGATGTAGAATTATATGTTTCAAGCATTTTATATCCTTCATGGATTTTCATGTAGTTATCATTATTCAATGATCCATACAGATATGTTGTAACCACATTCATTAATCGCATATCCAAATTTTTTTTTTGCTACCAAGCCAATAAAAAATTTGAATGTAATTGTGTCCATTACAAGAGCATATGTTTCTTCATAATCAATATCAAGCCTTTGCAAGAAACCTTATACTACAAGTTGCGCTTTGTACTTTATAATTTCATTTTTCTCATTTCATTTATGTACAAATACCCATTTGTATGCAACCGTTATTACACCTTCAGGTGTTCGAACCATAGGTCCAAATAGTTTACGTTTAATTAGTGAATTTAATTTTGCTTAAATCGTCTCTTTCTACATTGGCCAATCATTTCTAGGTTGACATTCATCGACGATTTGTGGTTCATATTCATCATCCTTACTTATGGAAATATTAAGAACTTTAAATGAAAATATGTTGTCGATAGCAATTTTATTTTTGTCTCATATTTCTCTCGTATGTATATAATGTATCGAGATCTCGTCATTTTCAGTTACCTGATCCTCTTTCGGGGATAACTCTTCAGGAAATTACTCTTAAGAAGATTCCTCTTCAAGAGTTTCATTTTCAAGAGATTGTTATTCATAAGTTTTGGATATGTATGTGACCTATTTCATGTGTATAGCCTCTTTTGGGGCCGCAATGTGTTTTTCTTGTACTTTTGTCTTCCAGAAAATTTTATCTTTAGCACCGATAGGTCTTCCACGCTTTAGATGTGGCTTTGATTCATTTGTTGCTATATTAACAGATTGTCCTACAAGAACTTAAATCCGCATTGGAGTATTAGCAGCTAGAATGTGAGATTTTACTATTTTTTTGCTATAAATTAACACATACGGTAATTGATTTATAATTCCTTGAAAATGAATAATTTTTTGAACTTCCAGTTTGCAATAATTTGTACGATGATCAAGATAAGATAACATTGAAAAATTAAAACTTTGAAAATTCTTTTACACGAACTTACTTGACGAATGAACCTCATCTGCAACACTAGAACTTCATATGCAACAACAAAAACCCACTATTGAAGAATTAATTACATGGTTTAAAGGAATCAATGGTTTAGGATCAAAGGAAACTCTAAATAAATCCCAGGTTGAGAAACACACAAAGGAGAAAATTTTGAAACTCTTTAGACTCATCTAGTATGACTCTCTCTCTCTCTCTCTCTCTCTTCAAGGGTAGAGAAACTGAGGACAAAATGGGCTTCTGCCATTTTCAGGCAAACTAATCAGCCTTTTGCCCTTCTTCCCAAACTAAATAGAGAAATGCCCCTCTTTTGAAAATCGAGTTTTTCAAAATCGATTTAAGCCCTATAACGACGTTTTCAAGGACCTATAGTGACGTTTATAAGGACTTATAATGGCGTTTTGTAACTTGATATCCATGAAATCGAGTTATTTGCCTATAACTCGATTTCATGGATATCAAGTTATAAAACGTCACTATAGGTTTTTAAAACGTCACTATAGGTTCTTAAAAACGTCGCTATAGGGCTCCGGAATTTTTTTTTTTTTTAACTCGATTTTAAGAAACTCGATTTTCAAAAGAGGGGCATTTCCCTATTTAGTTTGGGAAGAAGGGCAAAAGGCTAATTACTTTGCCCAAAAAGGGCAAAAGTCCATTTTGTCCGAGAAACTGAGGTTAAACATGTGACACAAGAAGTCAATTTACAATTCACACAATTTTCGCTCGAGTGAGTGTTAAGCAAAGTTTGAGCCAAACATTCTATTTAGGTTGCAGTCGAGTGAGTGAGTGTTAAGCAAAGCAAAGTTTAAGCAAAGTTCGAACACGTGTCAAATGATGTTCGAACGAACTTTCTATCGAATGTTAGCACAAATGACTTGAACTCTTCAATATGCTTCTTAGTTGGACTTTATACAAGCCATACTTGACTAAATTACAATCCTTACAACACTTTGTTTTGATATTAAAATTTTGTCAACAATTTAAAACCTAACAAAGACCATGCTCAATCCACCCCCTTCTTTTTATTAATTATTTAGAAAAGAATTAATATTAAAAATAAAAATAACTGTACTACCTATTTTCTATAACGCTTACGTAAAAATTCTATGCACAAATTTTGCCTATAATCTTTCTGTCCAATGATTGTTATCATATGGATTTATTTTGAAGTGGTCATTGAGAACTGTTAAGCGTGCCTATACTTTTTCATTGGAAATCAGTCGATTGTTTGTCTAATCAGTTGTTCAAAAATAGACCACCTACGACGTTTTGATCATTCCACATTTGTAATGTGACCACTTCTGTCTATGTTACAATACTGTATCCATGTCAGATGAGAAGCACGATTAGAATTTTCAAGATATAAAATCATTTGTACACAAGTTTTATGAAAATGATATTACTCTTTAATCTAAGATGCATTGAATCATTTAGCTATCAGGCTCCTTAGTGGCATGTTCTACTCATCACATATATTCTTCTTGGGACAACTATTAGTGGTGTGTCCTATTTACATTTAGGCTGACTGAATGTCTGTGTACTATCAAGCATGTATTTAACTGCAATGCTTTACACTATAATATTACGTTATTGTAAAATAAACTAAAAATTTTATTGTCACATTATTGTAATGTGTATCATATCAAAGACATATCACAATGAACCAAATACGTCTTAAGTATTTAAGGCCTCGAGAGTTTAACTTTTTTTTTTTTTTAAAGAAAATTTAAGAATAATATAGATTTATTTATTTATTTATTTTTAAAAATACAATGCTTTTTAACGAAACTTGTTGAGCTTTCAGAATACAGATGCTGCATTCATTGATTTGAGGCCTCTAAAAGATTTTAAAAAATAGTATGAAAAATAGTTCGATTAGGGGAAGCCACAGGTGTTGGTCAGTAAGACATATAGAGGTTTGCTTAGGAGAATATCTTCATTCTTATTGGGTTATTGGTGGGTGGGTCCCGCTTTAATTAGACAGAATAGTGGGGTATCTCTTTTGGGTGTTTGGCAGCTAGTTTATTAGTATAGCCATCAGATCATGGAAGCACATGGCAATGAATTCAATTCAAACACTATGCTTGCATGAGTTGGTGAGGGTACTTTCTACATTAGACTGCTGCCTAGGCTTTAGGACTGTTAATTTATTCGTACCAACTTTTCTAGCCTAGTACTAATAAAGGTTCAATAAAGTTTAACAACTTGTTTTTAGCCTACATATATATAAAGTTCAACTTGTTCTTTTTTCTCCCTTAGCATCAAGATCTACTACTAGTCTACTACTCAAAGTGGTGTAATATTATAATATCACTCCAGATTTTGTACATGTAATTAAAGTTTCTTACATCTTGAATAGTGAATATATACTTTTGCAGCAGAGAATGGTGCTCTTCCAACTATTTGGTTTTGAATCCCACCTCCACAACTTAAATCTTGTTTAGGTTAGGTTAGCTGCCTCTCTTGTGTTTGACTTCGGTCTTTTTATATTACTCTTTTTTAGTTTGTATAATTTTCCTGTACTCAAGAATAACAAAATGTATGTATAAATATTATGTACAGTCTCAAACAATTATTCTCAAGAGATTAATGGGGTCCTAAGAATTAATTACTATAATTTCCACTGTGATATGTACAATTTGTGCATAAAATTAAGTTGTCATAAAAAGAAACAACTCCTTACTAATAGTGTGGGAGGTGAGATACTGTGAGCTAGAAAGGACACGGGCATTCCACTGGTTCTAATATGCACAAACACTAACACAAATTTTAATAAAAACAACTCTTCTCGTAAGGTTCATCCATGACACTCCAATAAGAAAATCAAGTTGAGTACTAGTTTAACAAAGTGACGACTTTATCTCTCTAGGTTTTTATGGTCAAACTGTTATATAAAAATGGAGAAACTACTTATAGGCGTAGATTAATATCTTTTTCTTACTTAGATGTTTCTCACATATCTCAAATGTTGGGGTTGACATGACTTCTATCATTCTGACATGCCGGTCTGTAAGTACAACTTGATGGCTCTGACCTGCCTAAATGAGGAGGCAGATCACATTACATTAAATTTAATGTGAAGTAGTTGTGGTGCAATAAATGTCAAGATGACTCCCTTGAATGGTTGGCACTTCTTTTGAGACAAAACTGAATGACAAACACTATTTTCTAGGTAAAGCTTATTGGCATATGTTTAGAGTCCGGTTAGTATATGCCTTTATGACACATATTAATCATCCATTTTATGAAGGGTTTTGCTAACGAGTGTCCTTAGGATACTCTTTAATAATCCATTTTAGGAAAGTTTTGATATCACTTTTATGGAAAATGAAAAAAACTGTCAAAATATTAATTACTTTTTTTTTATTTCCCATATAAACTTTCTTTATATGGATTATTAATCAGTGCCCTAAGGGCACTTATTAGCATTTCCCTTTTAAGAAATGTTTTATAGGAAATTGAAAAAATTGTAAAAAAGTTAATCAGCTTAATTTTCATTTTTCCATAAAAAATTTCCTAAAATTGTTTACTAATATATACTTTAAAGACATACATTAATCAAACCCAATGCGTAGATAGTACAATAAGATTCACGAGATTAGTGTCCCTTTTCGGTTTTTTCGATTTGGTTTGTTGTCATTTTCTCAAAAGAATTACTCTCCAGAAAAGAAATATATTAGGCGGAAAAAGGAAGAACACATGTTAAGAATAAGATAATCTCGTAGGTGTCATATTTGTAACGAAGGAAATTAGTGAAGACTCTTTGAAACTGCCCCAACCCACGCCACCACGCGCGCACACAAATCAATTTTTTGAATTTACCGCATGAAATAAGACTTGTATAGCATAGAAAAACTATAAAATTTATAGCCATGTCGGTCGGGCTTCAGTTTAAATTCGATTATTATGGTCATCTTTTCTACTCTCTGGCGCTAGCTAGTTGGTTATCTAGTTTGAATTTCTTGTGAAATCTGGCAGCATTAATTAGAACCCATTCTCAGTGTTGATTGACTTTACATACTTTTCCTCTTTCTCTCGTCAAAAAGTATTTTTTTTTTTTTTTTAGAAAGCGTCAAAAAGTAATTCAAATCTTTTATATATGTGTGTATATATATATATATACACACACATATAGATGAATAAATAATAATTGAACCATACTAAAAATTTCTTAACTGTTGTGCATGGGGTCCAACATGCACTATTTATAACATGATCTAACAGATAATATTAAAAAATCAAGAAAAAGTTTAATTGTTGACTTTTCTTACTAGGTGGTTTTAGTGCCGAAAAAAATTGACATTTTTCGGTACTAGTTAGGTTTTAGGTTTCAACAATGTCCTAACAAGTAACACATTGCATCGATTGATTTTCTTTTATAATTTTCATAATATGTTGAAAAAAAATGCAAAAAGAATTTTTTTTTTTTTTTTTTAAAGGGCTTAGGACGCGTGGCAGCACCCTGAATATAGCTAAGGAGGAATAGGATTCGCGAGAAGCTTTTCATAGCATTCGAACTTTTCAGTTTTACTACATATCGGATACACCCTCTGCCTTTTTCCAAAAAGCTCTGCACAAACAATCACACCCCATGTAGCAGCGAAAAGGTAGTGAAACACACACATACCACCACATTCTTGGTTTGTTTTATTTTGAGTCTCATGTCTCCTACTTTTTTCGTTTCTCCTGCTTGTAGCTAAAGGCGGCTTGAGTGTGAGTGTGAGTCATATTTTTATATATTGTTATTGGTTAGAAATTATCCTACTGCTACCTATCTAGGGAGTTACCACTTGGACCAAATGTCCGTCATTTTATGTATACAAAAAATTGTAAGAAGTGCTTCCATTTGATTCACAATAAAAAGAAAAAAGAAAAAAAAAAGACAACTGGGGTGGGTGTGGGTAGGGTTTGGTTTGGGTTAAACATGTTTTTGGTGTCCACAAATGGAGAATGTAAATTGATTGATGATCATCTTGGCTATAATGTATGATTTTCTGGCCTAAAGTCGACCAAGCATTATTACTTTGTGTATGTTTGACAAGTATCATCAATGTTTTAAGATTCAGCATATACTTGACTAGACTAGGCATATTAAACAATAAATTGAGGTAGCAACCACTGTTTTGGACAGCTCTCAACTTGCTGTATTGCAATCTTTAGAGTTTTCTTTTAAGTCTATCTATAAAGGGAAACAGTGAAACATTAGTGTCTATATATATATATATATATATGTATGTGTGTGTGTCAAAGGAATGGAAAAAAGAAGCAAAAAAAGGCACGTGATTCTATGAGAGGTTGTTGCAGAAGAGTCTTTACAAAGCCAGCTACTTGCCTCACACGCACAGCTCATCTCCACCTCCAATTTAATTTCCAACTCAACAAAGCAAAAGAAAGAACAGGAAACAAAAAAAAGTCACATAACCCTTTTTCCTAATCTGCAGCTATAGGATCTAGACGCAGACTCATAACAATAGCGTACAGTATATTGCTTGTTGTGGAAAAAAAAGAAATATGCATGTTCTCTTAACTTCTACCTTCCCACTATTTGAATATATTTCTTGTGTATGGGACTGATTCATTTAATTTCACATTTTCCTATAGATCACTTGCCTAGCCAGGAAGGTGTGTAGACTTATGAATGTGCTGTACTTTCCTAAACTGTCAAATATTAAGCATAAGCAGAAATAAAACAGAAGCACTAGGAAGAGACCCACACGCATGCCATATCCCACGTGGGGCGCATTTCTTTTCTTCACATGGTTGTAAGACATTCTTGTCCAAATCCACGCCATTTGCTGAAACCTTTTTTTTTTTTTTTTTTCTCACTCATAATCTCAAGCTTATTATTAGAGCATTTGCTTAATTTTGTCCTACATAATTCATTGGGACATGTTTTGAGATTGATCAACCTAGCAAAATATCAGGTAAGATTGTGAAGAATATATATTTATATATAAACTTATTTATTATAAGGTAGTAGTGCACGTGTCAAATAAGCCACGTGGACTAATTCTAGTTTTGTGTATCGAAGTTTTAGCTAGAGATCTTATATATTGTATTAAAGAAAGAAAAAGAAGTTGAATACAAAGTTTAAGCATAATTTAAAAGTTGATTTTACATTCCTTAATTAATGATGCAAATTAAATAAACGATGTGCGGACGATTTTCCTAGTCCAATACTACTATGGTTTCAACTATACATTCCCATTAGTGGTCCGTCCTGGTGATCAATTGCTTGTGGTAAAAGTTCTGTTAACATATCACGATCATGTCCATACAATACAAGTTTAAAAATGAACCAATCGTACGAGTTCTTCAAATTGGTCAAATATAATAAAGAAAGAAGTCAATAACATTCATTATCTAATGTTGACAATTGGAAACAAAAATTACGGAAACGATTTTTAAGGCATGTAACCATAGATCCACAACAAACTACAGAATGATGAGAGCTAGATTTGGTTGGATTTGGGGGATCAAATTATTACAACAACGATGTTGGAAATGAATTATTGCAGGAAGGATACGATCTTATATAGGCGGATAAAAAAAAAGAAAAAAGAGAATTTATGCAAGTATAATAGAAATCATCTAATAAAGAGTCCCTTACAACATCATTTTGGTTGAATTTAAAAGAACCCACCAGAAGGTCACTACCATCTCCAACAAAACACCTACTAATAAGGAAATCAAAGTCAAAGGCATGCTGTAATTTGATACCTTTGTAGATGCTTTTTCACCGTGCTAATTAAAGATGATTTGCTACTACATTGGCTACCATTTTGCAATTATTTTCTTTTTATTGCTAACAATTGGGTCAACAATTTTACTGCCATTCACAATTAAACATGATTAGAAACAAAATTGTTGAATTTTTGTCCGATGACAAAACTTTTCGCCTGACGCATGGAAAGTAGACATATTCTTTTTTTACCTCACTTTTAATTTGAAAAAGATTGGCACTTTAGTTGCAATCACGAAATGTGTTTCCTCACGTCTATAGAAAGATCCGTGCAAGTTTTTGAAGAAAATGACTCAAAAATGAAAGCTCATCATCATGACAAAGTTCAAACAAATCTTCTTATATATATATTTAAAAAAAAAAAAAATTTAATGAAGGGTCACTTACATTTTATTTAACTTAACTATATTATATGTAGTTCATTTAGAAGAGTGTCATAAGTTCACAAAATGAACTTGACTTCTCCTCCTCATCATTTAAACTCTCTCCCATTTCTGTCTTGGGCTACCCAACTATATATAAATGGGTTCGGTTAATTTGCACACATTAAGTCATATATTTTTAGAAATATTTTATCGGGAATTGAAAAAGCTGTCAATACTTTTTAATTTCCGAGAAATTTTTTTTCCAAAAATGGTTAATTATTGTGTGTCCTTAGGACACACATTAGCAAAATCTTATATAAATTTGCAAACGAGTTAATAATCTTAGCTTTTGAATTTGGGATTGGAATAGCTTTTATCTAGCTCCCGTCCCATGTAACAAATTGCATAGTGTCATGACATACATCATTTGACTTGTGTCCTCTATGGTCCTTTTCCTCGTTACTCAAAATATGTTAGTTATTCGTATCATCAATATTTGACTTATGTCTTGTCATTTCAAAACCAAAATTACAAATGGAAGAACATTTACTCAATGGTGTTGGTGGTGTGAGGAAATCATTGCAAAGATCCTCGATCGTAGTGATGATACTTAATATAAAATATCCTAACCGTGTGGTTTTAATGTTGTATTGTCAAAGAACACAATCACATGTGGGGTGGCCGGTGACATATTTAAGAATTTATTATGGGGAATCTAATGATGTCAAAACTATGTTTAGTGTTCAGAAGCACAATGATATCCCTCGACTTAGGGTTTTCTTAACTACCGAAAGTTAGTTGAGTGGACATGATATGCAATTAGGCACAAATGAAGGATCTAATTGCCATCAAAGATCCGACTGTTAATTTTGCCGTACACTACACAATACTTGAGAATTGACATGTAAAGAATGGGCAAACCTTGAAGTTTCACTTGGCTGGCCCATAAGTCTGGGTCGAAATGTTTGAATGAGCTAAATGGGCATGGATTTCTGCCATATCGAACATGGCCTTGAGATATGCCCACTTCGTACAATATCGAGAACTTTCTTCGTGGATGTGAGCTAACATATATAAACCCGAAAGAGACCAAGCCTTGAAGTTTCAGTTGGCTGGCCCATAAGTTTGTGTTGGAATGGTAACATGAGCTAGGCCTGAATTATGCCCACTTTTGTTTTGTTTTTTTTTTGAGAATCGCCCACTTTTGTTGCTTGTACCGCATTATTGTTGTTGTTTTTTTTTTTTTTTTGAGTGATGCAAAACCTGTTTGGAACTATTTGGAATTATTTTTCTCCAACCCATGATATGGTAATTAAGGAAATCATTTGTGCTATTGAATCGTGTGATTTATTTTTAATAATACACATGAATAGTTTTATAAGTCATAACGTAACAAATTGGAAAAGATAGCTCCAAATTTGTTTGGAGTCAAACTTTATTCATTACAATATAGCTCGGTTTCATAAAAAATCAGCAAAGTTTCCACCATAATTGTTGGGTTAAAATAAAGGGAAATGCTAACGAGTGCCCTTAGGACACTGGTTAAGAATCCAATTAAAGAAAGTTTTTATGGGAAAAGAAAAAAAAGCAATTAATGTTTTGATATCTTTTTTCATTTCCCATAAAAGTGATGTCAAAACTTTCTTTAACTAGATTTTTAACCAATACCCTAAGGGCACTCGTTAGCATGACCCTAAAATAAATTGACCCCGATTAATTAATTCAATTATCCAAATTGATTAATTAGGTCAAATTACATGCAAATTGTGGAGGCACCAAAAAATCACCAAATAAACTAATTAAATGCAACAAAAAATAAATTAACATGGTGATTTGTTGACAAATGGGGAAAATCTCTCATGAGGCAAAAACCCTCATCGGGTGAATTTAAGGTCACTACTCTCAAGAATTCATTAATCAATAATTAAGCATTTACAAGTATGAGGAATCTTACCTCAACCTGGCATATCCCAAAATATCAACTTACAGTTGAACCTTCACTTCAATACCTAATTAAACTTGATCTTGTAGTAGACTTCTTTGCTTTGCACAAATCTCCAATCTGTGACTAACTCCTTATGTGGTTTTTTTTTTTTTTTTTTATTTTTTTTTTATTTTTTTTTATTTTATTTTATAGCAAACAGGCCTAGGTAGAAACGAGGATCCTAGGCCCAATACTTATTATTTTAAGGGATTGGGCTTGGTTCACTGCAGCTAATTGAGTTGATTTCAAACCAGCTAATTGAGTTGATTTCAAACCAGGAATCTTTCAAGGCTTCTAGATTCCACATTTTTCAAACCCAACTTTTGGCTACTTTTCCCTTTATCATTTTTCCCAAGTGAGCTGATTCTTTCCTGCCAGGTTGAAAGTTTCCCAGCCACCTTCCTTCATGGTTCTTCTTTCTGGATTCCCCGAGGTACCAGCCCCTTGTTCATGAATTGTTGGTTCCCAAGCCTTCTGATCCTTTTTTTGCACCAATGGGTGGTTGATAGGGGGCATATTTGTCCTTGTTTCTTGTGTTTCTCGGCATGCCCTTTTGAATTGTCTTAATCCTAGCCTGGCTTTGCTACATGTCCCGAGGATCCCAAGCACCTCGGAATCCCCAAGTATCCTGGCCTAGTTCTTTTTCGGGGCTCCCCGGTGATTTTCTGACTTTTTGAGAGCTAGGCTGGGCCTTTTCTTTCCCTTTGTTTCATGGGGTCTGAAACCTACTTATTCATGGATTTGGGTCCCTCTTTATGGACCCTTAATGGGTTTGGACCTCTCCTCCCTTTTCTTTATTGGAAGCCACATGCTTTGCTCTCTTAAGTCTCAATCCTTTGGGTTGCTTTGGGCCTTGGTACAACATTGTGATTTTTTGGACCTCAACATTTAGCCCCCTGAGCTCGTGGATTGCTTGCAGCCCATACGTGAGTAGTCAAGACTCTTGATTTCTGCAGGAATTCCTTCCCTGCGGTTTCAATCGGCTTTAGAGCTCCCTTTTTTTTTTTTTTTTTTTTGGATTCTGCTTTCTCACACCATCCTCTGGTGTCCTGGTTTTCACATGTTACACTTCTTTCGCGACTTCCCCTCTTTACACGGGACATGGCTGTTAAGTGCTTGAGTAAATAATTCCCCATCCACTTTTTTACGTTCCCTGTAACTCCCATTAATAACTGCCAATAACTATCCTCTAATGAAATTAAATATTGGCAACTGGTGCATCTTTCTATGCATCATCTTCTCCAACTTTCCCTTGCGCCATTATTGCCGTTACCTTAAATGACCTTTTCACTCTTAGAGACTCTTATTTTCAAACTTATCTTCTTCCTTCTAAGTTTTGTTTCTCTGTCCCTTCTTCTCTGTTCTTTGCCACATTTTTTTTTTTTTCCTGATGTATTGATGTTCCATGGCTTCTTCATCCTCACGAGAAAGGAGGGAGCATACTCCCAGTCCTTCTGAAGGTGAAAGCTCTTCCAGGTCTGCACAAGGCGAGGTGTAGGAGGATGTGGAGTGCCCAACCTTCCCTTTACAGGATCCCTAGTACACTCCTAGCCTGTTCTTCCCTCAGGTGTCCCACGATGAGGCCCCTTCTTCCCCTCATGCCTGGGTGTTTTCTGGCCAGTCTGGGTTCGCTAGATCTGCCTAGGCTCTAGATCCAAGAGAAATTTTGGACTTGCAGATTAGGCGAGGATCTCGCGAGGCGGTTTCCATCTTCTTCGACTTCGTCCTAGGGAAGATCACTGGTTGGTCTAGCTGGGTGGACAAAGAGCTTTTTGATGGTGAGTTTGTCAGTTGCTTGGAGCATGCTAGGATCCTGAAATCAATAGCGATTTCTAGGAATCTTGAAGGTTTTAGGGACGCCAAGGGCCTTAGACACTTGGTGTGCCGTTGGTGTCCTTCTCTCCATACATTCTTCTTTTCTGTTGGTGAGCTCACCATTACTTTGGAGGACGTGATTAATAATTTCATCTTCCTAGTGTTTGGTGATGAGAATCCTTTTGATATCAGTCTTTCCAGTGAAGATCTCGAGATCAAAGATAAACTTTTTAGTCACTTTGGAGGACGTACTGCCTCTTCTAGGGGGAAACTGGCCAGGATGGGTAAGTGGGTCATGAACCTTTCTCGAGAGAAAGACAAGGCAGTGAGGCAAGCCGGGTTCCTAACACTATGGTTCAGTAAGTTTTTATTCAGTGAGTTTCCCGGGGTGCTCAGTATCCTCTAGCCCCCATGTTTTTAGGCCATATTTATTCTCAGTTAGATTTGCTTCACAGGGACGAGGTTGAAGGCAACTCCTGCTATACCATCACTTTGTCCCTTCATTGTGCTATCCTCCAGGTGTTTATGTCGGATTGGTCTTCTGTCACTTTAGCGAATTGTAGGAATCTGAAGTATGTGAATGATAAGTTCCAAGGATCCCCAAACGTGATTAAGGGTCTATATGGCAGTTCTACTGATAGTCATCCCATCATTTTTCATTGGTCTAACTTGAAAGGTGGTAGCCTTAATTTGGTAGAATTGTTCGATCAAGCAGGACATTTGAGTTGGTGTTCTCCCCAGGAGTTCAGTCTTGGGTTCGCCCGTGATTCTGTGTTGGTTTCTTTTCTTAACTCCCCAGGGAATACCTTTGATCTGCGTCGTGGAGACGAAGGCAGTTTGGTGTACTTGGCTTGTATCAGTCCCTCATGGCTACCAGTGCCTTCATCAAGTGGTCCCATGTACACTCGCTACTCAGCACACCGGGTACTCAGGCAATTTGTTTTTGATCAGGACATCACATCGGTGTTTAAAGAAGTAGTACCTTCTCTCCCTTCCTTGGATATGTTCCTAAGGCTTCAGGCCTTTTCTTATTGGTTGCGGAGAAGCCTCCAGTTTGTGGTGCCAAACTCTCAGAGAGGATTCTTTGCTTCCAGTGGCTTTGTTGGTTACTAAAGGAGAGTTTAGAAGTCCTTCTTGGACTTTGTTGGTTCTGGCAAGATTGGTAGGGTTCCTGATCCTAGTCTTTTCTCTACTCCTACCTTTAATAAGCGTCTGGCCTTCCCCATTATTGGGATTGTGTCTGCTGCAATAAGCTGCAAAACAGGATTTGCAGAGTGGCATGCCTCTAGGGGTGGTTGGGTATGCTATGTGAATGATTTTCCCGATGCTTGGTCAGGGTGTGACCTTATTGTGGGTGCTTCTTCTAGTGTGCCAATCAAGAGAGGGGTGATAGAGGCAATTGGTGCTGCAACTCCTATAGGTAAAGGTAAGGAGAATAAAATCAAATAGGAAGCTGTCAAAAGAGTTGAGATTGAAGAAAGTGTTAAGGGTACTGAGGCTGGCCCTGAGACTAAGAAGAGAAAAATTGCTAAGTCTCGTAAGCAGCTAGTTATTTTTGAGGATCCCGAGAAAGTGGACCACTCTACAATTGGAAAGGAAGTTGGTCATCCCTTAATCCCAAATATTAGAGTGAAGAATAAGGTAGAGTCTTCTGTCTTTCAGGTTCTTATGAGTTCCTTAGCCCATGGTTCTACGGGGTCCCTTGATATCACACCCCAGTCTCCCCTAGGACCCTCTGGGTGTACTTATAGTAGATAAAAGGCTGTTGGAGAATCTGTAGAGAGAGAGAGAAGGGCAAGGCCTCTTTCCTTCTTCTCTCCCATTTTTTTGTCATTTGCCCGTCCTTGTTTGTTGTTCTGTTGTGTCTTTTTTTTTTTTTTTAATTGATGAATGGTCACTCTCTTTTTTGCAGTCTAAGCGTAAGTCAGATCCCAAGGGAGTTAAAACTACTCCTCTAGTGATGATGTGATATGGCCCCCTTTCACTCGTGCCTTTTTATTACTTGCTTCTTTCTTCTTCTAGTGCTGTGTACATATATATATATATATATATATATTTTTTTTTTTTTTTTTTTTTGATGTCGCCCACATACTCCTTGCTCCTCCTTTCTTTTGCAAGTCGAGGTGCCTCCTCCTGCAACTGGTGGTGCCTTCGTGAAAGAAGTGGTGGTAGCTCAGCTTGCTGTTGCTTTAAGTGTGGAGAAGGAGCCCCCTAGTGGTGGCATAGCTAAGGAAGTCAGGCAGGTAGTGAAGGATGCCCAGCCCATTTCACCTTTTGCTTCCTTGGCCGTTCAGGACCCTGAAGCTTTTCAGCCTTCTGTTCCCCAGGATCTTAAGCCCGTGTAGACCCTCATTCCAACTAAAATTGTGACACTTGAGCCCACTATTGAGTTTGCATTGGGCAAGGAGTCTTTGGGAGGTGCGTCCTCATCTACTCGAGTAGGTAAGCCTCATCCGTCCTTTATTAGCACCCATTCTTATTTCCCTTATCCTTTCTTCCTAAAGGTTCTTGTTTCTTTTCCCTTTGTTTCCTTTAGGTCAAACTAGTGCCCAGTCTGCCTTTAAAGTAGTCCCTTCCTTGGAGTCAGAGGCTTCTGAAGGTTTGTACTGCCACTGCTATTCTTCTCCCTTTTTAGTTCATATCTTTCCTCTCCCTCTCTCCATACTCCTCTTCTTTTCATGGCGAAGCCCCCGACATCCCTCCCTTCCTTTAGCAATTTTACCAAGGTTTCTTCACCTTTCTTTCAATGTGCTTCATGTTATTTCACAGAGTCCTCTAAAAGGTCAGAGGGGCGGGAAGAAGAGCTTCCTATGATGGCTGAGGTGGTTGCCCAAGCTCAGAAGGGGGTTCTACCACAGGGGGCTGGTAATGGTTCTTTGGCTTTCTCTTTCCCTTCTATCTTTATTCCTACTTTTCTTGTCTCCTTCTTGGTTCTGCCTGCTTTTGCAGGTATTAACACAAGTGCCAAGGATCCTAAGCCCGCAGTTACTAAAGAAGCTAAGGAAACTATTCCTCATGCTCAGGTTGTTGAGGCTCACACAGGGATCCCCTAGGCTATCCAAAGGGTCGGAAGTCCTCTAACTCCTGAAGGTGGAGACACAACCATGGAGGAAGCCCCTGCAATGGCTGTCTCAGGTCCTAGCTCAAGGCTCTCTGCTTTTCTGGCCTGCTTCGATTCTCTGGAGTTCAATAGTTTTCCTGCAAGCCACTTTCATCGTTTTGGGCCTCCCTTTGGTAACTTCGTGTGCTTCTCTGTGCCTGTCAAGGGTCTACCATTCTTGGAAGGACTATTCAAAGCCCATGGAGACTTCAACAGTGGGTTCAGGGAATGCGTATTCTTAGGCAACATCCTGATAAAGCTCCTGTGCGCTGTGTTGGTTTCTTTGAGGGACTCCTTTCTTGATTCCCTATCCGAGAAGAGAATTTTGGAATGGAGAGGAGTGGTGCAGGATCTCGTGGAAGCCAAGTTCAATCTGTCCTTTTTGCTGGAGTACCTGCGGTCCTTGGCCCACATGCTGTTTTAGAGGAAGGTTTCTAAGGACCTGGAAATCGAGATTGCTACTGCTAATGAGGCCTTGGTTCGTGCTCACAAGGAATTGCGAGATCTGAAAGTCAAGAAACAGCTAGTTCTTTCTTCATCAACTGTTCCTGCAATTCCCTCAGGAGGCTCTTTGCTGACTGGTCTTATACCTTAGTTCCTTTTTCTTCCTTTTGTCTTTTTTTTTAGTACTTCAAATGTATAAGTTTATTTTCTTTTAGATGATTGAGGTTGTATAAGTTTATCTTTATTCCTCTTTTTCGAAAACTACTTTTGACTATGATAATATGTGGATTTGTCTACTTTTGATTATAATATGTGGATCTACTCTCAATGTGTATTCTGCTGCTTCTTTGTTGTTGCTTCTCTCTTTTCTTTTGGAAACTGAGTCCTGGGCCATGGTTTCTACAAATTTTGTAGTAGGTCCTGGACTAGGTACCCTAGTGGTTGTGTTCTTGCGTAGGTACTGAACTGGGTACATTAGATGTTGTTTTTTTTCCAAGTCCTAGGTCATGAACCAGGCAGATCTGTTTTGGTACAAGTATTGGGCTGGGTACCCCAGGTTCTTATTCTTGCCCGCGGTCCTAGACCATGTACTTGAACTAAATGCAGTGTAGGTCCTAGGTCATGCACTAAAGGTTTTACCTTCCTTCTTCTTTCTCTTTCACTTTTTTTTTTTTTTTTTTTTTTTTTTTGCGCTAGCCTAGGTACCCCACCCAAATTTGCCCACGTTTGGGCTATATAATACCATGCAATTGTACATCTTAGTTGTAGCTCGATTTAAAAAAAAAAAAAAAAAAAAAAAAAGAAGAAGAAGAAGAAGAAGAAGATTCCATTGAAATAAAACATAGTTGCCATACTAAGGAACATAGGAGGATTGACAAAGATAGTAAGGATCATTGAATGTCCTTCTACCATGGGCTCCTAAAAAAAACTAAGTAAAGTTCATGACAAAAGAGAAAAATACAAAGGGTGATGGGACACTTAGCAGATTAGAGAGTGGCAAAAAAGGTTCTTGGTGTACTAAAGCCTCCTTCTCTTTTATGCATAGTACTGTTTCAGCCATTTCCCATTTATAGGGTCTGTTAGGGCAGTCCCATCTTCCTTTGTGAGGTAGTAATATCCATTGTCGTGGGCTTCCTTGATGATGTAGGGCCCCTCCCACTTTGGAGCAAATTTGGAGGGTCTTGGGACATTCTTCCTCACATGCTTTGCTGCTCTTAATATCAGCTGCCCTTCCGTAAAGGCGCTTGGGTGTATTGTCTGTGCGTATGCTTTCACCACCCTTTGCTGGTACCTCTGGCTCCTCCTTTTGGCCACTTCTCGTTCTTCTTCTAACCCCTCCAGATCTGCCAACATTCTTTCATTGTTTGTGCCATCTGTGCCTTCTTGGATTTCTTCGAGTACTACTCTTGGTGTAGGGATGACTAGCTCCACGGGGCTGATAGCTTCTGTCCCATAAACTAGGAAAAATGGTGAAAATCCTGTAGCTGTCTTTAGGGAACTCCTACATGCCCAGAGTACATTTGTCAGGTGGGCACTACATTTCCCCCCATACTCATGTTTCATTTTCTTGAGGATTTTGAGTATCCCCCTGTTGGTAGCCTCGACTTGGCCGTTTCCTTATGGATAATATGGTGTGGACCTCCCATGCTTGAAGTGATACGCCTCGGTTAGGTTTTTCATATCCTTATTTATGAACAGGGTTCCATTATTGCTGATCAGTCTCTTGGGGATCCCAAACCGTGTGATGATGTGTTCCTAAATGAAGTTTGCCACAGTTACTCTAGTGGCCTTTTTCAAAGGGATAGCCTCTACCCATTTTGTAAAATACTCAGTGGCTGCCAAGATCCATATATGGCCATTGGAGGGAGGGTTTATGGGTTCTATAAGATCAAGCTCCCAAATGTGGAAAGGCCATGGTGTGGTCATATCTTGTAGCACATTTGGATGAGTATGGATTGCATCTCCAAGTACTTGGCATGCATGACACGTTTTGACTAGCTCCTCAGAGTCCTTTTTCATTGTAGGCCAATAGTACCCCAATTGCAACAGTTGCTTGTAGAGCATTCTTTTCCCTGGGTGACTCCCACAGTCACCGGAGTGGACTTCCCTGACTGCTTCTCTGTCTTCCCTAGGTCCCAGGCATCTCAAAGGATCCTCGCTGTACCTTTTTTTGAACAAGACTCCATTCTACAAGAAGTATCTAACAGCGAGTTTCCTAAGCTGGTGGGCCAGTGTCCTGTTAGTTGGCAGGACCCCTTGAGCCAAGTATTCTATGAATGAAGTCCTTCAATCCTCTGTCACAAACACAGTATAACTTTCTTCTTTGTCCACCGAGAGCCGACACTTTTGACATTCCTCCTGTACAATTGCAGCCTCTTTGTTCATATTTGGCCAGTAGTACCACATGCATTGCATCCTTCTGTATAGGCTGATCTTTTCTGCAATCCCACAAACCTGGTTGTGTAGTTCTGCTAATCTTAACTTCCCTTCTTTCTCTTTGATGCACCTGGATAGGATCCCTCCACGAAGTCTCCTGTACAGCTCTCTTTCTATCAAAGCGTAGTCTTTTAGTTCTTTGATACTTCCTTCATGCCCCAACTTTCCTATCCTCCCTTTTATCTCATCTCTCCAGTCTTTCTATTTTGGTTCTTAAGGGAAATTTTTTTTGAGAATCCCTATGATGGAATGTTCTTGCTTGAGAATCCTCCCTTTTACTCCTATGTTAAGCACTATGGCCAGCCCAGTCAGGTATGCCTCATATTCAGCAGCATTATTTGAACAGGAAAACCCTAGCTTAAAGGATAATGGCATGGTATCTCATCTTCGCAACTTAGCACAATTCCCAGGCCATTTGAGGTTGTCGTTGCTGACCCATCAAACCTCATCGTCCACTTCTTTCCTGGGAGTTCTGCTACTGCCACTTCCCCAGGGATCTCCTTGCTTAGTGAATACCCATCTTCCCTTGGGAACTGGGCTAGCAGATCTGCTATGGCTTGATTTTTGATAGCCTTGGGGGTCTTGAGGCTGATGTCATATTGAGTGAGCAAGACCAGCTACTATGCTATTCTTCTCGTTAGGAGAGGTTGATGAAGGAGTGCTTTTATGGGATGTGAATTGGTTACCAAGAGGATCTGGTGGGCTGAGAAGTACTGTTTTAGCCTTTGGGACGCATAGATGACCACTAGACATGCTCTTTCTATCCTGGGGTACCTGGTTTCCATATCTTTTAATGTCTTGCTAACATAATAAATAGGTTGCTTATTCCCATCATCGTCTTCCTGTGCTAGTAGGGCTTCTATGGCTTGGGAGTTTGATGCTAAGTATAACAATAGGGGTCGCCCACGTACTGGTGCTTGCAGGGTAGGAAGATGATTCATGATCTGCTGGATCCTTTGAAAGGCTTCCTGCTGTTCAGTTCCCCAAGTGAACTCAGCCTCCTTTTTCAATACTTTGGATAAATCACTTGTGACCGAAACTAATCTTGGCACAAACCTCCTGATGTAGGAGACCCTCCCCAGGAAACTTTTAAGCTCTTTAACCATTGTAGGCCTTTTCATTGTTACGATGGCTGTGGCCTAAACTGGATCCACACTTATGCCTTTGTGATGTACTAGGAATCCAAGAAATTTTCCAGTAGATACTCCAAAGGCACACTTCGCAGGATTCATGCGTAGTTTGTACTTCCTACACCTTTCAAAAACTTGTTCAAGTACCTGGAAGTTTACTACCCTGGTTTTTGACTTTACCACAATGTCATTCACATAATTTTCCATTTTTCTTATGCATCATATCATGGAATATAGCTGTCATGGTCCGCTGGTATGTGGCCATCGCATTTTTAAGGCAAAAAGGCATCACAGTGTAATAAAATTTCCAATCGGGGTCCTAAATGCTGTCTTTTCAGCATCTTTGACAGCCATGCGAATTTGGTTATACCCACTATATCCATCCATAAATGAAAAGATGGAGTTTCCCACAGCTGAATCTACAAGGAGATCAATATTAGGCAGGGGGAACTTATCTTTTGGACATGCCTTGTTTAGATTACGAAAATCCACACAACATCGGATTTGGCCATTCTTCTTCTTCACGGGTACTATGTTGGAGAGCCATTTGGGATGCTGGATTGGCTTTATGAAACCAGCTACCAATAGCTTCTTAACTTCCTAAGTTATTTGAGCCTTTATATCAGTGTGAAAGATCCTGGCTGGTTGGACCACTGGCTTGACTCTCGGGTCCACATTGAGAGTGTGGACTACCAGTCTTGGATCCAGGCTAGGCATCTCATCGTATGTCCATGCGAACACATCCACATATCTCTTGAGTAATGCTACTAATTGTTCTTTTTCTTGTGATGCTAATTGACTGCTAATGAAAATAGGCTTCTGGGATCCCAGACCAGCCCCTAAGTTTACCTCTTCCAATTCCTCCTCGGGCTGGATTTGTGTTTCCTTGACTAGGTCCTCTAAGATTGGGCCAACATACAATCTGGCAGTCCGGGACTCTCTTGCATGATGCATTCAGGCCCCACGTACCTTCATAAACGATATATTAGCCTCCTTCTGGGCTCCCGTACTATTATGCATTCTCTAGATCTTGAGGAGCTGGTCTCTTTCTTTTGTCTTTTTCTGTCCAAGAGGTCCCTTAGGTCATGGGTACCCCCTCCTTCTTCTTCCAAGACAGGTGCTCCTGGAGTCCTTAGCGTGGGGTTCTCATCATCTGGTTCCAACTTGCCATAAAACATTGTTTTTACAAAGTTCACTTCTTCTTGGCTGAAAAGGTTTGGGTTGGCAGGGATTCTTATGGACCTCTCGTTCAATCTCCCTTTAACACATTAATGGTACGTGGAGGGAATGAGGCGATGCTTATGGAGCTAGGGGCATCCTAATAGAACATGGTAAGACACTTCTGAGTTAATCACATGAAACTTGGTTAGGGCTACTATTAGGCCCACCCTTAAGGCCACCTGCACATATCCCTCAGTCGATTTTGCTGCTCCTCCAAATCCTGTTATCTTTATAGGAACCTCAGGATCCTCTTATCAGTCAGGCTTACAGCTTCCAGGGTACTTAGGGCTATGAGGTTGAGTGATGCCCCTATGTTTATCAGTGCTCTCTTGATTTGGACACTATTTATAGTGACCATTAAATAAAGGGGTTTGCGATGGTCTGGATGCTCAACTTCCATGTCTTCATCTGTGAAGGTTATTGCATTAGTTGTCTCCAAGTAAGCTTGGCTAGCATGGGATTTTGCTGTGAAACATTCCACTCCTGAATTTGTTGCTATACTCATGAGGGATTCTATGGCTATCCTTCTTGCTTCTGGCCCAAATCCCAATTGATTGAATAGTGATCTGAACTTAGGACTCTTCTTAAGGGTCCTGACTATGCTTAGATGAAAGGATCCTTCAGGTTCTTCGACTTCCGCGAAGCTTCCAAGGATTACTATAACCACCACTCCATTCCCTTTGTGGTTGGGTAAAGGGTTCCTCTGCACCTCAGGCTCTTTTTGGGTGAGGTCTAGGGTCCCCTCCCTAAGTTTTTTGTGAAAAAGCCTCCGAAAGGTCCAACAATCCTTGGTAGAGTTCTTGACATAGTTATGAATCCTGCAAAACAAAGGATTCTTCCTTTCTTCCTCAGTAGGTGGCCTAGATACAGTGAATGGCTTAACAATTCTGTCTCTGATCCATTTATCCAAAACATGATTCAATTCTTCCGCAGTACATGGGATCACAGGTGGTTCCTCAACCATTTTTCCTTCAGGTATTTTCCTCTTTTCCCCTACCAATGTTGTCATGGCTTGGGGTACTAGCACTCTCTTTGTTCTCATGGTTAACGCGGTCCTCCTAGTTCTTTGTAGTAGGTCAGCAAATTGGGTTATGCATAGATTTTCGAGATTAAGCCTGTAATCAAAGAGCATGTTGGATATGTAGGTCTCCACAAGCTCCTTTTCTTCGTGGTCTCTATAGCAGTCTAGAGAAACATCCTTAAATCTTTTGATAAACTGGATAGGGTTCTTTCTAGGTCTTTGCCTTACCATTTGAAGGCTTTGGAAGGTGACCATGTCCTCACCTGGATAATACTTTGTGCAAAACCTCTCCATCATCTCATCTTAGGTCTTGATGGACCCTGGCCTTAAGGTAGTGTACCATGTGTATGCTCTGTCCACTAGGGACTTAGAAAACTCTCTTAGACATAACTCCTTGTCTCTTGCCTAGGGACCCATGGTGTGAATGAACCTACTCACGTGCTCTACGACACTTCCGTTCCTTCCATCAAAAGGGTGGAACTTTGGGGGTTCATATCCCTTGGGATAAGGCTTGCCAAGGAGTTCTAGTGGGAATGAGGGATCCCAAGAAAATTGTTTGGGGATCCTTGAGAGTTTTTCCCTTTCTTGTTCCAAAAAGGCATTGAAATTTGCTAGCGTGAGATATTAGGGGTTAGCTCCCCCTCCTACTGCTAACTCTCCCACTGGCTGGGCTCTTTCTTGGTTGACCATAAGGGGGCGTTATCTCTGATTTCTTAGGTCCTTCCCTCCTTGAGGAGGCGGATCTCTTATTGCAAATCTTTCATCATTTCTGTCATTCGAGCCACGGGGTCTAGATCATGCCCCCCGCGTCTCTGTCCTAAGACGACCTCCTACTCCACTAGAGGTACTTCATTCCTCTACCTGGAAGCTACTTCATTCTCTCCTACGGGATTAGATGCCGCAGGTGGCGCATTGGTAACTTTACTATTCCTTGGTCTAGAAGCCATGCTCTGCGAAAGGACTGCTTTTTCCCTCTCTTTTACCCAGTCCTTAGCAGAGTCGTCTTAATGTGTGGGTTCTTTTTTTTTTAGCAAACAAGCCCAGGTAGAAACGAGGATCCTGGGCCCAATACTTATTGTTTTAAGGGACTGGGTTTGATTCACCGCAGCTAATTGGGCTGATTTTGAACCAGGTGGTGCATAGAGCACGAATCCTACAACATATACATGATAACATACATGAAATATATGCATTAAACAAACAAGAAATAGCAAAGGAACGAAATGGTAAAGAAGGAAAACAAAATAATGTGTTAGGGATCCACAAAATAATGTAAAGTACTTCATTACTTTCTTGATTATGTAATACACTATACTCACTAGGACATGTTACAAGGTCCAAATAAGTTCAAAAATCACAGACTTAGATGGCTCGTCAGGCCTTTAAGACTTGCAAAGTTTGAATCCCTTTGAATCTAAGTGTGCTCTCTAGTGGCTGTTTGAGGATACCAGATGGTATTTCCCTCCCTTTTTCTCTTTATTTTTTTTTTGAATTCTGATAGAGTTTTCTCAATGATTTTTACACTAATTCACTGTTGCTAAATGCCTTTCACCGTTGGCTGCTTCCCCTTTTATAGTGCCATCCTAGGGTTTCTGGAGTACCATTGATTCCCTCTATTTGCTCCTTTGGGTACCAGAACCAATGCTGTGTCAGCAATATGGGTGGCTGGTCCCTTCCTCATTCTTCATTATTTCTTTCTTTTAAGATTTTCTCTTCAAAAGACCCCAGTTGACCTTCTTGTTCTGGGGTGTCCTAAAGGGTTGACCTTTGGTCTTTCTTCTTTCAAGGCTTCTAGATTCCACCTTTTTTAGACCTAACTTTTGGTTGCTTTTCCCTTTATTATTTTTCCTATATGAGCTGATGCTTTCCTGCCAGGTTGAAAGTTTTCCAGCCACCTTCCTTCATGGTTCTTCTTTCTAGGTTCCCTGAGGTACCAGCCCCTTGTTCATGAATTGTTGGTTCCCAAGCCTTCTGATCCCTTTTCTGCATCAATGGGTGGTTGATAGGGACATATCTGTCCTTGTTTCTTGTGTTTCTCGGCATGCCCTTTTGAACTGTTTTAATCCCAGCCTAGCTTTGCTGCATGTCTCGAGGATCCCATGCACTTGGGAATCCCCAGGTCTCCTGGCCCAATTCTTTTCCCAAGCTCCCTAGTGATTTTTTGACTTTTTGAGAGCTGGGTTGGGCTTTTTCTTTCGCTTTGTTTCATGGGGTCCGAAACCTACTTATTCATGGATTTGGGTCCCTTCTTATGGACCTTTAATAGGTTTGGACCTCTCCTCCCTTTTCTTTATTGGAAGCCCACATGCTTTGCTCTCTTAAGTCTCAATCCTTTGGGTTGCTTTGGGCCTTGGTACAACATTGTGATTTTTTGGACCTCAATGATTTTGGAACTATTTGGAATGATTTTTCTCCAACCCATGATATGGTAATTATGGAAATCATTCATGCTATTGAATCATGTGATTATTTTTAATAATACACATGAATAGTTTTATAAGTCATCATGTAACAAATTGGAAAAGATAGCTCCAAATATGTTTAGAGTGAAACTTTATTCATTATACTATAGCTCGGTTTCATATAAAAATCAGCAAAGTTTCCACCATAATTGTTGGGTTAAAATAAATTGACCTCGAATTCAATTACCCAAATTGATTAATTAGGTCAAATTACATGCAATTGTGGAGGCACCAAAAAATCACCAAATAAACTAATTAAATGCAACAAAAAATAAATTAACATGGTGATTTGTTGACAAATGGGGAAAATCTCTCATGAGGCAAAAACCCCTACTGGGTGAATTTAAAGTCGTCACTCTCAAGAATCCACTAATCAATAATCAAGCAGTTACAAGTATGAGGAATCTTACCACTAACCTGGCCTATCTCAAAATATCAACCTACAGTTGAACCTTCGCTTTAATACCCAATTGAACTTGATCTTGTAGTAGACTTCTTTGCTTTGCACAAATCTCCAATCTGTGACTAACTCCTTTTCATGGATCCCAATATGTGACTAACTCTAACAACTTGATTGATTGTTGTTGGCTGTAAAATTCTTCACTTCATAAATAATGAAGATTAGGAAGCACTTGGTTACAAAACCCTAAGGCGTACAAACATAGTAGTTTCACACAGAGTATATGAGTCCTAGGTCTCTGTTTCCATACTTGATGACTTTTAAAATAAGCCTTATATATGACCAGGGTTGTAGAGAAAGAAACCCTAATCATTCAAGTCATCATGGGCCAAAATTTAGATCTGAGAATTCTAAATTTGTGGTTGTGGGCATAAGCGCTTGCAACGGGTCATCCTTGCATTTTCGGTGAGTACGCCTTGGCCTAAGGTGGACCATGGCAGAGGGTGTAAATGGAGTCGCCACCTAGTTTAGGTCTAGGAACCATAAATATAGCGCCCTTCATGGAAGGATTGATCTTTACCAAAGCACGTGTCCGAAGTTTAGGTATTGGGATGGGAAAGTGTTAGGCACCCAACCCCATCCGACCTGTGGGTTGGCTTCCACTCATTGTGTTCCAAATCTTAATCTCATGAAAAGAAACTTTAACGTGTTATTATAACTCACACACACTTTAACATGTATCTAAAGCAAATAAACATGGCATAATCATCCCCAAACCTAGCATTCATCTATCATGGCATTAACCATATATCATTAAAGGCAGAAACATCATAAGGCAGATTCAAATAAGCATATTAAGCATCAAAGGCATGAGATTCAATCAAGCATATCATGTTCTTCGCCCATCATACTTAATAACCAAATCAAATGCATGTTCATATAATAATGCATAACTTACCTCATTGCATCACATCATCTATACATCAATACATGTTTATGGCATCTACATGTTCCTGGTATCCAAACAATCCAAACAAGTAAAAACCCCTAATAAGCATAAAAGGGATAAAACAACGCAAAGCAAAACAAAATAGAGTAAATAGATGTATATAGACATGAAAACTAGGTTAAATAGAGGCTAAAAGCATGAAGAAAGAAATAGAAAAACAAACAGAAAAGGATAAGGGTTTCTAGATAGGGATATGCATGTGCGTACATAGGGCATGGGTACGTAGCCTAGTTGTATGCATATGCATATCACGAATATGCATGTGCATGCATCAAGCATGTGTATGAGTACACACCCAAAACATAAAACCCAGAAAGCAAGAATCTAATGACCTAACATGCTTATAACACAAACACGAAATAAACTTAAACTAAACAAACATATTATAAACACAGACACAGACACAGACACACACACACACATAAATACACAAAGAAACAAATAAAAGTAAGGAAAAAGCAAAGAGCCAAAGTTAGAAACTTTATCTCAACACTAGAACTCTTTAGAGCTTGATTTTGACTGTTCCCCTTAGTCAATCTAGTTACAACCAATTCAAAAACAAGTTAGTAAACTTAGAACTCAAAGATCAGGACCAGAAAAGGTCTCAATCAAACAAAATTGACTTGAGAATGTTTTGAGAAAAAATCCTTCTTTGATTCATTATTTTCTAGTGAATTTTATGTGTTTTAACATTGGAATTCGTCCTCTTGAAAAAGTACATTTTATGGCTTTATATAGTTGACAAATAGAGGTTTGGGGTGGCTCCCAAATGATATGGGATTTGTCAAACCAAGTTTAAATGTAGAAAACTTGTCTTTCATAGTTTCTATAATCTTAGCATGCGTACACAGCGCCTGAGCGTACGTACGCATATGCGTGTATGCGTATGCACCCTTTAGGGTTTCCGTGGCCTTTCTTTTCCAAAAATAAGTTATATTTTCCATAACACCTTCCTCAAGTCAATTTTCATTTGATTAGGCCCTAAACCAACCTTGGGCCTTAAAGTTCTAACATTATCGGTGAACGGGGGCCTGAGTCATAAAGCATACAAAATGCGGTGTCTACAAATGCCCCTCTTTTGATTTGTGAGCTCCTATAACAGAATCAAAAGAAAAAGAGATAAAACATTTTGTTTCGACTTATAACTCAGGCCCAACCCACGCACACAACACGCTTAACTCTGCAGAGTTGCGTGGGATTTGTATGTGTATGTTCGAAGTCCCACAAATGTTACTGGGGAAACGAGTAATGACATGTTCACTATCCAAGAACATAGTTTGCCAATTGCAAGAAAAAGGTGAGTGACTCACTATCCTAAAGTCACTAAAAAAGGAAAAAAAAAAAAAATGGCCAACGGCCTTAACCATTAACCAAACAAACAAGGTGCTCTTACGAGCTAAAAGGATACATATATGTGGTGCCCATCTGGGGATTTTACCTCAAACTTCTCCGAGTAGCTCTTGCCTCTGGGTGATTTCTGTCTCTATTTCAATCTCTTCTATTCTAAATGGCTCTTGCCTCTGTCTTAATCTATTCTATTCTGGGTGGCTTACGCCTCAATTCTAGTGTACATGTTCAATTACAAGAAGGATATGTACTCAGGTTCTATATTCTCCTTTTCTCTTCTTGTCTTGGGGATTCATGCCTACGTATTCAATTCTCAAACGATATGTGCACAAGAATGATGGTGATCTTGAATGGAAAGCTCACTCGAAGGGTTTCTTAACATGCATAGGGGTTTTCTTGATGATTTTGACTCACGAAAGAGCTTTTATTAGTTACTTTTGACTTACGAGGAAGTCCTTGATGATGTATGATCCATTGGGGAAACGACTCACTAGGGAGTTTATGTTGGCGACTCTGACTCACGAGGGAGCTTTCTTTTTCTTGTAACTCACGAGGGAGTTATCTTGGTACTTTGGGCCTACGGGGATATGTAGACACCGCATTTTGTACCCATTAATAAATTTTAGTCCTCAGTCCCAATGATGAGCTTGACATTTCTACAAAAGGTAATTGAAGTTATTTTAATAGTTTGAAAGTAATCACAACTCAAAAGTGCTCAAATCGCTTTGAAAACGATGCTAAAAAATGACCTTTGCTCACTCTTTTGATTATAACTTTTGATCCACAAAGAATTTTTAAGTGAAGTTTTTTTTATTGGAAAGTATATAACTTGGGCTTCATTGTAAACATAAATTTTTCCTGATTTGGACTTATAGGACCATTTAAAGTCGGGTCAATCCAGCAGTCAAAATTAGGGTTTCTAGGGATGCATATGCACGCATGAAGCATGCCCGTGTACGCATGCATGCACATACCTGCATATAGAAGCTAATTTCTAGAAGCCCATAACTTCATTTTTTAGGGCCCAAAGCCTCCCTCTTTGATGGGCCCCGACCCCTGGACCCTTTGGAATGTCCAAAACCCTCTAAATGAGTCTAAAAACTCTAGCTTAAACATATAAATACAAAACTTTTTTCTAACTTTGAACTTTCTGCACACACATCATTAAGCACGTTTTTGGCTTCTCAAAACCACTCTCTATTACTCATTAGGGCATAAACTATTTTCTAATCTCTTTCAAAACATTTTTCAAACAATCTTTTCAAGAACATCTTGTTGTGTAGGCACTGAGAGGCCGGTTAAAATATCAACCAAGTTGTGTTCCATAAGTAAGGTGAGTCTCTCTTCATGGCTTTTCCTTGATTAGGGTTTTTATAACTTGTGTTCTTGTTGTTCTTAATTGATTTGTATGTTATATATTCTTAGAAATATGTTTTGCTTTGTTTAATTTTATTTTGTTGTGTCTCATCATGTCTGAGTGGAAAGTTGAATGATTGGATATATTGATGAACATGTTTTGATGTGTTAAGGTTGTTCTTGTTTGTTGTTAGATCCAATGCATGTTTAGGAATAGATTTTATTTTGTTTATCTTATATATCTGTATTGTTAGTTTAGGTCGTTTATTTTTAAGTTAGAAGCATGTTAGGTTGTTAGTTTCTTTAGTTTTTGTCTCTGCTTTGTTTTTTGTATTTTAGTCTCTGGGTTAGGGTTTGAGGCGTGTATGCATACGCATACTTCTGCCTGCGTATGCATACAACTAGCCCGTGTACGCAGGTTTATGTACATGCACACATACTCGTGCCCAGAAACCCTAATCCAAGTTTTCTGCTACTATTTCTTTATTTCATTTATATAATATGCTTCTGTTTTAACCCTTCTTTATGTTTTTGAGTCTCTGTTTCTCTGTTTGATTATTTTTTTGCCTTTAACATTTTAGATTAGGGTTTTCTTCCAATGTTTTCTTTATTTTATCATGAACATGCATATGATATGATCATGCATTGATGCATAGGTGCTGTGATGCAATAAGGTAAGTGAGGTAAGGCTTGCATTCATATGTACATGAATTTGATTGGGATATGATATGTGGACTTAGAATATGTTTGTGTTCTTGATATTCTTGATGCTCTCTAATAATTCTTTGATGCTACCATGACCATGTGACATCTTTATTTGTTTACTACCTTGGATGAAATGATATGATATGCATGATAGATGTATGCTAGGTTTGATATGAGTTGCCATGATAGATGTATATGTTTTAGGATGATTGATTCCACGTTGATTGCTAGATGTATGCTTGTGTGTGTGTGTGTGTGTGTGTGTGTGTGTGTGTAAGTATAAATAACAATATTGAATAGGCCTTTAATGAGATTAAGACGTAAGACAAAACAAGTGGAAGCCGACCCACAGGTCGGGTTGTTTTGGGTGCCTAACACCTTTTCAAAGTCATACCTAAACTCTGAACTCATACTCTGGTAGTAAGATCTGTCCTTCCCTGTAAGGGCACTATATTTATGATTCCTAAACCTAATCTAGGTGGTGACTCCATCTTTTCTTCGCCCCTGTCCACTCGGCTGAGGTGTACCCCCTTCCTAAAGAGGAAGTCACTGCGCCCACAGGATGTCCTTGATGATTCTAATCCACTGGGGAGAATTCTTCTTTTGGTAGCTCACGGGGGAGTTGTCTTGGTATCTTGGACCCATGGGGAAGTCCTTGATGATTCTGATCCACTTGGGGAAAGATTTTCTACTTGTGACTCACTGGGGAGTTGGTTGATGGTTTTAACTCACGAGCGAGTTCCCTTGGTGATTTCTAATCCACTAGTGTTCTCAAGCTTTCCAATTCACTGGGGAATGTTTTTAGGATTTTTATCTCTTTCGACCCGCCGAGGGGTATTTTTGTCATTTAAGTGCATCTTTGTAACATTTTGATATTTCATGACCCATGGGGGCTGTCTTTGAATTTTTTTTCTTGCCCTTCTTATCTTTCAAGAGTCCACTAGGGATATTCTAATTTTTTTTTTTTTGGTGCTAAACTACACGTGGTTTAATGGGAGGCCTAAACTACATGTAGTTTAGTCATCAAATGCCTTCCTGCCTCTTCATTTTTCTCCAACGGTTACTACTGTTTCTTTTTCTTCTTTTTTTCTTCATCTTCTTCATCTCTTCATTTTCTCTCTAACTCTTCAACTCCCTCTCTTTCCCTACAAATTCCTTCTGCCTCTTTCTCATTTTCTCATCCATTCCATGTCAGAAACAAAAGAATCTCTCTTTCTTAAAAACTCTCTCATCTTTTCCAATTGCACCTAAAATCAAGAAAACTTCCTACATGATTTCTGGCAAAGTTTTTAATCTCACTTGCTAGGATGGAGCTACAAGGCTAACAAAATCCCCTCCACTGATCTTCATGCCATAAAACCATCTTTCAGAGGGTGCACAGATTGAATTGGTGAGTTTTTCAAAATTTTCTCATTTTCAAGTTTTGCTCTGATCTACTATTTTAATATGTTTTTGGACTTGTAAATGCTTAGGTTTGGTTGTGGGATGGGTTTAGATGAAAACCTAATGTCCTAGGAAGGGTAGGAACATGTTTAGAATGAGTTTTGATCAATGGTAGGCCGAAACTATCGAAGAACCCATTCTGTTTGTGTTCATGCGTATGCATGCGTCATTCATGCGTGCGTACCCCTTCTTCATGCTTACATGTCCATGTTCATTAGTTCATACAGACACATGCCCCAGCATGCGTATGCATACACAGGTCTTGCGTACATATGTAGGTACTCAGAAACTTCATTTTTCGACTAGTTTGATTTTTTTTTTTTTTTTCACTTATTTTTCTTATTCAAAATGATTCTCATGCTCATGTTCCTGCAAGCTTTACCTCCTTTCACAGGTAGGGGTAGTGCTGGTCATCTCTTTGCTTGGTACAGGGCCTTGACAAAAGATACAAAGGCCTTGGTAAGTGTGGTTGGCTTCAAGCCCGTCATGCGTTTGCTTCCGGAGAGCTCTGCCAATGGCATTCTGGTGCAAGCACTTGCTGAGAGGTGGTGGGATACTACACATACTTTCCATATTACTGGGACGAAGATGATAGTGACTCCTCACGACTTCCACCGGATGACTGGTCTGAGATCGAATGGGTCTATCATTAACTTAATGAGTGAGTCGGGCATTTAGCTAGGCATCAACCTATTGGGGTGTAGGTACTCGAGTGAGCACATCCGCTACTTTGACTTGGAGAGGGATTACAGGCCTCTTTCTTAAGCAACACCTGATGATTATGCCCAGATGGCCAAGGCGTTCTTGCTATATTTGTTAGGGGCATGTCTCCTTACCAATGGAGGGCAGATGGTGTCTTTGAGGTGGTTCGCTCTATTTTGTGACTTTGAGCATGCGTGGGAGGCAAACTGGGGCTAGACTTATCTTACCTACCTCTATTCGGTTATGGACACACTCAGTTAGGGGACTCTGCGTTAGCTAGCAAGGCCTTGGAAGCTCTTTAAGGTTAGACCATTTTCCTTTTTCACATGGTTTCACAAATTGTACTTCGTACTTTTGCAAACTGTATTTATTCATATGCCATTTAGGTTTACAAAACTACATTTTATGCTCTTGCAAACTGTATTCGTGCTCTTCTACTTGCAAACTATCGACTTGCAAATTGCACTGCATTCTTGCAAACTGCACTGCATTCTTGCAAACTGTCATCTAGCAAAATGTCATTTCTTTGCTATTCTTGCAATGTTGGGCATTGCATTATGGCTTTGTTGCTCGTGGTGCAAATGTGGACCTGAAGGACTTCCCTTCAGTCTAGGCTCACCTTAAAAACCTCTGCTCTGAAGAAGTGAGTGAAATTCTTCTTTCCTAGCTGTCTTTGCACATGTTTCAAAGGTTTTCTTTCTAACCATGATTATTTTTGCAGATCGCTTGGGGACCTTGGGAGGGTATTCCTCCCATTGCTGACTTGAAGCTAAGGCGGCCACCATTATCTCTTCTGGGACCACTCAAATCTTGGAGGGTACGGGCTTGACGGTTTTATACTTAGCTAAGTGAGCTTCTTGCTAGTTGGTGGGTGAGGATACACCTCAGGTTTTTATGGATCCTCCTACATTCATGCTTGCCTACTTGTGATGATTGGTGCTGAGTACCGGCTATGGAGGAATGGCATCCCTTATGTTAAACGGCTCTTAGGCGTTTTTGACCATGATGAGTTTAGTGAGGCTCACCTTATGGCTCCTTTCCCACCGGGGTATGTACTTTTCTCTCTTCCATCTCCCTTTTATTTTTACCTTGCATTTCTGCATGTGATGATATTCAAATATGGTGACCATTTCAGGGTGTGGCTGGTCCAGCTGCTGGTGGCCCTGTTGACCCTCCTCGCTTGCCTTGGTTGGCCTACACTTATGGTCCAGATGGGTTTGCCCGGGAGCGTCCTGTTGGATGTAACTCGAATGTCATAGGTTATCCGTTCCCTTAGGGTACACGAGCAGTGAGTTTCCTCTATCTTTATCCCTTGCACTTTCTTCTTTGCATTTCTTTCTCTTTTGCATTCCTTAGACTTGTCTTAGCACAGTCTTCTTTTCAAATTTTTCCCACTGTAGCGAAGCATGAGGACCTTGTCTGGCTTATTGGGAACCTAAAGTTGGAGGTGACAGAGTTTTCCAGGGAGATCTATGGGCTTGAAGGGTATGCTTATCTTGATGATGATGACGACCCAGAGGCGGCCCAAAGCTCTCGGTCGAGGAAAAGGCACTACCGGCGATGATCCCTGTAGACAGACAGACACACACACACACAGAGACATACTTTTTCAAGATTATTTTCTTTTTCCTTTTTAGCATTATCTTCTGCACTTAATATTTTCTTTGAGACATTGGGTCATATTTAAGAATGTCTTTCTATTTTTGCTTTTATTTTAGGGTATGCACTTATTTACAACTTATGGGAGATTTGGATATGTATGCATTTTATGTTTATTTTGCTTTTCCTTTTCTTTCTTGCTTAGGTGAATGAAAATCCGGGCTCAAATCTATCTTGAGTAATCCTTTGGGCCATAGGAGTCATGAGAGAAGCCTTGGTATGAAAATAACACTCCAAATAGCAAAAAGAATTCGAAACCCTAGTGAACCTGAGTACACATACGTGCATGTGTGTACGCAGGCTTTGACCAAGCGTACGCATCTAGGATCATGTGCATGCATGCCGCCAAGCAGAAAAACCCCAATGATGATTTTTTTGGAGTTTTTCTCTTCCAAATTTGTTAGGGTAAAATCCATTAAACACCCTTAAGGTTTGTGGTAATGCCAAGCACATCCATAAATTTCAAAACTAACCAACATAGTCCCTAGACGCCAACAGTTTGTAACGCCGTTTGTGCACTCTAACTTACCTCTGTTTTTATCCATGATATGTTGTTACTGCCTGCTGGTATGTGAAGGGTGAATGAATGGGAGTGTGAAAATGAAAGAGAAGAGAGGAGGTAAGTTAGAGTACACCATTAATGTTTAGGGACTATATTGGTTAGTTCTAAAATGTTATGGATGTGCTTGGCATTACTTCAAACCTCAAAGTTGTTTAATGGATTTTACCCAATTTATTATTATTATTTTTGGTTTTTCATACCCATTTATTTTTGTTAGGTTTGACTTTGAGAAATACTATATTCACAACATTTTCACAACACTTTCTAAGTGGCAGATTTTTATTGACTATTAATAATGAGCAAAAAAAGTAATTTTAGTGGTGGATACAAATTAGAACCAATAATAACTTACCAACTAAAATTTGTTGTGAAAGTGTTGTGAAAATGTTATGGATGTAGCATTTCTCACTTACATATGAACTATTCAAAAACCTTCTTCTTCTTTTTTAAAACATATTTCAAACTACAAAAAGAATCTTATCTAAAATTCGAGGGGGCTTGTAATAAAAATAGATGTAATTTATATTTTTTTTACCTGTTCTAATCGAGATTTCAAAAAGCTAGGGGGCCTATGGCCCCCTCGCCCCAATGTGGCTCTGCCGCTAACTATTCTTTATGTCGATTTTTGCGAACAATAATAGACCACCCATAAAGAAGATGTGGGAGAAACTAGGTCCCCTTCTCGATGCTTTGGTTTTATCCCACTTCCCTTCCTCACATTTCTTGTTGACAAGAGCACCTAGGAATTCAATGCACATGATGAAGAGGTAGGAGAAATGTGGCCTCTTTGTCTTATCTCCTGTCCTCAATCTTATTTGCCATTGTCTTTATAGGCGCAACGGGGGTAGTACGCCTAGGCTGAGTGGACCATGGTGGAGAAAAGAAAATGGAGTCGCCACCTAGATTAGGTCTAGGAACCATAAATATAGCGCTCTTCATGGAATGACTGATCTACTACTAGAGCACGTGTCCAAAGTTTAGGTATGGATATGGTAAGGTGTAAGGCACCTAACCCCACCTGACCCGTGGGTTGACTTCCACTCATTGTGTCTTACGTCTTAATCTTATTAAAGGCATATTCAACATTTATCATTCTAGACTCACACACATGCCAGAATACATCTAAGCAATCAACATGGCATTTTTCATCTCAAACCCTATCATTCATCTATCAAACATAGCATCGCACCATATCCAAGGGTAGAAACAAATCATTGCAGAATCAAACAAACATGTTATTGCATTTTAGACATCAAAGGCATGGCACCCAAACTAACATATTCATGTTCATCAACCCGAGACAAATTCATGTCCCCAAACAAATGCATGTTCATGTGGATGCATGACTTATCTCTCAGTTACCTTACCGCATCTCATCACCCATGCATCAATGCATGATCATATTATATGCATGTTCATGGCAAGACAAAGAATCAAAACCTAACTAGCATACGAAGAGCAAATAAACAACAACACATGGAGGCAAAGACATATACATATAGAAAACTAAGACAAAACAGAGGCATATTAAGAAAATAAAACAAAGAAACAAAAGCCAAAAGGTTCGGATTAAGGTTTCTGGGCACGAGTATGCGTACGCACACTTCGAGTATGCGTGCGCATGCAGCAAGCATGCGTGCGCATACACGCCCTAACCTCAAACCCTGAAAACAAGAACACAGACTGAACAAAAACTAAATCATACAACCTAACATGCATAAAACGATAAAGCAAGTGATGAGAATGCAAAATGTCATATTTTTCTCCCTTAATGTTTAGTCTTCTACACTCATTTGGTGCCTAAATGTACTCATTATTCTTATATTTTGATTTAGGATGCAAACAGGGGCATTAAGTGCAAAACGTAGCTAATTGGGCGATTCTGGACAGCTTTGACATTGCTTCGTAATCTGGGAATAACTCTCTCATCCGAACTCCGATTGAGATGATTTAAGATGCTATGGAATTCCAAGACAAAGATCTACAACTTTTATGTACTGAGTTTTGAGAGATACGGGCCGCATCAAGGTCAAAATTGGG